>OX336365.1:27937125-28537125 GCA_946902895.1 Fragum fragum
CTGGAATAACGGTCGGAGCTTTTTGAACGACTTTATGGGGTGTCGAACTTCGTAATTGTTTATGTACAGGACTCATGCATTCAAAATCAGGGATATCATCGATAGAAAGATTGCTAATTCCAAAATCCTGGTTTTCTATGTTGATGAGGTCTATCTTGTGTGTTCCATGATCGTAAATGGGGATTATATCTTGGTTTGAGTTTTTTACAATATCCGGAATTATGTTAAAGTTCAGAGTTTTCAAACCTTTTTGGCCAGTCTTTTCATTTATCTCTCTCCTGCGCACGTTTAATATCTGGTTGGAATGGTCCTGTTCTGATTGCTTCACAACATTTTCAAAACTTCCTTCGAAAGGGCAGTGGTAACAAGTGAACAGCATGGAACTGAAAATAAAAAATAATGAATAAAAAAAGGGCACTGTCAGATTCTTGATTTTTTCTTCTATTTGACCCTTATGAAATTGCTTTGAGAAATAGCAAAGAAACTGGAATCTTCCTCAATTCTGATTAAAGTATTTCTTTTTTCCAGACGTATTGTCACCTTCTTTGCTTCAAAGCATTTTCAAATCAGTCATATATTAACATAATTGTTGAAGAAATTTGGCAATAATTTCATTAAACATTAAACAGAATATCATTTGAGAAATAACAAGTTCTGTATTGCTTCATGTCTACACCGTTCACAATAATTGCTTTATGTCTACACCGTTCACAATTTGTTATGAAAATAATAACTACACCGTTCACAACACACAGAAACTGCACCGTTGTGTCTGCATATTTTCACTGTGACTGCACCGTTGTATGATCATTTTCTAAACACAGCGTTTGTGGCCATTCTGAACAATTTTGTTTAAAATAGCCGTACCATAGGAAAGGGCATATTAAAAACATCCAAGTTACAGCAATATTTTGTTTCCTAGTTCGTTGATTATTATATAATCATGCTTAAAAAGGACAACATTCTCGCTTCGAAAAAAAATTTCCGTGTTGGGCTATGTTTGCATTACGACCGACGGCGTTAGGGCAACACTGGTACTTTGATATATAGAACCGTGGATAGGTATACATTTCTCCTGTACGATTATATCAGTATCAAGACAAGATACGGTCATTTAAGGAAATATTATCGACGAAAACTAAGACACCTACCTCTCACGTTGTTCCATGGACGCCATCTTTGATTGACCACTCAAAACCACCGTACAAACTACACAAATCTAACGGACAACTTACAACACAGTGATATAGGTTTTCATTTGAGACATGTGACGTAAAACCTTTATAAAAAACGCTACCCCCCTAGAAAAACAACAACAAACGTTATATATTCTTATCATTTTTCATCCTACGGAGCTCATATTTTCCCCCATGCATTTATAAATGGATGACATTGACTTTGTGAACGTGTGCCCTTAACATTTAACCCTGTTTTCAAATAGTACCAAAAGGCGATATTCAAGCTGTAGTTTCGACATTTTGCACGCCCAACGACTATGTATATTGGAATATATGTATATTTGTGGTTGCTACAAGGGTGACAAAAGTCGATTTTGAAGTAATTTGGAAAAAAAACTTGGAATTTCAGGTGAGCTCAACGATAATTGAAAAAGAAAAAAAAAATGAGTCAGCTTGAACCTCTTCATAAAGTTTGCAATTGCAATCACGTTGGCACCGATTCCATATAACTCGATAATAGCCTATCTCAGTCAGCCATCCGCGAAACAAAATCCTACCTACTTGTGTGAGCCATTAACCAACATAAAGCAACATCAATTTTCCATCTCCCACTGTTTCAAACATGGACACTTAAAATGATTGATGCATTATGATTTATAATTCACAGTCAGAAAGAGTCGAAACCCCTCAGGTTGGCTTTGAAGTTATTGACGAAACACATAAACCTCCAGACGCAGTGCCTTCATTACCAAGAGACCCAGCAAGGAGTATACGAACGAGATCATTAAGTTACAATAAATTACAAATTCTGTACTTAAGCTGCAGGAATTTAAAGTGATATAATGCTTATCTGCAATAAAGACCCGAGTTTCTCTCTGGTAATTAAAGACGGTTCGAGGTAGTTCCTCCTGCATAATGTTGAAATTCAGTCCCGGGGGGTACCGGCAATCACATGATCACCTATGGAGCTTATCGTTGAAAATATTATTCGAGAAATAAAACCAGTGGCTTTTAAATGGGTTTAAAGTGAAACATTCGTCATATACATTCAAAATAATGCGAACTATTCTTGAATAAGCTAAACATTACCTGTTTCTGGCAAGCAACCGGTAAACGTTTAATGTTTGTCATTATTCTATACCAGAGGTGTATATAATCTCATAAATTTTTTATCGTGCTTTAGGCATCTGATTTGCATTTGTTTTTACATGTGAGATGTAATAAAGTTATGTTTTATGAACGATGAGACGCAGTATGCCTTATAAGACTTTCTTTTGTTCGGGGAGTTATTTCCTTTAGTCCGTGTCCTCCCCCTCCCCCTTATAGATTCCGATTATCATCACTTTGTTGGTGTTGTCCATTTATTGACGGTTTGCTGGCCACGCCCTCTGAGCTCCCAGAGAAAGTGTGGTCTTGATATAAAGCAGCGTTATTTTTCAAAGTTTATGGTCAGTGACATTTGAGCCTATGCGTGACATTTCCAACCATTTCGCATGTGCGTGACTCGCACACATTGAGCACCCTGGACAGCAATTCCGGGCAAGTACAATATTCGCTGATTGTCTAAAGAAGCATTGGGTCAGTATCTATCTACTGAGCGCAGAGTGAAGACTCTGATCAGACTGTGCGGATGCACAGGCTGATCTGAGTCTTTACTTGGCGCACGTGTGTAATGGTTGGAAAAGTCACGCATGCGCTCATTCAAAAGAATAGTGAAGTGGATGGCTTGCTACATTAACGTCGTAGCTGTAGTCACGACGTTTAATTCGCAAACCGCCAAACCAAATAACATGTCGGCTTAATGCAAATGTTGGAGTTCAAAGCTCACTTTCGGTCCATATTAATCATCTGATTGGTCAAACGACTTTTTGATTCACAGTGGCGTTAGTCAATTTTGTTTTTACAGTTCTTAGTTTATACAAATCTGTTTTAGTTCGATTGCGACCAAAGCCTTTGGCTTAAAGAGTCCCTCTCGAACACTCACAACCCAGATGTTATCACGTCCCTGAAAGAGGGCAGTTCTTAATGATTCGTTGTCTAAATGTCTGCTGTCCAAAGTAGTCTACATATTTTATTTTTGACATTGAGATGTCTCAAAGACGGTCTCCAGACAAAGTAGCCGTTATGTTACACTTGTCAATTTAATAAGTATTTGCTTTATAGAATATAATTTCAAAGACCCCTTAAGAATATATTCAATGGTCGAATAATATTCAGATATTACCTATGCTTATTAGCTAGCAAAGCGTCAGCTTTCATAGCTTAAGTTAACAGACAAAATTTGAGGTCTTCTCAGAGTTCAACGAGTGCAGACTGTCACTGGAGGCTTAAACACTAAATCCATTAAAGCCATGGACAATAAAAAAGTTTTTTAGGGATATTGCAATCTCTGCATGCAAGTTCACCTCCTAGGTACATGTACTTTAAGCTCACCTGAATTAATCGTATTTAAAATGACTCCAATCAGAGTCTTCAAAGAAATTTAAGACAACAATTTCAAATTGTTGAAAAATCTAATATATATATCTTCCTGGGTAGAAAAGAATGTGGTAACAAGCAATTTCTTCAATTTCCACTATTTTTCCAAGAAGAATTCTCTTAAGGGGCGCTAAAAGGAGATGTTGTGTTGGAAAATTTAACCTCGTTTATTTCATGATGATCTTTGGACAAAGTAGTTTACACATAACAGTTCCAAGCTTTGCTAGCACACGGTACTTTCAGTACTTCGATTTAAGAGTAGCGCGCGAAAAAGAACTTTTCGTTCGATTTTTCCTTGAAACAAGCTGATCTTACAATCGTCAAGGCTCTCTTACTAACTTGTCTATTCTAGACTTGGTTAACCCATTACCAAACAATGAAAAATAGATTAATCCAAACTAAAAGAAATTGCAGACGACATTTTTTAAGTTGGAGAAAATTGAGAAATATTTGTCTTTATGGGTAGAAAACATTGTGGATAATGAATTAATTGCCTGTTTCAAGCAATTTATTCATTTTCCACAATGATTTCCTAAATTTTATTCTTGGGGGGCGTATAGAAATGGGTTGAGATCGCCTTGTTTCAAATAAAATATGAAAGCCGATACTGTATAACTCAGAATCCTAAAAAGACAATTTGTTTTGAAAAGACTTAATTTTTTAGCCCTTTATCAGACGACAAAACTTTACACTGGTCCTCATTCAAAGAAGTTACAGACGACAATTTTTAGTCGGTGTAATTTTAAAAGTCTTTGGTTTTGGGGATAGAAATAAATATGGATTTTAATCAACAATTTCTTCATTATCCTTTATATTTACTTAAGCCCCTTTCTTAGGGGGAGTGACTGGGAATCGGTTAGAGCATTTACCAAGGCCCCGAAGAAGACATTTATCTTCAAAATATGCCTTACATTCCCTTACTAATTAACTGGTAAAATTAATATCCATATAGCATGCTTAAGCACATAACTTTGGCAGAACAGGGCGCTTTCTAATGGCACCACGTTATCTTTTAGATAGATGATAATTTATACGGGTTTCAATTAATCATGAGAAATATAGGATCTGTTACAAGAATTTCTTTTAAACACCCTGATCTAAACTGGGTCTAGAATATAACAGATAGCAAGTAAGTATTAGCTTGTCCCCAGAAAATCGATAGAAAGATTCTTTTTTTTATATATATATTAATAAAGGTTTTAAACTTTTAAAACCATGATTTTAACCCTTGTCATGCTGTATAAATCATCTTACTGAATTGCTGTCAAATCGAAGGGCTGAAAGCACTGATAGAACTTGTTTTTTTTAAAAAATCAGCATTTCTTTTAGAAAACAACTTCATACACAACTATGGCAGGAATAGTACAAGCAGGAGGTATAGACCAAGATCAGCCTGCACATAAGTGCAGTCTGATCTTAGTCTACAACTCCTGCCAAAACCGGAATATTCCGGGTTCAGCATGAAAAGGGTTGAAAGGCTCAATAAACGAATCGAAACAATCGAAAATCTACCAATGATGACCGATAAAGACACCGTCTCCGCGGGGATAAAAAGTATCGATCCTGATCAGACTGCGCGAAACAGGGTCAATCAGATTGCACGAACCCGGACCAAGGCTTTTCACATTCTGACAGATTTTCTAAAAGTAAAACAGTCATTCTACATAACGCAAAATTCGATTCAGAAATACCAACAAAGGCTGATTTTTTTCTAGAAAGATTCATCTTTAAATATGTACTTTGCATATTAGTCATTACTACACTTGTTTTGCGCTGGGGACAAAAAGTTGCGGAAACGTTGCAAGAAAAGGAGCAATTCATTATTTGAATATCATTTCAAACCTGTTTTGTCTCTGGTGCAATTTCTGAGATATCTTCTATACCAGAACATTTGCTGGATTCATAATGCCCATCTGATCAAACACGAACGAATAGCCTGGAACAGATCTGCTTTGGTCAAAAACGGTGGCCGGGATGGTCTATCGTGATCTGAATAGATCGGAGTTTCAACCCAAATTGGTTAAATGGCAAAGTAATCACATAGAAATCGAGTAGGTTAACCCATTCTGGCACAATCCCGCTTTTTAGGCCATAGAGAAAATTTGTGGACAAATCAGAAATTTCTTGTAACAAGCAGTTTCTTCAATGTCAACAATGGCTTATACCCTAAAGGCATTTTGTTCTTAATTCCACTTGAAATTGTCGACTGCAACTTTTTCGATTTGGGCCTATTTAACTTTTGTCATGTAGTAATCGGCTAAGCAATAGGGTATTGACCGAGAATTATCGAGTTAATCGATCAGAAATCATGTGGATAACTAGTTTGGTTATAAGGTATTCAATAGCCCGAGTTCTGACACAGTTCAGACCGACCTCTACTCTATCAATAATCGTGGTCGTGTTGAAATCGGACCGCCATCGATTGATGAATTCTTCGAATGGAGATTGACGCCACTTTTTAGGGTATTCAGTCGAATAGCGGCGGCTGGAGCACCTAGCCATGGATGTCTGGTATATCTCACACCAGCACTACCACTACATCTTTTCAGAGGCTCTAGGCGCTCATTCTGCTTAGGTTTTTCATTATCAACCTATTGGTGGAAGACAAATGTTGGAAGGATATTCACCGTGGCCGGGTTTCGAAAGGAGGTAGAATCGGTCGAGGTTATAATAGAATAGTTTGTGAGTCGAGACATTCAAATAGAAGTCGACTGATAACCGATTACAAAATTTTAGTCTGTCCCAAATTGAAAGATGTTTCAGACGACATTTTCGTGTTGATGAAAGCATAAAAGCCTTTGTATATCTGTTTAGAAAACACTGTAGACTATTAAGAAATTGCTTGTAATGAGCAATTTCTTCATTTTCCACAATATTTGCCCGATAATGTTTAATTGGTGGTCACAAAACGGTGGTTTGAATTGGTTAACCAATTACCATACAGTGACGCTTTTGATCACCCACAAGAAAATCAATTGGAAAACATTGTGTAAAGTGAAGAAATTGCTTGTGACAAGCAATTTCTTCATTTTACACAATGTTTTCTATCCAGGAAGCTGAAAAAATTAGAATTTAATTATCTTTAAATTGTCGTCTGCAACTCCTTTCAATTTGGACCAGTCTAGAATTTCGCTGTGTGGGAATGGGTTTAGAGAAATTCAACATGGAGTAACATAAGTAACGTATGGTTAAACCCATTACCAAGCGGCAAAATCTTAAACTGGTCCAAATTGAAAGACGTTTCAGACAACAATTTTAAGTTAATGAAAATCTAGATTTTTTTAACTTTCTGAATAGGAAATATTGTGGAGAATAAATAAATTGCTTGTTGCAAGCAATTTCTTCATTTTACACAATATTTGTAATTACTTTTTTCTTTGGGGGCGTCAAAAGGCGTCACTGTTTGGGAATGAGTTAAGGTAGTCGGAAAATAAATACATGTGTAAAGTCCGGATGATCCATTTGAACGGGTCGGCTGTGTGAACGCGTAATTTTTTACTGAGTCAAAGTATTACCTAATAACAATATAAAATCTTCTTGAATAGGTTTCTTTGACAGCAACCTCAGCAGAGTATCCTCACAAAGCAAACGTACATCGTTGTGATTCACGTGTCACTGTTTGTCTTTGTTTATGTTAGCATTGGCCTCCGCTCTTGCATTCGCCACTGGAACCGTTAAAAGTCTGGTTGCTCCTTTTATCAACTGGAAATTTGTTCTCATAAATCCTCATTACATTTAAACAATGGTCAATAAAAATAGTTACATGGACATGGAAATTTCTTTAAAATTCAATTAAATCACGGGGGTAAAACAAAGACATTCCTCTCGCCCGTTTCAAAAGAGAATACATCACTCTGGGTTGACAGATTGTAATTAAGTAAATGTTAATTTCCCATTAAAGTGCCTGTAAATGGTGATGGACCGGTCGCCAATGGAGCCATTATTTGTCGCTGTCAGGAAGCTCAGGTGCTTCATTATCCTGGAAATTTTCCTTTGAAAAATCTCAGATTTAACGGTTAACTGTTTGCCAAGCAATGCGGACTTATACACTATATCATGCTTCCCGAGAATCTTGTCCCAAATTAGGGCAGCGGTAAATACAGATCCATGACAGGTTATCAGCAACATTATTTATTAAGGGCTATTGATTACTAAGGTCTGATGCTTTGTCCTATATGGCCTAGATTTTTTATGATAGATTGATGAAAATCAATGGAATTAAGTTGTTATATCACCGTTTGTTGGCGTGATTTTCAAGGTATAAATAAACAAAAGATCATTGGCATTGTTATCAGACTAGTGAATTGTTATGACATGCATTGTACATTTTTTTATGAAATTCTGATGAATGGCACCCGCAATATTATAAATATTCAATGAGTTGATTTGCATCCAACGCCGTAGGTCACATTCTGATTTTTAGCTAGCAAAGCGACAGCTTTGATAGCTTTTGATAA
This sequence comes from Fragum fragum, assembly GCA_946902895.1. Lineage (NCBI taxonomy): Eukaryota > Metazoa > Mollusca > Bivalvia > Cardiida > Cardiidae > Fragum > Fragum fragum. Next base: position 27,945,239 of record OX336365.1, read on the forward strand.
CAGACGAAATTTTGAGGTCGTCTCAAAGTTCAACCAGTGCAAACTACCATTGGAGGCTTAACTACTAAATCCATTAAATGCCTACGCCATTAAAAGTAGTTCTCGTGTATTTCAGGAATATTGCAAACTCTATTCAAATTGAATTTAACTCTCTCAAAAGCACGCTATCTAACCCATTCCCTATCAATTCTGCTTTGGGAAAAAGGCTATGGAAAACATTGTGGACAATGAAGAAATTGCTTGTATAAGCAATTTCTTCAATGTCCACAATGTTTTCTACCCAACAAGGAAACGTTTTCTAAATTCAACCATGCTTTGCTAGCTTAGAGTACTTTCAGTACTTTTATTTAATGCTGTATAGACATCGATAACAATAGTGAGTTTGACAAGAATAAATATATGCGATTCGAAAAGCCAAGATTTTGCTACTGGTTGGCGAAGGTAATGGCTAGACACTTTTCGATACAGAGAAATAATTCAATTTTAGTTTCATCTATCAAGATTCTAGTGTTTTGATTGGCTGAATTTTCTTATACTTTCACGAACTATGAGCAAGCAAATATTTTGTCTCAAAGCTAGTAAAACACTTGCTTTGTTTTGCTTGGTGTTGTTAAATTATAAATAATGTAACGATTCCGTTCTAAAAGTCAGCAAATGAATAAAAGTATAGTTGAAAGTGAACTGCTCTTACAAATAAGCTTTCACATTTAAGAGATAAATACTTTTTTTCGTGAAGTGAATTAAATACTAGCTATCATCATATTTAAATACATAAGGTAGCATTTCAATATGAACTATCTCTTCTAGAACAGGACAGCAAAGATGCACAAGTTCCAGTGAGTGATCAGAGGTCAATTTTGTCTATACCTGTATAGACAAAATTGACCTATGACCACTCACTATAACCTATACATCTATAATATGATCCTTTGATAATTTTGCAATTTCAAAACTAATCGAGCATTGAAACATATGCAGGTATGTGCAGGTACGGTAAATATTGTCATGATTGTGAATTTTGAAATATGAAGATGTTAGAACATTGGACCTTCAAAATATCTTAATACGGAATCTGTAAACCTTTGAAAGAAACTAAGTCAGTATGTAATCAGATACGATATTGTTAGTGAAACAAGTTCCTGTGCTTTTCCCTCTGGTTCAAAAAACTGATCCAAAAATTTAAAAAGAATCGAAAGAAAGTTTAAACTTTAAACACAAACCTAGGTCATCAAAATCAAATATAGTCCCTATGTTACAGCAATGCAAATTTCCATATTGGTCATTTTAAATGTCACGTGGTTGTAAGTGCTTGTTACCCGCCATCCCGGGAAAACCATTTAGAATCCAGGAAATAATTCCCAGGGAAATTGTTTCATGTGACAGGTCGTGTCAATTTCTTTCTAATGTTATAGACTGCCTGAAAGGCTCCACGAGGCGTCATTTAACAAAGGGCCAATCTTTGGTCGAGTGTCTTATCTAAATTTTGTCATACAGTACATCTTGTATTAAGCGACCACTCATGGTACGACTAAAAGGTGGTAGATTACGAGATTGGTCGCTTGAAACACATTTTGTGATATATAAAGGACTGAGAAAATTGCACACATATGAGCCTGTGCGTGACATTTCCAACCATTTCGCAGGTGCGTGACTCGCACACATTGAGCACCCTTGACTGCCATTCAAGGCAATTAGAATATTCGCTGATTGTTTAAAGAAGCTTTGGGCCAGTATCTATCTACATAGCGCAGAGTGAAGACTCTGATCAGACTTTGCGGATGCACAGGCTGATCTGAGTCTTAACTTGGCGCACATGTGTAATGGTTGGAAATGTCACGCACGCGCTCATATGTTATTACAGAAATTCTCGCCAAACTCTGTCTTGTTTGGACTGATACGAATCGCCCCACCGTGCCGATTTTAATGACTTCCAACAATATTGGAATCAGGCATGATATTCTTTAGGAAACCCCACCCTTCTTAACGTAAGGTTTCAATTTTTGAAAAAGGGGAATTTCGATTGTGATCGCTTAATGGAAGTGGTTTCTTAATAGAGGTGGTCTTTTGAGAAAGATCGCCTGTATCTTCATTTTGCACTCTTTATCATTTTACTCATTCCCACTCGGTAACGATCTTAGACGCCTCTACAGAAAAAAAAATGAGAAAGCATTGTGTAAAATGAAGAAATTACTTGAAACAAGCAATTTCTTCATTTTAAACAATGATTTCTACCTAAAAAATTGAAAAAATCTAAAACTTCATTAACTGTAAATTGTCGTTAGCAACTTCTTTCGATATGGACCAGTCTATAATTTTATTGTGTGGTAATGGGTTAAGAAATTGAGCTAAAAGTCTTGCCCATTTTATGTGTTTCAAGTTTGGAAGTTTCTCTATCCCTTGCCACTCCGCTATCCATGTTCAGCGGGACATATACAGTATCTGTGTACACTTAGTGCATTCCTCACAAGTGTTGTGTTTCTAATATAAAACATACCAAAACAAGCCGATACAACTTATAAGAAAGTCACCGATACAGGCTTTATTTTCTCTTTAACCCCCCCCCCTTATTTTCTCTTTACCCCCCCCCCCCCAACACCACTTTTATAAAAATAAAATCAGAGTTAGATTTTACCAACTGGTTTTTATCAACTTTTTGACTTTTAAATCAATAACGAGATCATTGATTGTCCGAGACATGTGTTTCAACAACCCAGGGCCCTTGTTATGAAATATTTCATTCGATTTGTAAGTAAGAAATATTTCATTTAATTTGTAAATAAGACTGTATGGACCATTGACTCTTTTTAACAATACGTCAAACAGTGAATCTAAAACAGATGTCGTATTGAACAAATTACTAAATCAGCTAACGTAGGCCTACTTATTTTTTTTTAAAAAAATGGGGGAGGGGGAAGAAATGTCAATCATTTTGAAAATCACACGATTTGGGAAAATCGTCCCTCGACAGGTTCATTGAAGGTCGGTTTTTTTAGTAAATGGTTGGCAGAAAAACAACAACAACATATGAAGAGTTGAACAGGGGTAACCATTAAAAACAAAGCATGTTTTTTTTTAAATTTATAGCAAGTTTCTGTATGCATTTAGTCACCAACTACATTTGATTTAATCTTTATGTCAATCTTTTTACAAAATTTAAACTTGTCTATTCTCAAAGAGGCTGCAAACGACATTATAAAGTAACTACGATATAAAAAGTAACAAGCCTTAATGACAGAAAATATTGTGAGAAAAGAAGAAATTACATGTTACAAGCATCTTTCTTCGTCTACAATGTTTTCACAAGTATAATTGCACAGGGAGGTTAAAAATCGGGATTGTACAAGATAGGGTTATAAAAAGATGCCCCTAACGTCGTTGGACGACAAAACCCCCCGGAAGTATCGAATTTGATCGCCGAAGAGCGAATTGCTGGAAAAGTTTCCATTCAATGGGCATTTTACTTTTACCATATATCGTGTATTTGAAAATGATAAATACATATCTTAAAGATATATGGAGACCCCATTTAAAGATGCCAGGGACGTTTCTGTAACTCGATTTTCAGCATGTTCATTACAAGCCGACAACATAACATGTAATTCCACTCATTTGTTCATGTCAGGAAACTTCCTTCCGGTTGTATTAGAATGAATGGAATCCAATTGTATGACTGTTAGCCGTGATTGATTTGTGCGCATGTCACAAGGCATTACGGGGTTGAAATGGGAATCCAAGCTGACATGAATAATCGGTCCTGTACTTTTTGCCTCGTTTTGAAGATTGCTTTCGCGAAACCACGCACGCATATATTCATTTTCCCCTTAAAAGATTGTTTTCCTTGTAATTACACTTGTACTAATTCGTGTAAGTGGGGTTGAATTGTTTGATTAGCAATTTGAAACACTCTGAATCAGAAATACGTGTCAATGGCTTAGAACTAAAACATTGTATGAGTCTATTCAATGTATAGACACATACTATTTCTTTTTTGCTATAAGTCCTCCACGTTCATTCGTTGTTTTTTTTTTTTTTGTTTTTTTTTTTCGTAGAACCTTGTAAGATGATAGTATGTAATAAAAGAAAGTGAAAGTACGTTTGTATTTCAAAATCATCTAGTAAAACTAGTTTCCATCCCTGAATTAAATCAGCTTCTGAAATACATGTACAAAGGCCTGAAAACCAAAGATGCATTTTTGAGTACGGCATGCCCATTGGGTCTGCTGTCATGAAATTCTCCATTAAGACACTTACTTATTTTAACTCAATTTCCAACCCAAGTGAAAATAGGTTTTCACATAGGATGCCTCTCTTTTATATACAAAAGATGAATAAAGATGTACAGTTGCAAAACTAATATTAAAGGAAAAACATGTTCTACTCAGCCTTTATCTATTTCGCATTTTAACCGATACTAAACACATTCTTACCATATTGTATCCGATTTTACCAAATGCAACATATGGTAAAGGTTACAATTCTTTAGTTTGTTTGAATGGACTTTTACGCCGCTTTCAACAATCTTTCAGTTAAATCGCGGCGGCTGGAGCACCTAACAATGGAATCCTGGTATTTCTCACACCAGTACTACCATTACATCCTTTCCTAACCTCCAGCTGCTATCCCACATAGGTAAAGAGACAAATAGTCGGAAAGGATGAGTGCAGCCGTCGGGGATCGAACCCGGGACGTCTAGATTGACAGTCCGACGCGCTACCAACTGCGCTATGACGGCGGCTACAATTCTTTAGTAAAACAACGCTTCACACACAGTTCCAATGATTTTAAGCCCCTAAATAAGTGTAGGAAAACATTGTGAGATCAATTGGGGAGAGCGATTTCTTCATTCTTCACATGTTTCCTACCCAGTGAGACCAAGCTTTTATTTTTAATCCCATAAAGAAAAAAAATTTGGTTTGAATCTTATTTCGATTAAGACCAGTAAATAAATGTTGTCATCTGATAATGGTAAGAGTATTTATCATTTTCATAGTTTAAACCGATCAATGACATGTTGACACCTTCTTTCAAGATCCTTTCATATTTTCTAAGGTATACGTCACTGTTAGTCTATTACGTTTATCATACGACCTACGGTCCTGGAGTGAAATAAATCCGCTGATTATTTTTGGTATTATTCGGAACATATTTAACTAGTATAATAATAATGCAAATGAATTCGAAGACTTTGGTAACATTTCTTTACCGCCAAATCATGTCACGACACATGTAATGGCGTCTTTTTACAAATGGCGTTAGATATTTCGAGGAATAGCAAATATCGATGGATTGTATTGAATTTTATTTATTCGTTGCAACAAATTAGGTCATATTATATGTATAGAATATCAAAATCTCGAATTCATTTCACTCGTCATCTAAAATGGATAAATCTCGGCAGAACCTTTTTATATGTGTTTATACATGACGCCTTTAATAAATTCGGTATTCAAATGTCCTCTATTCATTGTGTAGTATCTCTTCCCTTCGTCTATCAAAGAGACGCTGGTCAAAGGTTAAATAGGCAGAAAATCCTTTTTTGCTTCGGAAACCCCGCCTTCTTTGTAGGTGGCTCAAAATTCATCTTCGGCCCTTCTTCTCCACTCGGAAAGATTTCTTTTCATTTCTTCTAAAAAGTATCGTATCCCTTATGCTAGGAATCTATAAAGTCATGGTATATTTGCTTCTCTCTGTTTTTTTTAATGCTTTTTTACACGTGAAAAAATAGACAAGATAGCTGGAACCGTTCGTAAGGGGTTACGATCGCAAGGCATATTTTAACAGGCCGTTCATTCAAAACCTGCTATTAAAATATTTGCTAATCTTACAAATCTGTAAATGTTGAAACTTATATCTTTAATGTGCGTTTGTGTTTTGTTAAAATTTAATGGGGTGAGTAGGATATCAAAAACCCGAGAAAAACTAACCCTGTGGTTGTCGAAAACGATAATAACTCGGCGATCTCTTTCTAACAGGTCTATGGGATTTTAGACCATAATTTATGGCCCGTTCTGCATTTTATGTTCCTCACTTCAAAGATTTCGGTTTTAGGTTTTCAATATATTCTTTTCAACCCTATCTCATAATAGTACTTTGGCTAATTAGGGTCGACTCATTATCTCGTATCTGCGGTCATAAAACTTAGTCTTAACTATGTGGCTTTGTGTGTGTATCTCTTCTTATCCCGCATGCCCGGCCATTATGGTCGGCGTCAGGAATCCTACTTCGTAACATTATATAGTCTTGAAGTTGAGGAATTTACATGAATATATAATCGAGCGTTGTTTCTTCGCCAAAAGTCAAAGTTCATTTAGAATGAAAAGGGTATTGGTGTTTGTTTTGGGGCCTGCGCATTCTATTGCTATATTTGCCGGATAGCCACCCTCAATAAAAACTCCATTGACCAATTAAACCAATCAAGCTGCAGTGCGACCTTAACCCACTACCAGGTGGCAAAATTTTAGACTGGTCCGAATTCAAAGAAGTTGCAAACGATTATTGAAAGTTAATGAAATTTAAAATGATTTCAACTTTCTTGATAGAAAACATTGTGTAAAATGAAGAAATTGCTTGTTACAAGCAATTTCTTCATTTTACACAATGTTTTCCGAATTGGTTTTCTAAAGTTGCGTCCAAAAGTGTCACTGTATGGGAATGGGTTAAGGTCACCAACAGACGTTTTGCTTTGTATTTCAAATATTACCTCATTCAAACTGCCATGTTGGAGTTGGTTGGCGTTGTCAGCGATCCCGCATTTTCCCTCTAGGAAACGGGTGTAATTCTTCGGATTTCTTACCTACCTTTTTTTCTCCATATCAATTTTACACGACACGCGGTCAAATCAATGTCCGATATTGTCTGTATGTAATCTATATAGTTTACTTGAAATGTTTAGAGGTATATAAGAAGTACATGTATTCGCTAAATGTACCTTAACTACATATAACACAATTCACCATATTTGAATTAAACTGTTAAGTATTTTTAAACGGGACCCTCAAAAACCAGGTTACTGTCTGCTATGCTTCGTTAGTGGGGAGGAAATGAACCGCGGCTGGAATGGTTTCTCGGGTCGAGATTTCAACAGATAACACGTGACCCAGGAACTTGAACCGAAACCATGCTGAAACTCTGCTGCTTAAATTTCAAAGAAATTCTTTCTTCTTTTCTTTAACCTTTCTTCCGCAATTAGCGGTTAATTAAGATCTTGTCATGTTCCCTTTTTACAATTATTTGGCGCTAATCCGAAATAAGAAGCACTACAGTATGATTTCGAAAAACAGATACAAAGAAACTTAGGTAGTGTAAGATTTTTTTTTTCAAAATATACATGTAGCATTTGCTTATTTCAGTTAATACCTTAAATTAATCACACACCTTTTCCATCATTTACTCCATCAAATGGGGTCAAAACACAATTAATTGCATTCTCCCAGTTTGGCAAATAACATAAAGTTGTGTGAAATTTACAGGGAACAAAGAAAGAATCAACTATTAGTGTTTGCTGCTCAGAATTAATACATTGATCACCTGCAGGTCCATGTGTCTTTTAACCATTCTAAAATAATAACACTTTTTGAGGCCCCCTCAAGAAAAAAATAAATAGGAAAAGATTTTTTAGAATAAAGGAAATTTTTGAACCAAGCAATTCCTTTATTTTCCAGTATGTTTTCAAACCAGAAAATTGAAAAAAAATCTAAATTTTCATAAACTGCAAATTCTCGCCTGCAACTTCTTTCAATTAGGAACAGTCTAAGATTTTGTCGTCTGGTAATAGGTTACTGAAGGTCTGTTCGATTGACTAATCGCCGATGCCAATCAAGACGTTAAATGACCCATAAAGTCATTCACTTTGACCGGAACTGAACTTTGAACTCCGGCATTAACCCATTCCAACTCAATCCCTCCTTTTTACGCCCCTCAACGAAAAGGCTTTGGAAAACATTGTGGAAAATGAAGAAATTGCTTGATACAAGCAATTTCTTCATTATCCACAATGTTTTCTATCCAAAAAAACGAAAAAATTCAAAATTCCATGAACTTGAAATTGTCGTCTGCAGCTTCTTTCAATTTGGACCAGTCTAAAATTCCACTGTGTTGGAATGGGTTAATGTTTAACTTTTTTTGTTTTTGTTTTGTGACTAAAATAGATCTCATTCACAAATTTTACACAATAATGGCGATTCTTGCTTTTGTCGAACTGTCATGTCCGAGTAAGTAAATGTGGCCGGCGTCGGTTAATAAAGTGGTTAGAGCTGGGAACCGGTGCCTGGAGTTCAACCGAAGGCCTCGGGTTCCATTAGCGTCGATGGCCATATGTGTAAGTCCTATGGGATCCGTTTCGGAGCATCAACCTAGAGCATGTCTCTAAAGATGTCAGTGAGTGTGTGTTTGAAAATAACTAAGGTTGTACATTCTATTCCCGAAATTTCCTCCCTTATGTCCCCAAAACTGACAAAATCGGCAAACTTTAAACCTCTTTATGGTTCCTAGTCTCATCGATTAGCAAAACAGGTAGATAACAGTTAGAGAATAGGAACTTTTCATCTATAACTGTACATAATCTAACAAAAACATAGCAGTAGGACAGGGAGCCAGTCTACCCAACCTAGTGATTAAGCTTTCCGAGAACTACGTTACGGTTCCTATCAATTTACAGATAAGAAGTGTTTCTGTGCGATATAGTGATATGAATCTGCAAGAGTGTAATTACTGAAAGCTTTTCCTTGAACATCTTTACGGTAAAAACAATGACATCGCTCCGAAACACCTCTCCCTGAAACGTAGATCACATGGTGGCTTATATCCGGTGGATATTTGGAGAATATGTTCATTGAACTTAACGAATGCATGATTGTTCATAGCTGCTCATACTCGAGAGGACGAAAAGGTAATTCAAACGAAAAGATAGAAAGGAAACATGGAAATATACGAGCTGTAAATTCCCATGCTACACGTGTATTGTTTTCTGAACTTTTGATTCGGCCCAAACAGAAACGCTTCGTTACCACCATTAATTTTAAAACATACGGCCTCGCCTCATGATCTTGTTAAAGACAATTTACGATCTTGGGTTGAAGGATCCGTTTTCTCTTTGTAGAAACAGTATCTTACATCAAATATTTGTTTGAATCGTTTAGGGTTAACTCGGGTCAGTCGCTGAAACCGAAGATCTGAAGAACACGAAGATATCCATGGCGGTAAACTAACTCCATTGCCTCATAAATAACATCTCTTTAAACTCCTTTTGCTATATGCGGAGGATATTGTCTCTGTTTTAAAGTCAAAATAATATTACAGGATTTCTTCTTTATATCAAAATGTTAAACCGATGAAAAGAAATGTACTAAATACTTGTCAGTGGCTTAATGCAAACATCGTACGTGTCTATACACTGTATAGACACGTACGATGTTTTCGCACTAAGCCATAAACACCTACCTGTATGCAACCTAAAAGATAAAAAAAGATGTTCAACGACAATATATATTTATCTTATTACTTATACGGTTCTTGCCGAGGTATATAACGATTTATTTCCGGCTGGAGAAAATGATGTCATCCGAGCCGCAGGCGAGGGTTACAATCGTTTTTTCCAGCCGGGATTGAATCGTAATATATACATCGCCAAGAAGCCGTCGACGTAGGTATTATACGAAAAAGTGTGGAGCCCCAATATTGAATTGGCAGACATTTTTGTGAAGCTTTTTGTTGGTTTGGCGACTTAAACGTCGTAACTACAGCTTATTCAAGCTGTAGTTACGGAAATAAGTCGACAACTAACCAATTACTTTTTGTTACATGTTACTGTTCTCAAATTGAAGCAAATAACGCCGTATAATATCGAAGTGGAACTTCCTGTTGGGGCTCAGTGGGTGTGGCCCGCGACCCATTAACCCTTTCCTGTTCAATCACTGGTTTTTACGTCACTGTGTTTTATACCTTGGAAAACATTGTGGAAAAAGTAGAAAATGCTTGTAACAAGCAATTTCTACTTTTTCCACAATATTTTCTACTCTACCGAATGTTTTTTGTTTTTTTTTTTTTTTTTAATAAAATCAACGCCTGCAAATCCTTTGAAATTTGACCAGTCTAAAATTCTGTAATACAGAAATGGTTGATTGTGTGCTTCAGGCAGAAAGTTTTTTAAGTTGTGACTAAATTTATGGGTCTTTATCAAGTGTTGATCTCTGTTTTTAAGCACAAAACTGATTTTAATATTGTTATATACTCCCGAAAGCTGAAACTCCAATTATTAGCGTTAATGCTTATTCTTGCGAATTACTATTAAATATTGTAGCTCAATACATCAATCGGGTTTTGACGAATTTCAACCACAGAAACATTAATTAGAAAATAACAAAAGAGACAAGTATACAAAAAAGATAAGGAATATAAACCTCTCCCAACAGGCAAGCCTGGGACGTTTAGAATATATTCAATAACCCATAGCCGCGTAATTAATGGCTTTTTCAAAGAGATACAATCGCACAAGCCAGATGAATAATGCGAGCACACATAGCTCTTCAATTTGTCATTGAACTAACTGCCTGTGCTACTGACACTATATTCACTTTATTTCTTTTTTCTCTGACAGCCAATCTAGTCTACTGGCAAAATTGTCGTTTTCGCTTTTATCAAATGGCGCCGAGAAGACTTGAAAATGTCGTCTGCCTAGCGAGTTTTGCCTTTGAGAGATGCTGCGATGAAGTGGGACGCGCCAGGAAAAAATGTGATTTTGTCAGGAATCTGTAAGACGATTTCGGAATAGGAACATTTACGAACACAGATTCTGTTTTATAATCTGACAAGTAAGGTGGTCATCAGAAACACAAAGCAATTTCGACAAAGGTCAGCCGCCATAATTATTTCACAACAGAACGACCACATACGCATTTTACCCTTTCCTGTTCAAACCCTGGTTTTTACGTGCCTGTGATTTTATACATGAAGGGAATGTTGTAGAAAAAGAAGAAATTGCTTGTAACAAACAATTTCTGCTTTTTCCACAATATTTTCTATCCTACTAAAATGTTTCTTTTTCAAATTATATCAACTTTTAATTTTTCTTCCACAAAACCTTTGAATTTGGACGGGTCTACAGTTTTTCAAAACAGGAAAGGGTTAGAAACTTGAAAATTATGGCTGCAGGTCTCTTTCGAAATTATAAAGATATTGAGATATACTTTTCTGAGCATTTACATGTACATATTTTCGTATATTTTGTTTTTCCTTGTCACTTATGCTTCTTTTGTCCTTCCGTTTTTCTTTTTTTCTGAAATGGTTTTATCTTTTGATGATTTGGCTAGGTAAGTATTAATATGTGATCGATCAGGTTCTCCAAACTCTACTTAATAAAAGCTGTGGAACAATTCTTAAACAATTTCTCCTTCTCAAATGACGGGCGCCTGGCCCCGCCTACTAACACCGCTGGCCAAACCCACTAACACCGCAGGCCACACCCACTAACACCGCTGGCCACGCTCACTAACACCGCTGGTCACACCCATTAACACCGCTGGTCACACCCGCTATCACCGCTGGTCACACCCACTAGCACCGCTGGCCACGCCCGCTAACATCGCTGGTCGCAACCCTTAACATCGGTGGTCTCACCCACTAGCACCGCTGCCCACGCTCACTAACACCGCTGGTCACACCCATTAACACCGCTGGTCACTCCCGCTAACACCGCTGGTCACACCCACTTACACCGCTTGCTCCACCCACTAACACTTCTTGCCCTTCCACTTACATTGCTGACACCGCCCACCAACACCGCTGGTCACGCCCACTAACACCGCTGGTCATGCCCACTTACCCCTACAAAAAGTTCTAGTGCAATATTAAACGGCTTTATTTAAAAAAAAATATAACGAGTTACATGCATCAAAAAGATAAAATTGATTGATTCGCGACCTAAACGTCGTTACTACAGCTTGAATAAGTTGAAGTGGTGACGACATTTATGTCGCCAAACACACATACAAAATGATTTGATTGGTCGATTGATTCTTTTTTTTTTTTTTTTTTTTGACAGTTGCGATCGGTCAATTGAAAACTGTCGTACTTGCGAGGTGGTCTTTATTTCGAGGTCTGTCTAATTTAATCTTTCCACAAATAGTCTCTCCGCCAGCAAAAAAAGTTGATTTATCATCCTCATCGCATCCAAGACTAGTAGGCTGCAAAGGACGAGTGCTTTGCGTTGTTTATGAGTAAAGGTCGTCTTTGGTTTGACACGGCTTCAATGAAAAAAATGAGAGAATAAAATCCATTTATTCTTGTTAACATTCTCGTCTCGTTGCTATGATTGAAATAAATGTTACTTTTAACTGATGAGCTTTTTATGTGGGCTTTTTTATTGGGTTTTTTTGTTGAAATTGAAGAGGGAAATGTTCGGTGCCAATTGAAACTTCGAAGCTACGCTTTCAGCATTTAATTGAGTCATTCTAGAAAATGATAAATGTGACTTTGGCGCCTCTGTCGGCAGATCATAGCGTTTTTCTTCTGCAATAAACGTGCTCTTACCCGCATGCTAATCTTCGAATACTTCAAGATACTTTAGACTTGTAAATGGATATTGACAGAAACCGTTTCTCCGCTGATTGGGATGTTGGTGTGGATTTTTTCCCCTTACCCTTAGAACCATTGATGTTCCAAGGGATAGCTTATTACAAAATTGATTAAAGTCAAGTGGATGAGTTGAATTGTTCCTTCAGTTTTCAACTACGCGTATTTCTTTATTTCGCACACTAACATGCGTAATATCGACTTCGCGGATCCTTGTCCCGCCTACTGATGCCGCTGCATACGCCCACTGACTCTAAAAGAAACTTTGATTTCGATTTCAAACGACAATAATCTAATTTTTAGTTTTGTCTATCAAAACGAGCGTTCTGATTGGTCGAAGAGAAAATCATAACTCCACGAACAAAATTTTGCGCACGCAGCGATTTCGTATGCTTCCGCACAAAATAGTCCCATAAAAAAGGGTATCAAAATTTGTAAAGCTTTTGTTATTTTCGCTCGATACTATTGATTTGTAAGGAATGAAGAGATTATTTTTTGTTTTCATGGAGGTATGAACAGAAAAACCTAGTCACACAATGTATGAATCCGCTTCGCGAATTCATACAGTGTGGTTAGGTTTTTCGGTTCATACCACCATGAAAACAAAAAATAATCTCTTCATCTCTTAATTATTTTGAAAAATTTATAGCTAGTAACATGTAACAAAAATTTAAATCGATTTGTTGACGACCTAAACACCGCAATTGCATCTTTAATAAGATGTAGTGGTTACAACGTTTAAGCTCCCAAACCTAACAGCAATGCTTAAAAAGAAATGTCAATCAATGTTAGAGTTCAAACTTCACTTCCGGTCTCAAAGAACGATTTGATTAGTGTACAGTTATTTGTTTGAGTTTGAGTTTGAATCTTTTGAAGCTTTGACCCTTTCTGTTCAATCTTTGGTTTTTACGTCCTCGTGGATTTGTAATTGAGGAAATTAATAGTAGAAGAAGAAGAAATTGCATTTAACAGGCTATCTCCTCTTTTTCATTAATGTTTTATATCCTATCGAATGGTTATTTTTTAGATTAAATGTCTGCAAAACTTTGAATTTGGGCAGGCCTAAAATTGTGCCAACAGAATGAATGGGTTAATCTTATAGAACTTTTCGAAGCATTTTCCACTGCTACCCAATCTTACAACTGAGTAAACTAGAGCTATAGCCTTTCAGTGTCTTGCCCATTAACACACCCCTATGACGGTAGGGCTTTGATCCGTGACCTTCATATGACGATTTAGGCACCAATATTACTCGGCCATCGAGGCAGTCTATATTGTTTGACTGACAGCCGCGATCATTTGCAAGAATTTTCAGCTTAACACACCAACACATGCCTTCTCTTTTACATACCCAAGAAAAACGATTTAGAAAACATAATGGAAAATGAAGAAATAGCTGGTATCAAGCAATTTCTTCATTATCCAAAATGTTTTCTATCCTAAAAGACGAACAGTTTTGAAATTCCATCAACTTGAAATTGCCGTCTGCAGCTTCTTTCAATTAGGACCAATCTAAATTATGACCATCTGGTAATGGGTTAAAAATGGGGGATTATAGAGCGTAATATTTGTATCGTTTTAGACAAAGACATTGCTTCACAGTAGGTAGACCCCCAAGAACAGTAAAGGTTAAATATTCATGCAGGGCCTATCATTTCTGTTTTATAGTTTACGATTCACCTCATATGTGCCAATGCGCAAACATTATGATAATTTGAAATCCAACATCAAAGTTATACACATATAAATTATAGATGGGATCGTAAAAAAGAGGGAAGAAATTGATAAAAAACGAAGCATGAGGTAATAATGGAGATAAAACCTTCCCTTTTTGAAAATTTAATATTCATTTACGACATAATAGTTTCACGTAAAGCAGTCTGCTTCCCTTTGAGCACGTGATATTCATTTACGACATTATCATTATCGTTGAAAAAATCTTTTCCCTTTAGGTTGATCTGGAAAAGTATTAGACATTTACATGTACAGTCGATATTGCTAAAACGACCATCTCTATTAAGCGACCAGTTCTGGATAGCGACTACAATCGAAATCCCCCTTTTGAAATCAAAATATTTCATAATGAATTGGTCGTATTTGCTTAAACACACCATACATAGGCCCAATGCTTTTAATGAGTGAAAAGATTTTAATGAGTTTCAACAGCATACAATTTAGCGAGAATTCTGTTTTAACTTATTGATGCAATCGAATCAGTCCTATATGTATGTCACAAAAATGTGTTTAACCCATACCCACACAACAAAATTTTAGACCAGTCCAAATTGAAAGGAGCTGCAGACGACAATTTCAAGTTGATGTAATTTTATTTTTTTTTCGTCTTTTGGGGTAGAAAACATTGTGGATAATGAAGAAATTGCTTGATACAAGCAATTTCTTCATTTTCCACAATGTTTTCCAAAGCTCTTTGATTGCGGGGCGTAAAAAGGAGGGCTTGAGTTGGAATGGGTTAAGCGATAACTCTCTTAAGCGTCCACTTTTGGGTCGTCCCCTTAATGGTTGCTTAATGTAATATCTACTGTATTCTTTCTCCGTATGAAAAAGGCAACAATACACAGGGAGAGAGGGAGAAAGATGGGGAAGGGGGGGAAGAACGATGTAGATGTTCCCGAACATGTATTTCCATATTCGAAGGTTTCAATTCTGGTCAATAGCTTGCAGTCTGGCCGGTATCGATACATTTCGCACTTCAAAGATTGACCATTTCTGCGAGACGGGGTCTCGGTAAATTCATGAATACAAGCACAGAAGGGTAAATAATTCTCGTTTGTGGGTCTGTGTCACTAGATGGACAGGTTGTCAAAGATGAAACTCGCGGTGACAATTTTATGGCCGAGATTTATTCGTCTTCTTTCCTTTTCAATGGGTTTTATGTTCGCCAAGGTTTATTATTACTCAATCGGAACACCCATCGTTAATCTTAAAAAAAAGAGAAGTTTTAAAAAAATGTTCAAGTGTAGCATGAATAAGTAAACATACGACATTATTACCTTACGAACAATGTAAAAGATTGGTTAACACATTACCACACGACAAAATTTTAAACTGGTCCAAACCCAAAGATGTACAGATGACAATTTTCAGTTTATGAAATCTGAATTATTTATCTTTTGAAGTTGAAAAAATTGAAGATAATTAAAGATTCATAGTCATCTATGTTTTCCAAAGCTTATTTTTCTTGGGGGTGTCAAAAAGCGTTATTGTATGGGATTGGGTTAATTCTACAGACTATGCAGTTCAAGCTAAATAAAAATGAAGAATGCATAAGACAGAATTTCAAACATTCTTGAAGACTAATAAAATGTTGGTTATATTCACCAGCATTTTCGCCTTTATTTTACTGCGATTTCAAAAAATATGCATATCTGTCTAGTCAATCAAAACGCGGGATTGAAAGGTAATTGGTTAGACAATTGCACTTTTCTTTCTTTTAGCTAATTACCAGACAACAAAATTATAGACTTGTCTAAATTGAAAGAAGGTGCAGACGACATTCCAAATTTCTCTAAAATTTGAAAATAACTACCAAATGAGTAAGAAAACACTGAGGGAAAAGAAGGATTTGTTTGTTACAAGCAATTTCCCCTTTCCCCACAAAGTTTTCTATATTTCTTCAGGGCGTAAGAAAGCGCCATTTTGTGGTGAAGAGTTAAATTTGGATCCACGGCTTATTGGTTTCGAGGCCACGGGTTCTTTGTGTTCATTCACGGGCAGAACACTTAATAGCCACATTCTAAATCATGTTCGGAGGGTGATAAGTCTTGAGCCATGCATGAAGCCAAGGTTACCTGACGGACGGCTAGCCACGCCCACTCATACGGAGTAGTTAAGAGCTCTAGGGAGAGGAAGTTATGTCAGTTTCGAAATTTCAAGTTATTACATGACGACAGAAAATTAGACTGGAATTGCAAGCGACAATGCTTCGTTGCTAAAATGTTAAAGATCATTGTTTTCCGAGGCTTTTTTTTTTTTTGTGTGTGTGTGTGTGTGTGTGTTTGTTTTTGTTTTTAATTAAAACCATTGTAGATGATGAACAACTTATATGTAACGCACGATTCTTAATTTTTCCCAAAGTTTCCAAAACCTCTTTCTTGAGAGGTGTAAAAACCGGGATGGTATTGAAATCGGTTTAACTATTCCCTAACAATCGCGCTTTTTTACGCATGTCATGGAAAGATTTTAAGAAAACACTGTGAAAGATTATGAAATTTCTTCATTGTCATCCACAATAATTCTTACCCCCCCCCCCCACCCCAATATATATCTTTCAACATCACTTCCTAACCAGTTAGTCAAAGCTATTAACCCATTCCATCTCAATGACACTTTAAGAAGCCCCTAAGGTAAACGATTTTGAAAACATTGTGGGAAAGGAAGAAATTGTTTGTCACAAACAATTTCTTCGTTTTCCACAATGTTTTCTACCCAGAAAAAAAAAATAAATAAATAAAAGAATTGAAAAATCATAATCATTAAATAGTAGTGTGCAACTTCTTTCATTTTGGGCCAGTCTAAAATTTTGCCATCTGGTAATGGGTCAAAGATTCCATCAACATGAAATTTAAGTCTCACACGTCTTTCAATTAGGACAAGACTAATATTATGTCATCTTGTGCTGCGTAAACGTGCCCCAAAGCTGATGTTGTTAGTACCCTACAGAGTACTCTTATCAATACCCACAATTGCCCAATTGCGCCTGTCAATCAAATAACCAGTCGACCAATGAAATCGTTCTTCTAGACCAGAAATGAGTTTTAAACGCCGACATTGGTCGCCTTTCTTGTTTGTTGGTTTGGCGACTAAAGCGTCATAACTACAGCTTACCCAAGCTGTAGTTACGACGTTAATTCGCCAACCATCTATTCTACTTTTTATTACATGCTACTAGCCATGAACTTTGCAAAATAATGCCTTTTGAATTCGAAGCGGGACTTCCTGTCGGACTCAAAAAGCGTGACCAACGCAGTAAGTGGACGGGCCCAGGAATTGGTTTTTCATGACGATACCAATGCGTCCCATGACAACTCATTGACCAGACGAACAATTTATTAGACAGGTCCAATTCAAAGTAGTTGCAGGCGACAATTTTGGTACAAGAAATGTTAAAAATCTGTTTCGGTGAAAATGAAGAAATCTCTTATAGTTAGCTTTTTATTATAAAGGGTCGTCAAAAATGGGATTGACCGTTTAACCCTTTTCTGTTGTTCAAATTTTAAGGCCTGTCCAAATTTAAAGGTTTTGAAAACGACTTCTTAAAGTTGATTTTATATGAAAAATATTTATTCAGCAGGGTAAAAAATATTGTGAGAAAAAGAAGAAATTGCTTGTGACAAGCAATTTCTTCCTTTTCCACAATGTTTTCTCAAGTATAAAAACAGGGACGTAAAAACTATGGATTGTACAGGAAAGGGTTAACATGGTTTTAATGAGAAAATAAATGTGATGACGATTGTTACAAATAATTTCTTCATTATCTCCAAAATAACGAAGAGTTTTGAATTTTCATCAGCAAAAAAATGTCGTCTGCAAATTTCTTTGAATTTTGACTACTCGTAAAGTTTGTCGTCTGGGTAATGAGTTAAAAAGAGTTTTCTACACAACTATGCGTGATGGTTCTTCGCCATAGAAATATGAATCAAAGTACTGAAAGTACCGTAAGCTAGCAAAGCATAGATGTGTTAAGTAATTTTCTTTGCCAAAGGTAATCATGATTAATAAACAAGGTTAAAGTAACCCAGGAGTTAACCCATTACAATCTGGGAAAATCTTAGACTGGTTCAAATTGAAAGAAGTTGCAGACCACAATTTCAAGTTTGTATATTAAGAAAATCCTTCCCTTGTTGGGTAGAAATCATAGTGGACAATGAAGAAATTGCTTGTTACAAGCAATTTCTTTATTTTCCACAATGTTTTCTAAAGCTTTTTCTTGAGATGCTTAAAAAGCGGAATTGAGTGGGAATCACTTAAATATCGTGCTTTTAAAAGAGTTCTTTACAATTTGAATAGAGTTTGCATTATTCCTGAAATACACAAGAACTACTTTTAATGGCGTAATGGATTTAGTGGTTAAGCCTCCAAGGGCAGTTTGCACTCGTTGATCTTTGAGAAGACCTCAGAATTTCATCTGTTAACTCAAGCTATCGAAGCTGACGCTTTGCTTGCTAAAAATAGAAACTTTAGACAAACATGGCACTCTCTTATGTTGGAGAAACTACACAACTGTAATCAGTTGGCCATAAAGGACGAAACGAAAGGAATTGACCAATCGCGGCTGTCAACCAAGGAATCAACCGACCAATTAAATCATTCATTCAGCCCGGACCCGAGCTTTCGACTCCAACATTGGTCGCCATTTTTTAACCTTTTTGTTGGTTTGGCGACTTAAAACTCGTAACTACAGCTTGTCCAAGCTGCAGTTACGACGTTAAGGTCACCAACCAACCATTTTACTTTTTTGTAACACATGCCACTGGCCACAATTGTTTGATACTTCATAAGAAAATCTAGATCGAGTAGAATATCAGAATTCTCCTCCAAAGCCACAAGCAAATACAAGATGTTGGGTCGCTGTCGTAGCTTGGTGTTCCAATTATCATTATAGTAAATTCGATGAAATAGTAGAAACAAAAGTATTTCCATCTTCTTTACCAGTCTGATTACGTTTATTCGCATTATGAAAATCTACCGAATGAAAATGACGTCATCTTAGACTGTTTCATATGGAACAGTATTTGATACTTTCTGATACAGATTTTGTTCTTGTGTGACCTATTTTTTTCTGTTTGGAATGCATATATTTTTATAATAAGATCCGTTTCCAAATAATCCCGCCTATTTGTCTGATTCTCAAAAAATAACAAACAAAGTAATATCTTAAAAACCTACAAAGTAACAACAGTTACTGTGTATTATTTAATTTTTGGTTTCGTCTATCAAAAACCGGCGTTCTGATTGGTCGAAAAAAAATATTCATAACTCCATAAACAAAATTTTGAGCACGCAGTAATTTTGTATGATTCCGCACAAAATAGTAAAAAAAATATCAAAATATGTCAATTTTTTGCTCTTTTCGCTCGATGCTATTAGATTATAAGAATTGAATAGAATAATTTTTGTTTTCATGGAGGTATGAACCGAAAAACCTAATCACACAATGTATGAATCCGCTTCGCGTATTCGTACAGTGTGATTAGTTTCTTCGGTTCATACCTCCATGAAAACAAAAAATATTCTCTTTATCTCTTAAATGTATATCAAATTATTACCATACAACACCATTTCAGACTGGTCCAAATTTAAAGAAGTTGCACGTGACAGGTTTTAGACTGGAAAATTTTAAATTCTGTATTCTGGAGATGAAAATGTTGTAAATAACAGCTTGATACAATCAATTTCTTCATTTTCCACAATACTTTCAAAAGCTTTTTTACTGAGTGGCGTAGTAATAATCGGACAATTATGACGTCATTAAAACATCTGAATTTTCATTAGTGATAGCGTAACGTCATTTAAGCAGCTTATCCTGGATCACGGATCGATCTTATAGTTGTTGCTGTAGCTTGAATAATTTGTAGCTGCGACATTTTGACCTCTCACTTACGGTATGGTCGGATATGAAAATGGTCGCTCCGGATGGATGGAGGGATTGTATTGGTCAACGGATAATTTTTCGACAACGTTAATGCGCTAAACTTTATAGCGTCGTCTTTCAACGGTGAAAATAAAGGTGCTGTGGTCCCATTATTTTGAAGAACAGAAAATGATATTATATAACATGAAGCATTATTTAATCCTTTCTTGTTTAATCCCAGGTATTTAATACTTGGGAACAATTGTGGAAAAAGAAGAAATTTCTTGCAACAAGCAATTTCTTCTTTTTCCAAAATATTTTCTACCCTACTGAATGATTAATTTTCAAATAAATTCAACTTTTTATTGTCGTCAACAAAACATTTGAATTTGGACCAGTCTAAACTTTGGCAAAACAGAAATAGGTTTAAAAGTGTTTCCTCGGACACAGAGTCATTTTAAAACAACCATTTTGCGGTACTAGCGTGTTGCCAAGAAAAACGTAAAAAACGTCACTTTAACCCTTTCCTGTACAACACCTTTTTTACGCCCCTGTGATGTTATACTTGGGAAAACTTTTAGGAAAAAGAAGAAATTGCTTGTCACAAGCAATTTCTTCTTTTCCCTCAATGTTTTCTACCCTATTGATTGATTACTCTTCAAATTGCACGCACTTTAAATTGTCGTCTGCAACTTCTTCTAAGTTAGTCTGGACCATTTTTGTAAAAGAACATTCTGAAAAACAGGAGAGGGTTCATATACATCTGGTACTATTAAGTATCATGTTGAAAAAGAAAAGTAAGACCAAATAATTTATACTTTTTCTTTATTTCCTAGAATTGTCATAGAATTAAGAAATACCAACAAATAATATTTTAAATCATATATGAATCATTAATACCATCATAAATTAACCAAATAAACCACATGTTACAAAAAGTCATTTTTACCTAGGGAAATAGTGTCAATACTAAAATTCAATACTCGTATGGAATTTGTAGAACGAGATGTAAATTGAATAACTGAAACTATAATTTTGTAATAAGCATCCCCATGACAGGTATTATTACAATAGCTATAATTTTGTAATAAGCATCCCCATGACAAGTATTATTACAATAGCTATAATTTTGTAATAAGCATCCCCATGACAAGTATTATTACAATAGCTATAATTTTGTAATAAGCGTTACCATGACAACTACTATTACAATAGCTATGCTGATTATCAAGATAAATTCTGAAAATCTACTGAAACATTAACAAGCAGTTAAAAGATCGCGGTTGTAAATCAGAGCAATTGATAAAACTATCAAAAATGAAACCATACATTTCGACCGGAAGTGAACTTTGATCGACCGTTCATTAAAGCATTTTTGTTGGTTCGGTGACTTAAAAGACCTAACCACAGTTTTTTCTCTAAACTATAATTAAGACCGACGTTTAGGTCGCCGACAAACCAGTTTGCTTTTTTGATACAATATACTGGCTATAATTTTTGCAAAATAATAATAAAAAAAAAAGATCTTGTCTGGGGTCAGTGGGCGTGGCTAGCGATCTATCCATTGTGCTCTTAACCCCTGTTTTATGAAATTTTGGACTGGTCCAATTTGAAAAAGGTTGCAGACGAC
The DNA here is from genome assembly GCA_946902895.1 of Fragum fragum. Taxonomy (NCBI): domain Eukaryota; kingdom Metazoa; phylum Mollusca; class Bivalvia; order Cardiida; family Cardiidae; genus Fragum; species Fragum fragum. The sequence continues at coordinate 27,967,027 of OX336365.1, forward strand.
AAAGGAAAAGGCATGCAATGTGAAATCTGACCATCCTATGTGGTAGAAAATATTGTGGGAAAAGGAGAAATTGCTTGTCATAAGCAATTTCTCCTTTTTCCACAATGTTTCATCGAGTATAAAATTACACAGTGACGTAAAAACCCGGGTTTGTCCAGGAAAGGGTTAAGGCCCGGTTATTATCGTGTAACTGATTGCAAGATGGAAAAAGCGTTATAATTGAAAAGTAAGTGCCTAATGTGTAAGAAGCAATTTGAGGAAATGCTGAATTTCTTATAAAAAGTAATTTCTCATTTTCTCACAATATTCTCCGTAGTTGATTATATTCGTTCTTCGTCATATCAAAATATAGGATTATGGGTTAATGTGTTAAACAAAACGACATTTGTATGTGAAGACAAAAAAATTTAGATTTCGCCTGGCAGTCCCGAACTTTGGAGTTGTATCATTTTTCGCTTAACACATTCCCCCATAATCCCGCCTTTTGTGACCTTAAAAAAGTAGATTCGGAAAGTATTGTGAAAAATTAAGAAATTGCTAGTTAGAAAATATGATTAAAATTGTCGTCTGCAACTTCTTTAAATTCGGTCCAGTCTAAAACATTTCATTTGGGAATGGGTTTACTTTAATATTTTTCTGACCTTATGAGAGATAGTTTTATAAAACATCTTTCAAAGAAAGGCTAAGAATGTTTATCACTGACAAAACTATTTCTATCGTTTAACCCACGTATTTGTTGTCGCTTAAATAGGAGTATTTAAGAAAAATATTATTTTGTAATGGACTGAGAAAACAAATTCCGTGAAAAAAAGCTTTAAATAGCCACAATGTTGAACAGAAGATGTGGTAGAAAAGATAATTTCAGACCGTCGCCCCATGCCTTCCTAAACACAATTAGTTTTGAGGTAGAAATTAATAATCATAAGCTGTTTTATGTTATAAATGGCTTCATTCTCAATGTAAATAAATAAGACGACATTCAAGCGACAGTAAGACGACACTGCGTGTCATTTCTAATAAAACATACCAACTCGTGTTACCAAGTTCTTTTTCTTCCCCTTTTTTTATTGAATCATTTTGCCTTTGGCATTTTCTGTCAAATTAACCTTATTCCCACTCATTGGTGCCTTTTTGTGCCTCTCAATAAAACATAATTAGGAAAACATTGTGGAAAATGAAGAAATTGTTTGACAACAAGCAATTTCTTCATTTTCCACAGTGTTTTCTACCAAGAAAGTCGAAAAAAAGTCTAAAATTTCATAAACTTCGAATTATAGTCTACAACTCCTTTCAATTTCAACCAGTCTTATGGTAATAGTTTAAAGCTTTTCGCGACTCAACATTTAAAAAATAATTATTGTGAAAAAAAAAGAAGACAAGTCTTTAAATTTCTCCATTGCTACTAGTTATGAAGAAAGTCCTGGAAGACAATCTAAATGTATTTCGAAATTTCTTTACTTAAAACTGTGGTCTGTCACGTCTATGAATTTGAACTAGTTTACAATAAGTTAAATGTAGAAATTCATATTTAATTGTTTCCTGCCTAATTCTTTAATTTCATTAGAAGCAAAATTCGTAACTTTCAATTGGAATTCTATAGTAGATTTAAATAAATAATAAAAAAAAATGTATATTGATAAGGTCACTAAAAGGTTCGTTAAAACCTGTCTTTTAAAGAAATTATTGTCTATTTAAACCATTACCACCCAATCACGTATTTTGATGCATAGAAAATATTGTGTATAAATTTTCTCTTTCACAAACGAATTCTCTTTTGTCAATGTTTTTACCCGATTCCGTAACTAATATTTCAAATCAACCAAACTTTAAAGTGTTGTCTACAACCTCTTAAATTTTGAAACAGTCTAAAACTGTGTCGTTTGGTAATGGGTTAAAAGACAAGCATTTGGGTTTGAGATAGTTTTAAATGATATCACCACGTTATAGCACTTTAAGATGTATTTATATCTTTTGTCGGATCGCTGCTGCCAATCAAAACAAATCAACCAATCAAATCATTCATTTAGACCGGAAGTGAATTTTGAACTCCCGGCATTGGCCGACATTTAAGTAAATGACTTTTGTTGGGTTGGCGACTTAAAACGTCATAATTACAGCTTATTCAAGCTGTAGTTACGACGTATAGGTCGCTAACCAACCTTTTCATGTTTTTGTTAGATGCTACTGAATTTTTTTTATTTTTTCAAAATAACGCCGTTTCAGATCGAAAAGGAACTTCCTGTTGGAGCTAAGTGGGCATAGCCAGCGATCCGTCTATCGTTTTCGTGTCCACTTCATATATCATAATGGATGTTAATGGTATAGTACCAAGATATTCCAAAGGTTTCGAAAAAGCATTTAAGAATAAACACTCGATTAAGACAGTAGAATGAAATTGAACTTGATCACAGTACTGCATGATTAATGACCTATTTCATGTAGTCTAGGGGACAGCTGCTGCCCCTATTCTTTGACCATAAATATTATACGGAGAATAATAAGGTCCAAGAGATTGTGGTGGTGGCAGACCGGGTGGCACTGCTGGTAGGCTAGATTTATATGGATGAAAACGGCTAGCCAAAGCACTGCTTCCTATGGGGCTCATAGTCCCCGGGTACATACGCCTTAGACTCTCTGGGCTCAAGCCTCCTACTGACCCAAGATACCCGGGAAGGCTACTCAGTTCAGCTGAAGACGGTAAAGGCAAACCGAGTCCATATCCGGAAGACAGTGCGGCTTCTCCACCCGATGTGTGAGTCCTTAAATGTTGTAAAAGTTCCTCAGATGTCCCAAATCGTTTACCACAATAGTCACTGCCTGACATCCAGTTACAAACATGAGGATGGCCCTGTTGCTGACTGAGCAAGTTTTGAGTATAAAGGTTATGAAGGGTAGATAACCCAGCCGAGGCTGATGATAAACTAGAGGCACTAAATGATGAGTGAAGAGCACTAGACACCGGTAATCCAAACATACTTAATCCCTGCATGTTTTTCTCTTGGGCACACTGGGCGCACCCGGGAGATGAGCACTGAGAATGTAAGTGTCCTGGTTGCATCGAGCACGATATACAGCTGTTGCAATAAGGGTCCTTGCACGACGATGATAAAGACGGATTTCTCATTCTAGCATACTGCATATATTGTGCTAAAGCAGCTGAAGAAGATCCTGCTTTTAACGCAGCCTGGTGTGCAGCTATAGCACTAGCCTGAGCGGATGCCATACTAAGTCCGTTTTGCCCTGGTAAGGCGAATGGATAGCCTAGAGCAGCCAACATTTCCGGTGACGGCTGCATGGATCCTGGTCCGAAAGGTAATCCTGGTAGTCCCATATGAGGATAGCTGGGATACATTCCATGGATGTGTTTAGAGTCATGTCCTGGTGAATATTCACGCCTTGTTGGTGGAAGGGGAGACTCAGACCGAGGCCGCTTAAGTGGTGGACTACTTTTTGTGCTACTGTTATCACGGGTTTCTTTTATACTTTCATGTGAAGTCGTTCTTGGGCTAGTCCTCTCAGAATGGATGGGGTGCGAGTTTGGTTTTGGAGAAGGCACTTGGTGTAGAGATGGTTTAGTTGCAGCCACACTAGGTTTCGTGTCCTGTTTTGGGCTTGGTGTAGTAATGTATGCCCCTTTATCCGGCTTTGGACTTGAAGTTGAAAGGGGATAAAAGTTTGGTATCTCTTTTGTGTTATCTTTGGGTGGACTATGCCTCGTTTTATCCACAGATTGTCTTTCATCTCTGGTTTTAGATGGCGGAGTTGGTTTTCTACTATCTGGAGATGAAGTCTTAATATCTTTCTTTTCTACTGATGGTATAATTGCCTTTGATGGCGGATCTTTACCAATGCTATTGCAAGTCTGTGCGAGCAGTGCTAGTGGACTATTTTTTGCGTCAAGCTGAAAATGAAGATAAAGAAATATAAGCATTGTGGTAGAAGCTGGTTTACATCCACGCTTAGGCTGTCCATTAATCTAAACTGTATAATCAAAATGAAAATGTTACTATAGTGCTTTATAATACGCATTATTATTGATTCAAACATAATTTGAAATACAGTTGTTTAACTTCGGAATGAAGAATTGAATTCATGACGAATCACCGAAACATTTATTTGTTGTTGTGCCGTGGCGATATTTCTGTGTGAAGATTAATATTGAGGGGGGGGGGAGGGCTCGGGAGTTCAAAGTGTACGGGTTGGTGTTCCAGTCCGACAGCAAAGGAAAATCCCATTCGTGCCCGAGATTAGATTATTTCTACAAAAACATGTTACCTCTTACAGTGAAAACAATTTGTTCTAGATTCATTCACAGAAAGCCCCTTTACATACACCGCCATCAATTGAGTATCAATATGTTGCATCGTTTTCCCATTACATGATGTATCATTTACTAGAAATCTAATTTTCTCCTAATATGGACTGCTGCCATAAGTGTATATTGATCCACGAGTCTTCGCGGCGCTTTATTCTCGTTATTGAAATCAGTATCGCAGTAGAGTTAACGGGGCGGTGTGTGTATCAAAGTCGCAAGAAGACATAAAACCCTCGAAAAACTTCGTGTTAAGTTGTAACACTTTTAAGTCTAACTGAATTTTTCATGGCCTGCATCGGTAGTAATGTTCAAGATGCCGGATTTTAATTAAATATTCATTGTGCAGTTTTCATCGCCTAATTACTTGCATGAAGGTAGTCAATACTTCGAGTTTTCAGAGCTGCGTCGTTGAGACAAGAGTGTTGAATATATGACATTTTGTTTGCGCTTAAAACTAAGAAAAGTAGTTTTAAGTTAGTTTCTGTACAAAAAATCACGACATATGGCATAAAATGCCATTAAATGTGTCGACCTTACACATTTGTTTAGAATAATTAATTGATGCTTTTAGTAAACCAATAGTATAACATGAAAATGAACACGAAATTATAACTTAAACTAGAAACCGAGTCTTACCGTAGTTGGGAGTGGTTGAAGGTAGTCCGGGGATAAATACTGGGCTGATGATGTAGTCATCATCTTAACGGATTCCAAACGATCCATATCCGATTTAAACACGTCCTCAATTTTCACAGAACTAAGAATTTAAGTCCGACAAGAGATTCAAGTAACACTGTCCTCAAAGCATATTCACTAAAATATGAAATTTCACAATCTACAGCCCCTCGCGCAACGTTAGGTTGTTATGTACGTGTTTCCTGTAGCAAGATGGCGGTGAGTTATAGCCGCTGACAGGTTTGATAGAAGTAATGTATCGCGCTAACACTACCGGCTGTCAATCATTCTTCAAACCCTTCTTTAATACCTAACTCCTGTTTGCCGCCCATGCAGCCGATTTTCAAACACACCAAATTGTATATAACACATAACAAGACTCCTAGAGGTGAATAGCTCTGCGCTATATGGCGTCTAGGATTGGTCGATAAAGCTGTTAAACCATTTCCGATAGGCGGAGTCACGAGGCGGTTAATAGCGACCAATCAGAGACCGTTATCGGAGATCATTCGGTTGTTAGTCAGCCGTGTTATAATGAAGCACCATTAATCTTTAAGAAAGCTCTTCTGTCAATCAAAACTAATTTATACGATGGGTTTGCGATGATGGCGTTGTCGTAAATATGAAAATGAAAAGATAAATGCCTATTGAAGTGACAATAGGCGACCAAGACATGACTGAATAACAGCGCGATTGATGTAGTGTTTTTACGAGCGGATATAACTTCTTTTAACAAGACTTAAATCTTCTTTCTGTCGTTGAGGGCGCTTAAAATGGACTTGGTCAATAACGATGTAACAACAATACGTCATATCGTTTTATGAACATTCTATACTACGGAACAAAGAGCATATAAAGAATGTTTTCGATTAATGAATGAATGGGATATCTTTGCTGCATGGGTCGCATCTTAACAAGACGGTTGTTAAAATACATGTAGTTTAAAATGAAACTTATTATATGTGACAATAAAATCGCTGGATTAGATATAAAGCATCTTCGAATGCAAATAGCAATATAAATAAAGGAGAAGACATTCAGCTAGCTTCGACGCCGCCGTCATGGCGCAGTCGGTAGCGCATTAGACTCCTAATCTTCAGACATGAGATGTCATGGGTTCGATCCTCGGCGGCGGCAAATATTCTTCCGACATTTATTTCTCATCAATGGGTGGATAATCGTAAACCTAAGTGGGATAGCAGCTCCGCCGCGATATGTCTGAAATACTGTTAAAAGCGGCGTTAGAACCCTTTCAATCAATCAGCTAGCTTCGATTCACTATTCGTACATGAGGGGGAATTTTTAAAAAAATGCATATAAACAACATTAGGGTACGCGAGGCAAATGCTTTTAGGCCAAGCGATCACTAATAATGAATTTAACTTTCAACCCCTATTTTAGAAATACATTTATAAAATTGTATACACACATATATATATTTTCAGTATATACTCTGATCAAAAGGCGTTTACAAACCAAGTTGGTTTTTATCTTCAAACGGAAACCACTATGAGATAAAGAGCAAAGATAACAAGATAATATAAAGGTGAAGGGGTGTTTATTAGCGATAATTTGCTTACGCTATATTACGCAAAGTAAATCCGTACAACTACTTTGGATATAATGGTAAACAAATACAATCAATAATAAGATAACATGAAAATGGAAAACAGAACAGGGTCCTCAAATACCCCTAATACGGACCCGTAGATGACCTTGAACAGGGGGTAAATCGTAGACTGATTAAATTTGAACGAAGTTGCAGACGACAACCAAAGTGAATATAATTTTAACTCATTCCCTGTCAATTCCGCTTTTTTCACCCATAGATAAAAGTTTTGAACAACATTGTTGAAAATGAATAAAATGCTTGTTACGAACAATTTCTTCATTATCAACAAGGTTATCTTCTCTTAACGAAAAAAAAAATTTTCTTGAATTTTCACCGACTAAGAGTTTCGTCTGCGACTACTCTGAATTTTGACGACTGTTTTCGTTTGATTGGACAAAGATACAGATTTCTCTAAAGAACTTGCAGATCTTCACGCTCATTGACCTCCGACAAGGTAGCTAACCCTTTCCCTGTTTTGCAAAATTCTAGACCTGTCCAAATTCAAAGGTTTTGCAGACGAAAATTTAAATTTAGTTTAAATTGGAAAATAACCATTCAGTTCGGTAGAAAATATTGTAGAAAAAGAAGAAATTGCTTGTTACAAGCAATTTCTTCTTTTTCTACAATGTTTTCTCAAGTTTCAAATCACAGAGACGTAAAATCCCGGGTTTGTACAGGAAAGGGTTGAAACGAATTTTCGAACGTCGTTGGTTTCCATGACGATTCACCTGTCTGTTTATGATTCTTATGCCATCTTTAACCCATTCCCACACAACGGCCCTTTTGAACGCCCCTCAATATGAAAACTTTGGAAAATATAATGGAAAATGAAGAGCAATTTCTTCATTTTTCACAATGTTTTCTACCCGAAAAGACATTCTTTTTTAAAGATTTCATCTACTTAAAACTATCGTCTGCAACTTCTTTGAATTTTGGCCGGTCTAAACTTTTATCGTGAGGGGATGGGTTCATTTGTGTGATAAGGACGTACAAAGGACTATCAAGGCAACAGGTTCATATGTCGAGACACATTAAGCATTGATTCGGGATGCAGACGATTAACCCTTCACTGTTTTACAAAATTTAAGACCTGTCCAAATTCAAAGGTTTTGCAGACAAAACTTTAAAGTTGATTTAACATGGAAAATAGTAAGGTAGAAAATATTGTGGAAAAAGAAGAAATTGCTTGTGACAAGCAATTTCTTCTTTTTCCAAAATGTTTTCTGAATCATTAAATCACAGGGTCGTAAAAACCAGGGATTGTACAGGAAAGTGTTAAAATACATACATTTTTACATACATTTTAATGGTAATCAGCAATATATGTTGCCTTTGACCATTTACAAAGAAAAAAAATGATATGACAAAGATACTAGAAAGAAAGATAAAAAGCAAGTACAAATGGATAGAAAATGAAAACAATACAAAAATACATACTTGGGAAAACAAACAAAAGATAGTACGTCAGACAAATCAAAGTAAGACAAATTACACAGTGGAAGTACTTCCTACAAATTACACTCTTACACACACACACACACACACACACACACACACACACACACACAAACAAATGAATTAAAACGGAGGAATCGTTAATCATCGTATTAGGAGGTAAGCTGTTTCAGAGCTCTTATCAATAAGGCGTTCTTTATTTATTTTGCTAATCTTAACATTGTATTTCTGTATTTTTTGAAGACATTAAATTATAATTTTTTTGCAACGAAAATAATTGCTAGCTTCCCTTGGATAACAGATTATTTTGGGTTATTCAAATCACATTATCTGCAAATTAAAATAAAATGTTTAAAGATCCCGGAATATTTTGTTTGACTGTTAATACAACCGAAATTATCTATACAATATATCAGGGTTGTAAAGATCGTATAAAAAGTATTTAGAAAAGAAATCGGAAAAAGCCGATAACGATCTTAAGTTAAGAATCAAGATTCGAGCTTTGGACTTTTCGCAGATTCGTCTATAGTGGATTGGAATCCAGACAGCGATGCAGTTCACTTGCATAAACTTGGTCGATTTCGAGTTTGAACCTCGAAACTTAGAAAACCCCTACTTGTTGTAAATCAATTTATTCCTAGATTTCATTTTCGAATTCAAAGAAGTGGCTGGTTAAACAAGGCGCCTATATGAAAGTTCTCCTTTGTTGGTCTGATCTTATCGCCCTTACACTATGGTGTTTTTATTGGTAAATTGGTACAAATTGATCTTTTCATCACGTGATCTGGTTTTATCGTTCACACCAATCACTTGGTCCGACTTATGTTTGAAGCCATTACCAGACGTTAAGAATTTAGACTGGTCCAAATTAAAAGAAGTAACAAACGACATTTCAAATGTGTCAAACTTTGAAATTAAGTGCTGCTACAGACAGAAAACCTTGCGAGAAAAGGCTTCTATATTTCTTCGATGCGTCAAAAGGGGGTATTGTGATGTAATTGATTAACTAACTTGAGGGTTTAACCGAACAGAAATGAAATGGACTGGTCCAAATTTGCAGAAGAAGCAAACGACAATTTTTGGTCAATGAAATAACTAAAATAATTGTCTTCTTGGGAAGAAAACAAATTATATAATGAAAAATATTGCTTGTAACAAGCAATTTCTTTATTTTCCACGAATACTTCAAAGCTTTTTCTCTTGTGAGTGGACGTAAAAGACGGGATGGCGTGGGAATTGGTTAAAGGGGCTATGCATCATCAATACTATTTAGCAAATATTTGACCAATCTTCAATGTCGCCCACAAACTATCAATTACATTGACAAAATTGTTTGTTGACAATATAATGTGCGTGTGTGTGCAATAAGGAATATTACATTACGATAGAGATACAACATCTTGTATTTGCTTTGAGCTGCGGAAGAAATGTTTGACATTTCAAGAGACAGAAGGTCGAGTGGAATATCATTGAAATGTTTCTCCGCAGCTAGAAGCAAATACAAGATGTTGTATCGTTATCGTAACGTAATATTCCATTTATTGAATACCTATTGTTATTAAATAAATTTGATGATATGATAAAAAAAAGTTCTGTATTTCTACAAGTTTTCCCTTCTCTTTTACCATTCTAATTACGTTTATTTGCATTAAGACGACATATACAGAATGAAAATGACGCCATCTTTGACTACCTTATATGGAACCTAATTTGACACTGTCAGACATAGAAAACAGGGAAAACAGAATTCTATAATATGTGGATGAAACATGGAGCTCTTTTTGCCTAACCCATTCCCTCCCATACAATACCTCCCTTTTACGCCACTCAAGAAAACTTTAAAAAATGTAGAGGAAATTGAGAAATTGCTTGTCACAAGTAATTACTTCATTATCCACCATAATTTCTTTTTCAAAAAGACTAAAAATCTGGAATTCCATCAACTTGACATCGTCGTCGGCAGATTCTGTCTATTTTGACTAATCTAACATTTTGTTGCGTTGGAATGGGACTCTATCAGAAATTTGACCTTGCAGATAATGCAGTTAACCTATTCCCGCACGCTTTTTGACGCCCTACAATGAAAATGGTTTGGAAAACAATGTGCAAAATGAAGAAATTTCAACAATGACATTTCTTCATTTTCCTTTTTTTTCTATCCAGAGTATTGAAAAATCTAAAAATTCATAACATTTATATTGTCGTCTTTAACTTCTTTGAATTTGGAACAGTCAAATTTTGCCGTCTGGTAATGTGTTAAATGTATTGTTTTATTATATGCATGCTGTTGCATTCCGCATTCAAGTTTTTTTTGTGTTTTTTTTTTTTTTTTTTGTTTTGTTTTGTTTGTTTTTCTTTAATTCTTAAGGTAAAGGTACTCGCACGGTACATTGAGGTGTTTATCGGCAGATTGAGATTGACGCGCAGAAAGGTTTTCCGTCTTACGTTTGACAGATTGAACAATTAGGCGGTAACTTCAAAAGAGAAGGGCAAACCTTCTTATCTCAATTGGTAAATACGTGGGGTAATTCTATCTGCTCCAGGACACAGTCTACAAATATCTTGTTACTCTGAGTGACTGTTTAAACACTTAGCCCTTTTCCTATTAAGAAAATCAAATCGGAGACCCGCTCAAATATGGTAACGGCGGTAACAGTTTTGGGTTTGATGCTGATTGCTGTTTTGTGCCATATACAAAATAACAAGAAGAGAAGCAAAGCTTTAATAATGGTGTCAGATGGGATTGCCACGCTCGGCTGCAATCTCCGGAAGTCGAAAAAGGCTCCGGAAGTCGGAAAAAAATCTTTACTATTTTTGTATTGGCGATCCTGCCCTATTGGATAATAGTGTAGATTTGACTGGCTAGCCTGTGCTAATCTGGCGGTGCAAGCAATCAGTATTTGGGAGCGGCGTAGATATGACAGGCTCCCCAGTGTAAACGGACAGGATCTCGAGTCTATTCGAAATAGTTCTTAAAATTTTCTCCCTTGGTGGTATGAATTCCTCTTATTACATGCCGAGTGCCTAATGATAAATAGAGATAAACCTATTCCTATTCGAGAAAAGTTTACACTGGTCTAAATTCAAAGAAGTCACAGAAGACAATTTCAAGTCGAGAAAATTTTGAATAACTTAGTCTTCTGGGGAATAAAACAAGGTTGAAAATGAAGAAATTGCTTGTCACAAACCAGCCTAGCCAAAAGTCACCCCCTGTCTAACCTTAAAGCCCATATTTTTGAAGCTATCAATGCTTAATGTTATCAAAATCATCTCTTTAATAATTCAAATGTAAAAAGTTGCTTTCGGTTGGAATCGCATTTCAAATTGTTTGAATATATTAATAATAATATTAAAAACAGTTTGCAGAGTTTGACATTTAAAACCGTGAAAAAGAAAATACCGTACTTTTCCAACAAAAACAGAGATAGCAGCCTTCATGTACTAGTATGAATACATGTACTCAAAAATTGTAAATTTTCATTGGTCAAATATAATATTGAATTTCTAAAATAATGAAATCTCGACATTCGGGCAATGAGAGTAACATTATATATTTTGATCAGAAAGTAGATTAATTGATATACGGGTTTGATTAAACAAATTCATAAATCACTACGGAAAACTTGATATCATGCTCTACACATATCTCAAAATGATATTCAAATGACAAGGTTGTGCTTTTGATGCTTTGAATTATAGCTGCTCTTTTAGCATATTATGGGCAAACAATGTAGGCTTTCAGTTTCTAAATTTCTAATGTGTTCGAATATTTGAAAGAATGGGGAAATCCTAAATTTGAATGAAGGTGACTGCTCATAACTCGGAAGCAAAATATTCAAAGAAGTAAAACCCTGGATTTGGATCAGACTAAGATTTTGTTGAGTGGGGAGGGGTTAAGCTCGCCAAGATTCGCTTAACCCTTTCCTTTACAATCACTGGTTTTTACGTCCCTGCGATTTTATAGTTGAGAAAACATTGTAGAAAAAGAAGAAATTGCTTGTAACAAGCAATTTCTTCTTTTTCCACAATATTTTCTACCCTACTGAATGATCATTCTTTAAATTAAATCCAATTTAAGTTTTTGTCTGCAAAACGTTTGAATTTGGACAGGTCTAAAATTTAGAAAAACAGGAAAGGGTTAATAATTTTCCGATTAAGATCAGCTTGTATCAAAAACATACTCATGACAAAATAAGGTTTAACTACTAATGACTAAAAAGTAGGTTGGGGCGGGATATTACTGTTAAACTGTTTCTTCGTTTTTTGTTCTTTATTTTGTTTTTTATTTTTGCTTTTTTTTCTGTTTAAACAGAATTTTGATTTCCGGGATCAACAAGTCGTGTGAGTTCTGATAGATTATAAACCATTGTTGTTGTTCTAAAATTCAAATGATAAGCTTTCTTATTTGCGTCTTACACCGCGAACGGACAAAATTCCCAGAAAATAAATATGTTACATAACAAAGCAATATGTTACAGTTTTATTATATGTAAATTAGATGCCTGAGCGATAACAAGCTGTTTGGCTTTTTGCATCGCGCTTATGAAAAGCCTAAAAAACTCTAAAAAGAACTCTTTGCCTATTCTAACACAATTCCCAAGGTTCCTGCCTCAACTTGGGACAGTGGTAATTACAGATCAATGGCAGGTTATCAGCAATATCATTTATGAGCTCTTATCATGATGAAACCGGATTATTCCTAATTTGGCAGGACGTATAGACAAAGATCAGCCTGCACATATTGCAATCTCATCTTAGTCTAATCCACCTGTTTGTCCATGTCAATAGAGAGTTATTTGAAAGACGAATTTTCAAAATGCCTATTAATCAAAACCTAGTTCCTCCAGTGCTTTCAGCCCTTTGGCAATGATGCGATTCTGTGGTGGATTTTTTCAGTATAACAATGAATAAGAGCTTTTAGTTACCAATGTCCGAATGAATGAAATGTTTGAGGTGATACTAACATTAATATATATATAGGAAATATTACAACAGTGTGTTTTTCTATTTGTTGTTATCGTGTTCGAGAATCGTTTGTAGGTATTTTTTATTGGGTGGAACCGAAGGTCGAATCCAATAAAAATACCTACACACGTTTCTAGAATACGATAATAAAAAATAGAAAAAACACACTGTTGTAATATTCCTTTTATTATATACCCTAAGGACATGACATTAAGAAAATTCTCTTAAATGATTAAGAAATAACCAAATATCCGAAAAATAAAAGAAAAACAACCCTAACGTCAATACACAAAAAAGAAGTACGTGTTGAACGGTACTCGACGAATACTTCTTTTTTTTTTTTTCTTTTTTTTTTTTTTTTTTTTGTACATGCGGAATACGGATTTTTTCTATCGAGTTTTATTAGATAGCCAGATTTTAATCCATATCTTTTATAGGTATATAATACATGAATAGACTGATACGCCGGTCAGACAGAATCCATCGTCAACTACATTAACTCAGTTAGTAAGACCTCTTATGGGAAAGAAAACTTGGTGAGAAAAAGAAAAGTTGATCATATAAGATATCGCAGCTTTTTTTCGAGATAATTCGTTGTCTCTTCAAAACAAATGTTGTCAAAGGGCAATGTTAAATTTTAAATCAAATTTTCTGTTATTTATACAGGGTTTCGAAAATCGATTAAGAATTATAAACACCGAGCTATTCGTCGTTGTGTTTTGTATCTCTAAAATCTTATTTAATTCAGGAATAAGTCGAAGATTTGACATACGCCTGCTTTGTTTATGTTTATGACAGAGCAAACTTTGACATATTTATTTTTGTCAATTTAGATGTAAAATATAAGGTTTTGACACGCGTCTAATGGTAATAAACAGTAGATGTTTATCGATTATCGCAGTTAATCTATAAACTGCCGACATGTTTTTGCACAACAAAGAGGTAAGTTCAGATTAAAAACGTTCGAATAGAGATTTGCGCCAGTTTTATCGATAGTAAAAGACTTTGCTACGCTTAATCTTTTGGTCGATCGATTGGTTATTAGTTCGTAAGTATCGTTAGAAAAGGAGATAGTCCGAATTGAACAATGATATGATAAAATAAAGATTGCTGTTTGTTTTGTACGTACCTGTTTAACCCTTTCCTGTTTTGCAAAATTTTAGACTGGTCCAAATCGAAGGAGGTTGCACACGGCAATGAACATTGGAAGCAATTTGATACGAAAACATCCTATGCGACAGAAATATTGTGGTAAAAGAAGAAAATGCTTGCTTTAAGCAATTTCTTCTTTTTCCACAATGATTTCTCAAGTAAAATATTTCTGGTAAGGGTTCAAAAGTCAATATTAGGAATAAATCGACCATTTTACTTTTTTATTATTATCTATTCATATTTTGTACATGGCTATAAACTTGTAAAGTTTTTGTCAATAAATTGTATTGTATTGTTACATGTTACTAGCCACAATTTTGCAGAAGATCGCCGTATAATAGCTCAGGGGAAATTCCTGTTGGAGCTACGCGGGCCTGATTAGCGATCCGTGAATTTGTTGGACATCAATGAGAACATCAATGTTTACTTTTTGAGTTGCGGCAAACCGAAGGTTTGAAGCTACTCATTGTCGTCGCACGATTTAATTATCTCATGTATTTTTCCGATGGACCGGGACAAATAACCTCCCTGACATTGCCGTTTCTTTAATAGGCTCGTTCTGTGTTGCCAGCCCAAAGTATAAATTTTTGGACACTCTTTTTAAAGATGGCATCATTTTTAAAGGTTTCATTACAAAATTATCCTATTTTTTTCGAAACTTTTGATTTTACAAGCGAACTACATTCAACGCGTAAATAACCTCGATACATACAAATAATTAGATCGTCAGTTATGATTAAAAGACCATAAATTCGAAAGGACAGCGTGTATCTTCACGTCATTTTATATTTCTTAGAAATATATCTGCATATGCAATACAAATCTCATATCGGTTACCTCCGATGAAACAAATTATCAACGAAATTGAGCATAAATACATACAATACTTGAAACACGCCATATAAGTGATATGGGCCGTACAGCTTCGTATATATTAAATGGGTCCGTAGGGAATTGCATAGACGATATTAACTTATTTTGGTATTTTTAAGGATAAAATGCTATAATCTGTCATTAATACTAAGATCAATGTATTAAATATTGATTTTGTGAAGTTATTTGTGATTTCAAATACACTGGGGCAAACATAACCTACTGAATGCACATTATTATCAACACTATTTGGAGTACGACGCATGCGCGTGCACTTGTATTTATCCTGCCCTGACTAAACGAGAATGTTGATTCCTGATTTAAACCCGAGTTGTTGTTTGATTTCGTGACAATCGATAAAGATTATTTAGTGACGAGTAAAGGCATTCACTCTCGAGTCGATATCCGAGATTAATGTCATATCTTCGATAGGCTGATTTGACTTACCTACCAGATAGATGGAAACGCCGAATTAAGTCATGGTTTTCTCAAGACGTCTACCGCAATTTCTACGCTTCCTGTTTAAGGTTATAATTTGATTGCATGTCAAATATGATTTGTGTTGAACAAAAATTGTGTGTGTACCGCCCTGGCCCGGGCTTTCCCCAATTTAGTAAAATAATTTTTCGAACCGATTTTCTGTCATTCTCGCACCGAACCTTCTCGCGTTGAATGCGATATAAGGAAATATACGTTTGAAATATTTTCAACTTTGAAGCCCAAGCGAATTAAGGCATATATTTTCTAAAGATACCTGAAGATCTCTTAGTTACATACCCATATGAAGCAGAGAAAAGATTGTTTTCATTACATCATTCGTACTCAAAAATAATCGACCTAAACCCTATTTATTTTTTTCCTAGATGATATGTACGAACCTTTTATTATATGAATTGAGGTTTATTTATTTTAGTATTCATTTAAAATTTCAGCTCGGATTTGAAGTTCAATAATTTGTATAATCAAAGCAATGAAAGTACCTCTGATGAGAAACAGAAACCAGATTTATACAACTAGAAGTTACTTTCTACCCAATTAACTCTGTCTTCTGAATTTGCTATGGTGATTTAAAAACTGCTTTCCAGAGCTTGTTGTGCAACACTGAGAAGAAATATTCTCTGATGTCTACAAATATTGGGAAAATCTTCATATTTCAAAATACAATTCACCTCAGATAATTTAATCCATGATTCTTTTAAGTAACCTGTGTGATATGAAGTCAATTGTAAGAAAATATTTCCTAAATGCAAGATCAAATCATACTAGGCTTTAAAAATAGAACTCACCAACACAGAATTAAATAAACAGAATTACACACACAGAATTTACTTTAAAGTGGATCAATCTCATTTGATCAGTCAGGGGCCAACAGACTTCAGTTTATGTTAAGTAATGAATTTCAGACAGTCTGTCTGTTGTCGCAACTCTCAGGCCCTTCAGGGATTTGATTTTTTTATTTCATCGAGTTATTAACCCTTTCCTGGTTAATCTCTGGATTTTACGCCCCTGAGTATTTATACTTGAGAAAATATTGTGGGAAAAGAAGACATTGCTTGTAACAAGCAATTTCTTCTTATCCCACAATATTTTCTACCCTGTAGGTTACTTTTCAAATTGCAACAATTGTTGTGTGCAACTTCTTTCTTTGAAGTTGGACAAGTCTAAAATTTTGATAAACAGGAAAGGGTTAAACGATTTTGTCAGTAGGAATCTCCATCTTCTTCGATTTTAAAATTGACTGATTGCTGGCCACGCCTACTAACCTCCACAAAGGCAGCTCGACCAGAAATAAACGAGGCTAGGTTGCAAAATATAATTACGGTGCGGAGCAGGAGACAAACATCGTAAATACAGCTCGATTAAACTGTAGTTATGACGTTACAAGTCTTATAGTACTTAAAGTACTGAAGGTCAGGAAATTTGGGAAATTGTAGGATACAAACCAGTAAGAAATTACGCAACTAGACAGTATGCATCAATCCAATCACTTGTTTTCACCAACGTTTAAGTATTGCCTTTATAAGTTAAAGTGACCATCTCGGGAAGGAGAAATTGCTTGAAACAAGACAGTTCTCCCAATAACATGTTGACATGTAGTAGACAAGAACAAGGCAAATTTCTCTTTTACAAATTGATGTCTAATAAACAAGAGTATCGCGAATATTTATATTGTAGTCTTCATTTTTTCCGATTCAATGCAGTCTGAAATCTTCAGAATATTCGCCGCAGTCGGGGTTCGAACCAGGGACCCCATAATTAGGAGTCCTACACGCTATCACTGTGCTATGGCCCTGGCCTTTAATTTTAGTATCTGAATCGCAACAAATTTACAAGATAAAAACATAAAATGAAACATGGTGGAAATCCATCAAGTATATTCACCAAATAATGCGATAACCGCCATCCATCCCCTTTCCCCGTGTTAATTAGCTATATGATAAGTGATGACTGTTCACCATAGCTTGGGCTTAGAAAAAGTATCTCGTGGTTCCTAAACATAAGAAATTTCTATTAAAATTTTACGCGAAGCTTTTCGCTTGAATAGGTAGGATATGGTCTAGAATTGATTTAAGACAGTATTCGCCGATTTTTTATTCGCTTGTCATATTTGGAATATAGATCCACTTCTTTCTGTGGATGCAATGATTTTGGTGGACACCTCGACCAACTTTTTTGCTTGAATAGTACATCCGTGAAGAGATTTTGGTCGCTACAGACAAGGAAATTCCTCGAGAGGGATTTCTTGACCCAAAAGAATAACTAAAAACATTTTCTGACTTGCTGTCTTATTTCTTTTTAACCAAATACATGTTTTCTTAATTAACCAAATTTCACACCATATAACAACACAGTGGTTTTGTTGTTGTTGTTGTTGTTGTTGTTTAACCCATTCCCAATCAAAGACGCCCAATAGAAAGTAAGCTTTTGAAAATGTTGTGGAAAATGAAGAAATTGCTTGTTACAAGCAATTTCTGCATTACCAATAATGTTTATCCATCAAAAAAATAAAAAGGATTCAAACATTTCATGAGCTTTTAATTGTCATCTGCAACTCAATTCAATTTAGACCAGTCTAAAATTCTGCCGTCTGGTTATGGGTTAATTCTAATAATACTCATGATTCCAGTAATTCGTCGCTGTAGTACGAGCCAATGTAAAGGTTCTATGATGTAATGTAGAAAAAACAACAAGGCTAACCAGGAATGTATTTGTTTTGTTTGGGACAAAGGGGATATATGTGTGAAATTCAAGCCTTGTTTTCTCATTTAGATGTAAGTCTCAAAGAAATATGTAGTCTTGTCACGATAGATCGTTATCTAGAAAGGCAATCAACGATAAATCAAAACTAAATGTCAGATTGTCTTCACCATATGTGAATGGCTTGCCATATGGCCATCCACCGTGCTTATCTAATATTGATTTATCTGTTTCTGTTTGTTTGTTTACGTATTTGTTTGTCTGTGCAATTTTCTGTCATGGTTTTAGTGTGCGAATATTTTTTTACGTTAAATAAGTTTAGAGACGACAACAATTCAGACTGGTCAAAATGGAGAGAAGATGCAGACGACATTTCAAATTGCGCTGTAATTGGAAAATGACTGCGAAATGGAATAGAAAACATTATGAGAAAATGAGAAATTGCTTGTTACGGTGCCCGCATTTGCCCGCTTAAAGAATGACTTTGCAGAAAACACTATGAGCAAAAGAGAAATTGCTTGCTATAAGCTATATTTTCCTTTTAAAAAAAGAGCTGACCATTAAACCTCGAGATGCAAAGAATATGATTTAAGGAATTCAAAGGTTCATAGTTAGGAGAACCAGCTTTTTAATGGAGGTTAGCAAAGGGAGATAGCTCACGACAGGTTCTCATTAGATAACTAGAGTACTCAGCTATTCAAAGGCCTAACGCTTCATCTGTCTATCAGTCATTTCGTCCACTTTTCTTGGTTTTAATGTGCGCCATTGTCCTTTGCGCCATTGTCTTTCAAAAAAGGGAGACTTCTCTCTTTTTTTTTCTTGATAATGCCTCATATTTCGTTTTGTTTCCGTCTTATTCATCTGTCGATTAATTTCTTAAAATGCCACAATTTTAGTTTTTCAAATAGAGTGTTTATTTTTGATATGTAGGCCAATTTTATCAATTTAAAATGAAGGACATATGTTTTGTCAAATTATTGGCATTTTTTCAATGCGAATTTCACTATTTCTGGTTTTTGCTTTGGTATTGCCAGTGCTTGGCCTGGACCCTGAATGACACGCATGAGGACATGCCCACGTGACTAAAGGGACGGTCGGGATTCGAACCCGCAACCCTCGACGTCTCGAATTATGAATCGACCACCTTACCCACTGAGCAACGTTCAAAACAACCATTAATTACTTTGCTTTATCATTAAGTTCCGTCCTTTTCTTGCTTTTGTAAGTTGAATTTAGTCCATCTCAAATATTATAAATGTAAAGCTATGAAACCGAATCGATCTTACTCGGAAACAAGCAGCTATATTTAATGTAAAAAAAATTGGCCATGAAACCATTTTCCATAATTGATGGTAAGTATATAACGTGTAACAAAGCCATTAAATGGAAGGTTGGCTGCCCAAAAGTCGTCACTACAGCTTGAAGTTCACATACGGTATAAATTGATAATTATGATTGTTCGATTGATTCATTGATTGACAGTCGCGATCCCTCAATTACTGACTGATAGACGAACTTTACCGCTGAAACAGGGACCGTGAAGTTTCATATTATCGCTGTAGGATAGAAGTGGCCGTAACGTAATTTTACAGAAGGATTCCACCCATTTTCTATTTCATTCATCCATCTATCTATCCCTTCATCCATCCATCCATCCATCCATCCACCCTGCCATCCATCCATCCATTCAATTTCAATTATCTAATTATTTACTATGCAGAGAACCATACTATTTAGATACTTGTTAGCCGGATCAATTAAAGTTTACCATGATTTTGAACTCGATTCTCCATCATTTGAAAACCAGCAACTATCATTAGTGAAACTGTGATATCTATTGGGTAGCCTTTCACATGAAATAAATTCCACGTGCGTTACACATCTTGTATTATAACAAAAAACAGGATTTTTCATAATGACATGAAAATAATTTATGAAATCTTTATGACCAGTTATTCTTTTATGTAGTAAATGATGGTACTTCTATGTTTGCACAGATAGAAGTAACCCCACTCTAGTATTCCTTCTGGTCGGTAGCGCCCAAATTATAGACTCGTTCCCATTCTCACCGATATGTATTTGTTAGATACGTACAGTTTTAATTGCAAAGTTTTTGCTCTCTAGCTCCTATCTCCCTGTTTGGCTGATGTCAGTTTGTGAAACATAAGGGAGATAATTTCAGAGATTGAATTGTAAAACATGATTGGCGAACCTTTGTTACGCTCAAACACAAACTTACAGACAGCCTGGGAGACAGTCTACCAAAATTACCTCCGTACAAAATTTCAGAATGAGGCTTTGCCGCTGATTCTATATTTCTAATTCCGTAGGCTGAAGAGACTTTGTGAAGAGAGCTCTGCTGGAACAGTCCAATATTTCGCATTCACGATATAAGCTATATTTGTCAGGCATTTTGCAAACTAGCTTAAATCACATGGAATGGCTTTTCAATTGGAATCCCCACACCAAATGAACAAGGATGAAATTGACGCGAGTTGAACCGGCAGTTTTTCACCAGCAATTTATACATAATTTCACGTCCTGTGAACATTGAAGTAATTGATTTTATTTGCTTGTCAGTCTTCAGTCTCAAAAAGTAAACCGACCGGAATAAGAATCTCTAGTGAAGAAACCCTTTACAGAAGAGATCCTTTGGAAGCTTAACGTTAACCGCAGAACAGAGATTTATATATTTTCATAAAATTTAAAGATCACTACCTCCTTATAATATTTCAATCTTCAGCAATCTCTTCTCGAATCACACTTAAATTTTATCAAAGTCGGCAAAACGAATTCATCATAGCCAAAGGAAGATCAGCATGTACATGCAATTGAGATTTTGTTTTATTGCACTCCAATCACTTTTCGACTGTTTTCTACTTCAGAGTATATTACAGACTTATAGGGGAAAAATAAGTTTAAATGTCAGAAATGATACAGTCTTAAGCAGACATTGAAACGGAAACAAAGCATTAACAAATCTTTCGAACAGAAGCGATGATTTAAGGGCCGTTTATGTAGAACCTTTTATAGGGCAAATACTACTATTCTGCAGAAATAAAAGTTCTCTGCTCTCAAAATATTACCATTCAATTAAAGACAGACGGAAAGAGCACGAGTATTGCCCAAAGGGTTAATAAGGCGACTGCTGGTTTCTTTTCCACTGGTTGAATAGAATAAATCAAGACGTGAAGAAGCCAGTTAATAGAATGATTGACATGCTCGGCGTGAGGTTGGGAGGCGATTATCCCGGTGTTATGTACGTGTCAGTAGCAGCCAGACCCACCAACTGACAGCATTTGTGTTACACGTCATTGACGTGAGACCGATCAAAGCATCCTCTAGGGGGACCTGACAGCCATTTGCGCAATTCATTATGGAACTATACAGTCCTTGCCTTCTTAAACTCATTACCACACGACAAAATTTTATGATATAGTAAGTCATGGAGGAAAGATATATATATTTTTTTTTTAAATTTTTGATAGGTTGAATTTGTTTCTTGATAACGGTAAAGTGACAGAGATAAGTGACAGAGATTTTCAGAGTGTGAAAGCAATACATTTTTTAATTGATTCCTTTTGGAATGTTGTGTTTGAAGAAAATGAGAAAATTATAGATAAAAAAAAAATGCAGACGACAATTTATTTTGTATAGCATTTTCATTATGTCTGTCTCCCTGGGTAGGAAACAATCTGGAAAATGAAGAAACGAGAAACTTCATTTTTTTCCCCTCATTAATTTCCTGAATATTTTTCTTGTTGGTCTTAAAAAAGGGATTGTGTGGAAAGGGGTCAATTTTGAGCTTTTTACCTATTTTACGCGACATTTTCAAATTATAGGTATTTTTATAGCACAATTTGACCACATCATTGTTTTCTATTTTGGTCAATTCTACCTCCTTATTCACTTGTCAGTTTTATGGTTCTATGATTATATGCGGCAACATTGAACTATCAAGGCAGCAGTTTTGTATTCTAAGATACATTTAGCCTTGATTCAGGGGCGAAGAGAATGAAATTACGAGCTAGATTCTCTTAGCTAGCATGTGATGTTAGGTAAGACAGCCCAAATGACCAGCAAATTGAAGTTAAAGGTAAATATAAAAATGGATCAAATTTTGCAGTTTCCAACAGATCAAATTCTTGAGTAATAAAGCCGGGTTGCGTAAAACAGCAGCTAAGTTTTTGCTTAAAAATATTCGTTCGAAGGACGAATCGGAAGGAGTCGACTTGAAGCTGTACAAGCTTAAGCTAAGACACCCTTACCATGGATCAAACAATTTATATTTCAATTAAAGTTTGAACTAAACTACACCATAAACAAATGTCTAATAACAGTATAATATAATTTCTAGTTTCGTCTATCAAAAACGAGCGTTCCGATTGGTAGAAAAAAATATTCATAACTCCATGAACAAAATTTTGAGCACGCAGCGATTTTGTATGCGTCCGCACAAAATATATAGTCCAATACAAAAAAGGTATCAAAATTTGCAAAGCTTTTTTTTTCGCTCAATGCTATTAAGTTATAAGAAATGAAGAGAATATTTTGCAGACTGAAAGACTGACAGACAGGCTGACAGACAGACAACGGTTAAACAATATGCCCCCAATCTTTCAATATGGGGGCATAAAAAGAAGCGGATTCATACATTGTGCGATTAGGTTTTTCGGTTCATGCCTCCATGAAAACAAAAAAATATTCTCTTCATCTCTTCAATGTAAGTCACACTGTTCCCAAAGTACATACAGAGAGATTTGTAGTACCTCGAATAAAAATGCTAGCACCTAACATGAATTTCGAGGCTTCAACCATTAATTTTGCCATGTGAAACTTTTCAGGAGTTTTGCCAACTAAAAAAGTGAAGCTTCAAAAAGAAATAGCAGCACAGTTGAAACCACAAAGAAAATGAGTACAGCTGCTGTCAGCAAACGCTGTGCAGTTTGATGGGATCACCAGCATGACATGCCATAACTAACCTAACTTAAAGCTTTTCTATTACCGACCGACGTGACTTGGATTAAATATTAGGTATTAAGGACTTTAAAACCTGTTGGAATATTATGGCATATAATGCATTACTTTTGAAACTGCCTGACGGATAAAGTTTTTTCAAGGATTTTTTTCATCGATCAGCTCAATTTTGTCTTAAAGGAAAGCATTTGTAGTTTTGGGACCCCACTAGCCGAAGGCCGGAGGCAATGACGTTGTGTTCTTCGTGCCTTCGTCAGTATGATTTTCAGTTTGTCTTTAAACCTTCTCCTTCAGAAACTACTGAAGTTGCATGTAAATTCCACGGGAATGTTAAATTGGTGACTATTTATTGAAATCTTTAAAAATTTCTCTGAGGAAATTATCTAGTAGATTGCAACAGCAAGTTTTACAGGTATGATCCTAATTTGACCATTAAACCATTTCCATTCGTTCATGTACCCCGATTGATGCAGATATATCTTTTCGCTAAGTTCGCCATTTTACCTACAAATTTGATTGCGATCTTGAAGCCAGAGGATAAAGTGAATAGTCGGAACAAAAATACTGGCCGAGTTATTTGAAACCTATCCGTTTCGTAACGATATGAATCGCTTAAGGCTAACCTTGTAACGGCTTACTTGATCGCTGTAAGCATTGATCCTTTATATATTCACGGGCCTAAACATACGTATATAAGGGTCTCTGGAATACTGGAACAGATTTTTCGCATGGCACTAGCACTCACCATGAACATAGTCATTTCAATGTACATGCAGAAAAAATGCTTCTGACAAGGTTACTTCTGTCATTTGAACTTAAAAGATAACTAAGACAGTAGGCACACCGAAACACGTTTTCCAATAGACAGTAGTAGTAGGTAAAAGTAGTTCTTTTACAAAAACTATTCCATTTTATTTTAAGTGCAAATTAGTAATCGGCATGCTCAAATGTTTACTTTTTCATGAGTTCTGCATGTATTCTATAATTTTACGCTTGATGTAGCCGTCTCCGTCCTTGACTCTATACTCAAGAGGACGGCAAGTTTTTTACTTATTGATCAGGAAACTTTTAGGAACAACAAGAGTGTATAAAGACGCTTATTAGCTTTATTGATTGATTGATTGATTGAATGGGGTTTTACGCCGCTTTCAACAATTTTTCAGTTATATCGCGGCGGCTGGAGCACCTAACAATGGAATCCTGGTATTTCTCACACCAGTACTACCATTACATCCCTTCCTAGCCTCCAGCTGCTATCCCACATAGGTCAACGATTATCGACCCATTGATGGGAGACAAATAGTCGGAAAGGATGAGTCCCGCCGTCGGGGATCGAACCCGGGACCTCTAGATTGACAGTCCGACGCGCTACCAACTGCGCTATGACGGCGGCTCTTATTAGCTTTATATTGGGGTGTTAAAGTGAATTCATAATTACACTGTATGAAGCCGTAAGGCGAATTTATACGGCGTTGTGGCGGGTTTTTTAGTTTCATACCTCTTTGATGGAAATTCTCTACGTGTCTTGGTATTTGATATCATCAGGTAATATATTATATAAGGCATTACATAAGCAACTATTTTTCAAGTTTGAGATCGTTTTTATGTAGCTTTTTTGTGCGCTAGTATATGAAATAGTTCCGATCTCACATGTTTTCATACAGTTATGGAACAATGTTTTCAGCCAATCAGAATGCTGGAATGTTGATAGATAAAATTTATATTGGATTATTATTAATAACACATATGATTCAGCTCTTTTTCTTATTAAGTATCATAACTTTGTTTATATTTTAAAATATCATTTATATCAAAACCACACAAACAAGAAACAAACAACCAATCTATTACGATTATACTCGATACGTTCGCCTCCTTCGAATAACCAGCCATGGTCATTCCAAGTTATCACTGCACCATACCATTGCATATTTAGCCACTTGTTTACAGTTATTCACACATATTATGACCCTTTAACCCTTTCCTGTTCGAACCCTGGTTCTTAAGTCCCTGTGTTTTTATACTTTAGAAAACTTTGTGGAAAAAGAAGAAATTGCTTGTCACAAGCAATTTCTTCTTTTTACACAATATTTGCTACCCTACTGAAAGATTATTTTTCAAATAGAAAAAGACTTAAATTGTAGTCTGCAGAACCTTTGAATTTGGACAGGTCTAAAATTATGCAAAACAGGAAAGGGTTAATACTTAGAAATTCTGTGGGCTAAATACATAACGGTCTGTATTGAAAACCTTTATTTTGGGTTGTGAAAGTTCATTTCTCTCGTGTAATAATAAATTTTGATGTAGGTCAATCCAACCACTTGAATATCATTCAGAACACATATAGTCGTAAAACGATGCTTCAAACAAAATGATCACAGAAATTAAAGAGCTATACAGCCATTCTATGGCAATGTTAAGTCTAACCCCAATGCATAAAAGCCATTTTCGAGAATGTAAAATTATCATTTATTACCAACAAACGTCAACCTAAATTACAAAACTTCAGCCTCGCGTCTCCAAACTGTAATCTATCAGACCAAACTCGCTTTGATGAAGAATTATATTTTACAGAAAACCTAATTCATGCTTAAATCTGTGTTTACACATCAAGCCTTTGAAGTCTGGGGAGTATATAGAAACTTCGAGTATACAGTGAGATCAAAAATCCATTTTCTCGGGTGAAAAGTCTGTCGAATCCGAGTACAAAAGATATCCGGTAAGCCTTGAGGAATAGATGTCGATTCAACCGCCCACCTTGTGTGTTTATATCAGACCGTAAAACACATTAGTGAGCTATCCGTCAAGATCAAAGGAACACTCGAATACGTCAATCATTTCAACTTGATTACCGGGTTAGATTTTTTTCTTCGTCTTGTAAGCGATTAAATGGAGGGTCTTGTAATGACTTAAACCACCCCGCTTCTTCAAGTTTTGTAATGAACGGCCGGTTATCGAGCTTGGTCAATAGACTAACAAAAGAAAGGAAATTACTCTCTGGTTTTTATTCAAAGGAACACTCGAATACGTCAATCATTTCAACTTGATTACCGGGTTAGATTTTTTTCTTCGTCTTGTAAGCGATTAAATGGAGGGTCTTGTAATGACTTAAACCACCCCGCTTCTTCAAGTTTTGTAATGAACGGCCGGTTATCGAGCTTGGTCAATAGACTAACAAAAGAAAGGAAATTACTCTCTGGTTTTTATTGTGCGTATTATATTTTCATTGCCACATCATATATTAGTTATTTATTATTCCTTTAATGTATTTGTGACTATTAAAGAAGCAGCATATAGATTTTTAATTTACAACTTCTGAACTGTCAAATAATGTGTGTAGTAACATCACACTTAAAATGAAAAGAGCACAATGTTTATCGCGATCAAATCGTCAAATAATTCATCTTCTATAACGATGTTGTCTGGGTTCTTGGATTGCTCAGCAGACATACCTGGATTCGTTAATGGAGAAGTGTCGTAGGTCTTGAATTAGAATCCCTATCCTTTTAACCCATGCCCACATAAAGACGCTTTTGGAAGCCAATCTAGAAAAACAACTGGGAAAACCTTGTGTAAAAGGAAGGAATTGCTTGTGAAAAGCAATTTCTTCATTTTACACTTTTTTTCTACCTTGGAAGTTGATAAATCTAACTTTCTATAAACTTTAAAATATTGTCTGCAACTCCTTTAAATTTGGACCAGTCTACTATTTGACCGTCTGGTAATGGGTTAAAGGGTAACGTCGGTATCTCTCTGCCATCACTGAAAACGGGAAGCACAAGTTAGATAAGCGAAAGACTGAACTATTTTTACAAGCGGTGTAAAACCCAAAGGTAGTACTTTAAAAAGACTAAACAATATTTCGACTAGCTTGTAATCAGAGATAGATTCAGCTCAAGTCGAAAGAAGACAAGGAGCTCCGAAAAGTCCATATGTATCAAAATTTGTTCATAACTGCAACAAGAGTAGTGCTTGAAAACATTTTGACAACGCGATCGCTAAGCAATCATTTACGAAAACAGCAACAACAAAACACAATTACCAGCATGAACTCCGATACGCACAAAAATAGCTTGGTTTTTAGTATTTTAAAGAGATAAAAGAGATAAAATCTATTATTAAGTATATCAGTCCAGATACTGACAAGCATATCTCATAATTAATATGGAAACGAAAGCTAAACCAGCTATATGTAAGTCATAATAATGATATCTTTATTTAGAGAAGCTAATGATATTTCTATTTAGAGAAGGTAACGTGTTAAGACAAAAGTAATTAAATCTCATTTTCAACATGGGCTTCATATCAAGATACAAACAACTTAAAAAAAAGAAGAAAACACACACAGTTTTCTCCTCTTTCAGCCCTTTCTACGCTCAATGTTTGTCTCTTTCTCTCGCTCTCCATCTTTCCCCCTGTTTAACAAAATTAACTAATAAGGAATAAAGCGAATATTACGTGTTTGGCATATAGATAACGGTACCTTTTCAATTCGACAGATGCAGGCTTGCGACTATATATACATTTATATTTATAAAATTTGCGTTAAAGAGCTTGAATTTAAACCACCGAACTACTTTTGTTACAAAACCGTTTATATTTCTAGCGGAAAATCCTCTGATGTTCAGGCGCCAATTTTTTAATTGAAATCAGTTGCGGTATATGACGTCATGTGACGAAATAATGACATATTGTCCGACTATTTCCTTGGCCCATTACAGAAGTGAATTGGGGATGAACCGGAGTGCAAGACAACGTTTATATGGCTCAGCCGATGGCCAATACAGCTGACAGTTGACCCGTAGCCACCAAATTAATCAATGAGAGTTTATCTGTTCAAATGTCTTTCCTTAAACATCATTCTGTTTTCTTTCCATACAAACTTACGAAATCTACACGAATCACGTAGTATTGAAATGCGATAATGACGTAATATTACGTGTAGTGACGTCGGTAATTGACGGCTTTAATTGTTTCCCAACGTTTATTTTAGTCGAAACCTATTCATTAAAGTGCATGATCTTACGTGGGCAAAATTTGACCAATTTCTGTATCAACCCCGCCTGTTGTGCAAAATTTTAGACCTGACCAAATTTAAAGGTTTTGCAGACGGAAATTTAATTTAGATTTAATTTGAAAAATATCCTTTCAATAGAGTTGAAATTATTGTGGAAAACGAAGAAACTGTTTGTTACAACACTTTCTTCCTTTTCTAAAACATTTTTTTCAATCATAAATTTACAGAACCGTAAAAAACAGGGATTGAACAGGAAAGGGTATGCGGAAGGTCAATGATATAGATACGAGGTCAGCCGTGTTAGTCAGAGGTCGAGCTATATCAGGCCTAGCTCAGATTTATTGAACTACAGACGTTGATAGTCTGATATGGATCGAACTTTCTGCATGAGTACTGTAATAAACTTTTTTTTTTATAGAGATATGTATGAAAACACCAAAAAGACAACAATCAAATCAGCTCAATTGCAATAGACTTATATTCAGTTCCTATATCAGACCGTTTTATAAGCAAAACAAACTCGCCTCCTTAGTCTGCGTGAAGGAACGATTCTATTTAAACCTGAAAGCGGATTAGTGATATATAGCCGGTAGTGGAAAGACTCTTCTTTCAAATCTTGATAAATGAATGTGCAGGTTTAAAGATCGCACTGCAATATATCAATATGTTTGTACAATTTGATAGCGAAAATAAATCTAAGCGAGGTGATACAAAGTCTTTCCTTCAAACGAAAAGTAGTTCCCAGTTTGAAGGCGATAATAATCCAAAATTTATAGCCCCAACACAACAGCTTGTATTCGTTACAGTTTAATAATGTCGGGACGGATTTAAAGTCTCCCAATATAACAGTCATTTTTCATTCGCTCTATACCCAAGACTGTCAGTTATGTTGTAGCAAAGCTCTTGAAAGCGACATTGAAAACCCCAAAACGTATTTACTTCGCATCAATCAAGGAACACTCTTGCCGCGCCAATCTTTTGATGTTGATAAAAACTGTCAAAAGTCGAGATGTATTAGTCTTAATGTTATCAAGGTCCCATTTGCCTTCCAGAGTGCATGGATATAGTGGAATGACGAGGCATGTCGCCGAGTTTTAATTTTCCCACTTGAGAATGTTAAAAGTAAAGTAATGTCAACATAAATCAGAGGAGAAAGTTTTTCCACATTAAACCAAACCCTTCATCCCATGTACTATTTTGAAATTTTGTCAAGCATTTCTTGTTGAAATATTGCTTACAATAATAATTATTAGAAGAAAAAATCGATTAAATGGCTTATACAACGAACTATTGTTACAGTATCATAGAGACCTCTCTTTCAGTCTTTTCCTTTCTGTGAAGGTTGCCCAATTTTCGTCTGTCCCGGTCCAATTTAACAAGATGGTTGGATTTATGTTGTAATAAATCACTCCGAGGAAACGTTTTGCCAGGGAACCCATTTATAAAAGTAAAGGGATTAGACTGCTACAATTTCAGCAGTAGATTAGAGACTTTGGTTAGATTGATTGATTGAATGGGGTTTAACGCCAATTTTAACAGTATTTCAGTCATATCGCGGCGGCTGGAGCACCTAACAACTGATACCTGGTATTTCTCACACTAGTACTACCACTACATCCTTTCCTAGCCTCCAGCTGCTATCCCACTTAGGTTTACGATTATCATCCCATTGGTGAGAGACAAATGTCGGAAAGGAAATATGCCGCCGCTAGGGATTCGAATTCTTCAATGGCATGGATGCTCTACCTGTAGAATGTATAAAGTTCGGATCCCCCACCCACCCCGATAAATCGGGGAAAAAACCTGGGTTGATAGAAAGATATAGCTCGTTATCTAGAAAACAGCTTCCTTACATGAAATATATATACCTCGTCATGTTTAACCCATTCCAACTCAAGCCGATATTGACGGTCAATATGTCTATATACTACACTGACATGAAAAGACTAACAGGTAGTTTAAACTAAGATCATACTGCACCTACATTTAGGCTGACATCTCCTGTCAAATAAGGAATATTCCAGGTTCAACATAACAAAGATTTTTTTTTGTGAATAGACAATAAGATATATAGAGGATAATCAACTGGTTATTTTTGATATGAAAAATCTCTCACGAGAATGCGTTGTTAGGTTTGAGTGTCTATCACTTTAACTGCAATATCATCAGTATTCGAGGAATAATTTTGGACGTTACGGAAAATTATGCATTTGTTTGAGTCATCTGTGATAACACAAACATCAAGGTTCGTTATTGTTTCAAACCAGTTGTTAACAAAACGGTTATTTTGGTGTTGTAGTTATGTTCGTTAATTTCTTCTTATTCTACTGTTTTTAAATTGATTCTTTGCTAAGAAATTGAATGTAAGGTCACCGGCCGAGCTGGCCCTTTGAAACAAAAGTAGTTCCAAATTTTCGGAGTGAAAGTTAATATCATCACTTGTGATGATATCAAAATTTATTACACTGGGAAATCCCAAGATTTCACAGCTAGGAATATAATAAATGTTATTCATCATTGAATTGATTACACTTTTCTATACTGAAAGGTCCTTTCGATTGAAAGATACACAGAGGACTAAAAGTTATAACATAGTACAATGGGGACGGGTGGGGGGGGGGTTCAAACATAGAAAATGAGTTTGAATGTCTCAAAAAGGTCCCTTTGGGTTGGGGAAGCCTTGATATATATCACCCCTGTCTACGTGGGGTATTATTTCGAAGGCCCTCTTTACCCTGCATGTTTCAACACGTACGTTGCAGGATTTTTCAAATATAATTGGGGATTATGATAATTTAATCTGTTAACGGCAACGAAGTATGTTCGATTGCAGTTTTGTAGGATCCACTATCGATTTATTTACGAGAGAGAAATTGCCGTGACAATAAAATTTAGTTGTTGTTGTTGTAGTTTTAGTTAAATGTTTTACCAGAAGAGCCCAGGTCTAATGGAGTTCCTGTTTGCGAAAGTGGGGTTCTCCTTGTAAACAATCGTCAGATCATTCAAATTCAATCGATTGGGTACCGATCTGGCAGCATTCTGGATGGATCGATACGGATCTTTATGCGGGTAGGGGTCAGACCGACGGCGATCTTGGCGACAATGGTAATTCGTTGAAGACGCGATTGCGCTTTTGGTAATCTTTGCCCTCTATACGGCTATCTATACAGCTCTGACACATCGCCGCCAAGTAGAGTGTGTTACAAGTATATATCGGTGGCTTAGTGCAAATACATCATAAGTGTCTATACAAAGTATAGACACTTATGATGTTTTTACACCAAGCTAACGATATGTACACTGTAATCAAGGAGGGTAACTTATGTATCACTGATTATTTTGCAAAATGAAAACCCATTCACCAATCAAAATATGGTAGTAGCGTACTGGGATCAACGTCAGTATTGCCTGGTGCCGGATAGACTTACAAACTATCAAATTCAAAAACTCTTAGGAGCTTGAGGGATTTTTGACACGTCTGTATAGAATACGTTTTATAATAAGATGTACAAAGCATTTCCTCTTTTTTTTCTCTTTTTCCAACAACAGATTCCGGTCTTTTTTACTGGCATAAAACTTTTTGTCTTCATTTCAACCAATCCAAAAATTCTTCTTAAGCCAGACGGGCTAAGGAGCGATGCCTTCATTATTAAAGTGCTTCGGGCTTGTACTAAAATCAACAGGTTCAGAATCATTCCAACGCTTTATGTAAATTGGAACAGAACTAAAAAGGGTCTTGCAAATACTATAAACCTGCTTTTGAAAGTGGAACTTGTTTTATTTTAATCCGTCATTTTGCTGTTGTTGTTAACAACTAGGATCTGTCTCTTAGCATTATAAACAGGTGCTGTTTGTATTTGAGTTTCGGAATTATAAACACGGTGAACAATGTTGGACTTCTTAAAAAGATATAATGATAATAATGAAGTAACAACAACAACAACAAACCAAATAAACCCCGCTTGAACTAGACGTAATAACTTCTGTAAATATAAAAGAACAGTAAGCGGAAGAAATACACGATTTCATTAATGTATACGAAATATCTCCGAAAAAAAATTAACTACTCTGGTGCTCTTAAGTACCACACAAAATATCTTGCCGGAGGGCAATACGGGGTAATTCCTAGGATTATGACACCGTGTTTTAAACAGGAGAATCAAATACACGCAGCTACTAAATAACATAAAAAGGCAATAAAGTACTCATAATTTTCCTGGAAACAAATTACAGTTCTACCCAGGACAAAAATACAAATCCACCATATTCTTTTAAAGATGATAATTTAAACCATATTCCGATGGAATATTTCTGTTTTGGCAGGAGGTATAGACAAAGATCAGCGTATACAGTCTGATCTTGGTGTACACCATCTGCTTGTCCCGTAAGAGCCAGAGTTGTTTAAAAGATAGAATTTCAAAACAGATATCAACATAAAGTTAATACTTCGAGTCTTTTCAGCCCTTTGCTTTTCATGAAATTTCAAAGAGATTTTTTATTCATCATGACAATGGTTAACTTGCAAAACATATTCTATTCAATTAATCGTCTCAGTCATAACTTGACCTTCCACTCAGCCTCTGATATTATTTGAGTGTTCATCGATTAATTCTGTAATATAACGAGTCATTCTAAAACTGATAAAAAGTTTGTCGTCCGGTAATTGCTTAAATATGCCAAATTCAAAAAATGGTTACTACTTATGGATACTGTATGAACAAAAGTTCTGAAAGTACTATAAGCTAGCAAAGCATGGTTGAATTTTAGTAAATATTTTCCTTATCGGGTAGAAGACATTCTGGACATTGAAGAAACTGCTTGTTACAAGCAGTTTCTTCAATGTCCACAATGCTTTCAAAGGCTTTTTTTGAGATGCTTAAAAAGCGGAATAGAGTGAGAATTGGTTAAAAAAGCATGCTTTTGACAGTGTTCTCTACAACTTGAATAGAGTTTGCAATATTCCTGAAATACATAAGAACTAGTTATTATGGCGTAGGTATTTACCGGATTTAGTGGTTAAGCCTCCAGTGGCAGTTTGCACTCGTTGAACTTTGAGACGACCTCAAAGTTTTGTCTGTTAACTTAAGCTATCAAAGCTGACGCTTTGAAGAATGTATTGTCTATACAGGTATAGACAAAATCGACCTTTGATCATTCACTGTGTGGATGTATTTCCGTTGATTCATCGTCGCTACCGTAGCACATGCCCATATGAGCGACGCCCACAGAAGACGGTTAGTTGTTACGGGGGATAGTGCAAGGATACTGGACGAAACTGCTGAGAGCTTCGCCTGGTTCTTTAACGTGCTCGGTGGATAGCATCGTCACACGGGGCCTCGGTTTAACGTCCCATCCGAAAGACAATTAGTTTGTTAGTTGATATGGTCAGCCCAGGGCTCGAACCCGTGATCTTGAGGGTTTGAAGTCAAGTGCTCTACCAACTGAGCTAATCGAGCTGATCACTCACTTTAACTTGTACATCTATACATGTTCTTTAACACAATTAAACACAGCAAAATTTTTAGACTAGTCGAAATTGAAAGAAGATGCAGACGACAATTTCAAGTTGATGGAATTTTGAATTTTGTCGTCTTTTTGGATAAAAAACATTTTGGATAATGAAGAAATTGCTTAATACAAGCAACTTCTTAATTTTCCACAATGTTTTCCAAAGCTTTTTTCTTGAGGGGCGTAAAAAGGAGGAATTGAGTTGGGATGGGTTAATTATACACAACTTCAGTTTTCAATATAAATGTAGTTCATTCATTTGGTACCCAGGAAATGTTTGATTGGTCTTAGAAGCTTGGGTTCAAAGATGGAGCAGCACAGAAATGTAAAAGTGAACGAATTGATATTTTCTTTTTTGATGTTCACAACTGTAAGGAAACGAATGCATTATGAAAATGAAAAAAGAACTTTTATTACAAGTATGGCTCCGTTTAGATGTACATATCTAACATGCTCATTAACTAAAGTGGGCCATTATTACACCTTAATCGCCGAATAAAGTCGTTTTATGTTAAGGCAATGAATACAGAGAAATTATACAAGGGTAATATACGATAAATCTTTAGCGGGGTTCTGTTCAATGTTATTAGCAAAAGCATACGCTTAACCCTTAACCAGACGACAATATTTCAGACTGGTCCAAATTAGCCCACTCCCTTGAAGCCCTGAAGAAAAATGCGCTGGAAAACATTGTGGAAAATGAAATAATTGCTTTTCACAAGCAATTTCTTCATTATTCACAATATTTTCTACCCCAAATTTAAGAAAAAAAGAAAAAATTCATGATCATTAAATTGTAGTCTGTAACTCCTTTCTATTTGGAACAGTCTTAAAGTTTGTCGTCTGGTAATGGGTTAAAAGATGTTGCAGACGACAATTTAGTGGGTGGGATTTTAAAATAGTTTGTCATTTGCAACAGAAAATATTATTGATGATGTATAATTAGCTTGTTTCAAGTAATTTCTTCATTTGCCCCCTGGGTTTTTTCCCCAATTGTGTATCTTGACTGGTCCCCCCCCCCCAAAAAAAGTGGAATTGTGTTGGAAAGGACTAAGTCTTTCTCAATCAGGTTTTGCTTTTGACGGCTCTGAAATAATACCATAGCGAAAGTAGTGTATGTAAAAAAGAGATTGCTTGTTTTTGTTGCGGTATGAAACTACAGACCTATCCACACTTCAGTGTCGTAAAGTTTTTGATTTGAAACCCCAAAGAAAAAATATTACCTTCATTTGAAAATATTATTTTATTCGTTTTTATCAAAGAAGACATGAAACGGATTTTTTTAACAAATCAAAAATGCATCTATCTTAGACTTTACTTGATTTGAATTATTATGCTATGTACCATATATTTAAAATAGAAATAGTAACAAGTTAATATGTCTGTACTTAAAAACAAGATGAACGTGTCAACTTGACGTTAATCACGAATTAAAGTTTTATAATGGATTAACCTTTAAATCAAAACCTCACCGAAGGTTCGTGTGAAAATGTACAGATACTGTGCGTGAAAGAGGTTGCGTGTATTTATGGTGCTTTTTGGTTATGGCGCACGAAATGGGTCAAAAGTCCTTTTTAGATAGAATACTCTCAAATAAACGAATGCACGCCTA
This sequence comes from Fragum fragum, assembly GCA_946902895.1. Taxonomy (NCBI): domain Eukaryota; kingdom Metazoa; phylum Mollusca; class Bivalvia; order Cardiida; family Cardiidae; genus Fragum; species Fragum fragum. The sequence goes on from OX336365.1 coordinate 28,002,386, forward strand.
AATGATAAAGGTACACTAACAAATTTTAGGCGTGCGCGCAAAATTACTGAGCGTTCAATGGTATAGAATGAGCGCGTACGTCTATATTACAATTGCTCAGTAAATGTGAAGGTGTTAAGTTTGTATGCGAGCACGCTCATATTTTGAAAGTGCACGCGTTAAGTAACGCGTGCACTTTCAAAATATATGCGCACGTACTTAAATTAAACGGGTTTACCTATATGATTTACGCGTGCAGGCGTTCTTTGTGCTAAGATGATTTAAAGGGACTTTTGACCCAAACGGTACACCATATTTGGTGTAATACGTCCTCGGTACAACGTTAAAACTGACGGACCGCTAGTACAGCCCACTGACTCCGCTTGTCATTCAACTGACTACGACAGAAAATTCGACTTGGACATTAAACGTCATATATTTTTTTTTAAATTTTATGACTAGATGTATGTAACAAAAGGGTAGAATGGTTAGTTGGCGAACTTAACTTCGCAACTACAGCGTATTCAAGCTGTGCTTACTTCTGGAAAACAACAAAGACAGCATTGTTTTTATCGGGATTATACCCACTTTGACCAACCTTTCAGTTTTATCTCGACAAACTTCGAGTATTCACGTGCTTCCTCAGTATCACAAGTAATAGGCTTGGTCACCAAGATGTCTTGCCCGGCGACTAGCGGCCTGATAAGGATTCAAACACGCAACCCCCGACTTCTCGGTGATTACAAGTCCGCCGCCTCAAGTATTGAGCCACGGAGGACCGTTTGTAGTGCCGATAAATCGGTGAACAAAGTATCAAAGATTACGCATAGCTTGTCAATCATTTTGAAATAAAACTTTTAACTTGGTCGTAATCCGGCGTTTTTGAAACGATAATCCCTATTTAGTCTCGTTAATAGCGATTTTAGACACCTTGTTAAACTTCTGATTAAATGTATTAGAACGTATTACTTTATTAATTTTAATCTCCCTATTGTTGCAGGATAGATTTTTAAGTTGCCTTGTAAAATTGCCTGTAACTCTTTCATCCGCAATGTTAATGGTATTCGATAAGTCTACGTATACACTTAGACGTTATAGTCCCCAAATAAAAATAAATACATATGACATTTCTTTGACAGTTTTAAATTCAATTTTACCAACCTTGATAAATGACCAATCGCGGCTGTCAATCAACGAATCAACCGACCAATCAAATCATTTATTCAGCACGGTCCTGAGTTTTTCAACTCCGGCATTGGCCGCAATTTTTTGTTGACCTTTTTTGTTGATTTGGCGACATAAACGTCGTAACTGCAACTTATTCAACCTGTAGATACGATCTTTAGGTCTCTAACCAACCATTTTTACATTTTACGTTACATGCTACTGGCCATAAATTTTGCAAAATAACGTCGTTAAAAATCGAAGCGGAATTTCTTGTCGGAGTCAGTTGGTGTTGCCAATGCATGGAGTGAGTGGGTTGGGCCAGCGATTGGTCAATTAAGCCATCGGTCTGAGCACTTAATTCCATTTTGCCATTCTTCTATAGATCATTTTGACCCTCTGAATTAAAGAACAATACCTTTTGATGTAATTTTATTAAATGTTGTCGGTAAGATGTATTAATATGATGTTTGTTTTTTTTAGATTGAACTCTTGCGAAAAAGTTTTGATTAAACATAAGGAATATTATGTTATCGTTGTGATACAGAATTTTGCATTGAATTCGAGCAACGTCGGGAAATTTGAATATTTCAAGAGACGGAAGATCGAGCGCGGCAAGAAGCCAATGTACGGTTTTGCATAACTACTACATTATGATATTCCAGTTACGATATATCAACCTTTTTTTTCTAAAATCATGATAATTTAATTGTTAGTTTCGTCTATCAAAAACGAGCGATCTGATTGGTCGAAAAATTTAATTCATACCTCCATGAACAAAATTTTGAGTACGCAGCTATTTTGAATGCTTCCACTACAAAAAGGTATCAAAATTTGTTAAGTTGTTGCATTTTTCGCTCGATGCTGTTAAATTATAAGAAATGAAGATAATATTTTTTGTTTTCATGGAGGTATGAACCGAAAAGCCTAATCACACAATGTATGAATCCGCTTCGCGTATTCATACAGTGTGATTAGGTTTTTCGGTTCATACCTCCATGAAAACAAAAAATATTCTCTTCATCTCTTAAATAACGTAATATTTGAAGTTACGTCATCTAACCATATCGTATGTATTATGCGGATTTTTTTTTCTTTCTTTCTTTCTTTCGAGTCCAATTTTGCGTGCAATGAATGTATCTTGTAAGAAAATTCGGTAGATACATGAAAAGGTGATAGTTTGGCTTTCAGATTCGTGTAAAGGGAGGGATTTTTTGTCCTTGATTTTGTGTACATTATATTTGCCAACAAAACAAGTTGTCTTAGGAAAATATCTTTAACTTGAAGCTATAGATGGGTGCTAACATTAAACTTACAATGTGATTAGTTTTTTCGTTTCATACCTTCGTGAAAACAAGCAAAAAACCTGTTCATCCTTTAATTGTAAAGTTTTTATCCGTCCGGCCAACAATGTATCCCATTATTTTCCATTATCTATTTTAGACCTTCTGGTTTTAGATACTGTACATAGAAATTAATAGAGATGACATACTTCAATTGTAAATATAATTTATGTTCGTTCCTAATTAATCAATGGAATGTCACGATGATAATTGCTTGTTTGATTTAGGATATAACGAGGTCGCTAAGACATATATAGACATTGAAAATGCCATTTATTTTCATAGACGAAGAACAATGAGTCATTTCGATAATGGTTACATTGATACATGGATAGACCATCGTCTTATAAAGATAAACAACAGCATGTGTGAAGTAACAGTATGTACATGAATCAGCATGATAAGACGAGGAAAGGGTGTGAACGCGAAAGAGTTGAGATCTTTAGTTTTGGCATAATGCCATATCTGCGTACTTTAGTTATTTAAGAGATGAAGAGAATAAATATTTTTATTTTCGTGATGGTATGAAACAAAAAAACAAAACTAATCAGATTGTATGAAAACGTGTAGCGTATTATCTGAATTATCTCAGAGTAATTTTCTAAGTTTGAATGCTTCTATACAGTAAGTTGCGGATTTGTTTAAAAGATGGATCTATCACTTGTTAAAGGGAAGTATCGGGGATTTTTGGAGGTATTTTTGTTTTTGTTTTTATGTCCCAGATTTTAATTGTCTTCATTATCTCTCATATCTTATTTTAATGCATTGTTAAGAAAAGTAGTTTTGCGAAAATCAGATGTCGATTATCAAAATAAACCAAGGTATTTTCCTCCGAGACAATTGCAATTAATATCGTACTTACGTATTTACTGTTAGAATCATTCATTCAGTTTGAATTCGCTCGCTACAACGTCATCGCGACGTCATTAGGAGTTATGTTCGCTAGCCGATTTCCAATTATGTAAAATACAGTCTAAAACTGTTGTTAGAGTTATCATAAATATGGAAACTTAGCGTAGTTTTGCACTAACCACTTGGTGTGAGGTAATTCAGGACCTTGGTTGTTGCGCTTGTCATAGTTGTAATTCTTTTTAAGAACTTTCCGTGAACCTTTTCAATTGGTTCATGTTGCGTACCCCTTCCTCTACTTCGCTGGCATAAGACAAAGCTGATGATAAATTGAATAAAATTGCTATAACATAAATTTGATGGTACTAATTTGTTTTCATGAATGACGAGATGCTTATATCTTTTTTCGAATTATGCATGGAAAGAAGAATACAAATGTAGTATTTATTATCAAGCGAATTGCCTTAATGAGTATATCAAAGAAGGAGAACATTTTTATGTTACAGACTACTTTGGACTGAATGTTTGTTTGTATCTTGCATTGATAATTAGCATCATTCGACATTTCGAGGTATAGCATTTATGCATGAAAGTGGAAGATAGGAGGCTTAATTTCTACTTTTCGAGTTCCCTGTAAGTCGAAAAGTGGATTGCGGAAACAGGATTCCGTACTATTACGACTTCACTCATTCCCTGACAATAACGCTTTTTGACGCCCCGAAGAAAAGAAAAACCTTTGAAACATTGCGGAAACTGTAGAAATGGCTCTTGACAAGCCAGTTCTTCATTATTAACAATATTTTCCACATAATAAGACAGAAGCCATTTCTTCATTATCCACAATATTATCAACATATTGAGACAAATATTTTCTCAATTCCACCAACTAAAAGTTGTCGTCTACGACTTCTTTTAATTACCACCAAATGACACCAAATGACCCATTATAACCCAATTCCGAACTTCGACGGGCTAAATAAATAAAGCTTTGGAAAAAATTGGGAAAAGAAGAAATTGATTGTATCGGGCATTTTCTCAATTTCTAAAAACACTTATATTGTATTTACCACTTATTTTTCGATTAAATATCAGCATTTATTTATTGTTATTACTTTCTTTTTATTTAATTTATTTTTTAATTATTTATTTATTTCAACTACTTTTTTCTGTGTGGATCAGTCTAAAATTTTGTAGTTGGTACAGAAACCTTGCTCCGTTGAAGTTTATTATCCGATAAAAGACTTTTATTTCGATCAGTAGGTACATTTATTACTCTTTAGCTGAAATAGGGTGAGACATGGGAATATAGTGCCACTTTTTGGAGAAAAGTCGAATAATTTTCATCAGCATTTATTCGATAAGATTCGATAAGATAAATTGTTTATGTTTTGTTTTTCTTTTGTTGTTGTTTTTGTTGGAAATAAGATACCAAACTGGAAGGTTGAAATAAGCTGATCCTATATTGGAAACAAATTCAACACTTCTGAATCATACAATTGTGAGCTTACAAATCACGTTTTTGTACCATGGATCCGTGACTTTTGTTGACGTTTCCCAGGTTCCCCAGATTGGTGAACCGATGGATGCATGGGTTGCCGTTGGGTAGATGGATCGATTGATGGATGGATAGATGAATTGATACATACAAACAAGTATATACATACATTCATATATACAAACATACAAACATACAAACAAACATACATACATACATGCATAGATACATTGATACAGGGAGAGAAAGAGCGAGAGAGAAAGATAGAAAGATAGAGAAAATGAGAATGAGGGGGAGAGAGGGATGGAATGATAGAAAGGGAAAAGTGATGGATATCTGACTTTCTTTTCGACTTTGATGGGTTCAGGAAATTCAGTTTGATAAGATTATTGTCGACATTCTGACAGTTATTGACTCATTTTAAAATGCCCAAGATAATCTCGGTGGCTGTGTATTGCTGTCGCCTCGGATCCTTAAAGATAAGCTTATGTCTGGTGCTAGCTGATATAGTAACAAAACAGTTGACCAATCGCGGCTGTCAATCAATTAATCATTCTACCAATGAAATCATACGTTGAGACCAGAAATGATATTTGATCTTTACATTAGCCGCCGTTTTTGTCAACCGTTTTTTGTTGGTTTGACAATTTAAAGGTCGTAACTACTTAGTTAAGTTGTAGTTACGACGTTTAAGTAGCAACCAACTATACTTCGTTTTTGTTACATGCTACTGGCCATAAATGTTTCAAAATTACGTCGTTTACAATCGAATCGGGACATCCTATTGGAGTCATTGGGCGGGGCTAATGAAGTAAGTGGGCGGGTCCAGCGATTGGTCAATTCCTAGAGTTAACCCCTTCCCGCTCAAGATCCCCTCTTTACGCCTTTAAAAAAATGCTATGGAAAACATTGTGGAGAATAAAGAAATTACTTGTTACATTTAGCATGACGTCATTTATATGAAATAATGAGTCGTGAAATTAATGTAATCAAACGCGCGTAACCGGAAATTTAAGACAACTAAAAAAAATTTCTTATTTTTTTTTTTTTTTTTGTTTTCAATGAGGAATGAACCTATAGACCTAAATACACTATATGATTACGCGAAGCAGGTTCATACAGTAGTGTGATTATGTTTATAGGTTAATAATTCAATGAGAGCTAAGGTATTCTGTTCATTTCTTATTAATCAATGCCCTCAAGAAAGAAAATGCAAATAATTAACGGTTTTTCAGTAAATTCCTGGGATCTACTTTGTCGCAAAGATATGAAATAGTTGTGAAATCAAAAGTTTGATTGTACAAGTATGAACAAAAAATGTCAGCCAATCAAACCACTTGAATCTTTGAAGACGAAACTAAAAATAAACCTTATGAAATAACTGATTCCTCTTGCTGACTCTTGCATAACTATTTTCTTTATACGAGAAAGACTAAAAAACCTGCAAAATTTTAAAATCCGCCTTTTATTGTTGCTTGGGGTTGAACTTTATTAACTTTTCACAGTTAAACTTATTTTGAGACACCGCTTTATTGTCTCTGACCTAATGAAAACTAGAAAAGTCTTGACAGTTTTACGGATGGTCTTTCATAAAACTGACTGTGTTTGCGTAATTACGAAAGTGAACGTTGAACTTTATTGCGGGATCAAGAGCTTTATTCTAATCCAAATCGACATTTATGGACGTAAAGTCCAAATGGGGTGATTCAAGGGGATATACTGAATGTCACATCGAACATTTCTAAATGGAAAACAAAATACTTTTGTGTAACATTGATGAGCTCACTACGGCGAAATCTACTTTCCCTCGTCGTAAAAATGTTTGTTTTATTTGTCGACGGACGAACTCTTTCCCCAATAAGAAGCAGCGGAAAATTCCCGGAACTATACTTTTACTTCGTAAAATCTCAGGTAACTATTCGTATTGATTGTTTTTCCGACTCATGAAAGGTGTATCGGCATTTCTAAAGCCTGTGAAATAAAGCTCCCTTTCCAAAACACCCCCAACATACGGAACCCTGTTTCCGCCACCCACTTTTCGACCCACGAGGAACTCGAAAAGTAGAAATAAGACGCACTACCTTCTACTTTTCTAGAAAAAATGTCAAGTCGAAAAGGGGAAGTTTTTTATCTGAAAATTGACTTTTCGACCTCACATTTGTCTAGATAATTGGTTATTAGGAATAACTAACTTCAACTTTTCGCTTTCAACTTTAGGGTAGGAAAGTGGAAGTTTTTTTTTTTTTTTTTTTTTTTCGTGACATCTATCAAAAAGGTTCGCTTTTCGATCTAGCAAACAGGATAGAACTCACAAAAAAAAAAAAAAAAAAAACATTTAAACTCAACTTTTCGACCTCTGCGAGAAGTCCAAAATTTGAGGCGAAGAAAAGTCGAAACTAGTTGATTCCTTTCTTGGTAAGACTAAACGCTCGGAAGGACTAATTGTTCAAGGCGTTATTATGTACACAAAGAAGAACGACAACAATAACATCCTGGTCAAACCACACCGGATATCCGGCCTTTTTTTATGAAAACATGTTTATGATGCTTTAGCAAATTCCATAACATGCATTGAAACATAACCTCCTTAGCCATTCATTCTCATTTTTTGTTCTGTCTTTTGAGACCAAAATTCATAGGTCAAGATTCTTTTAGTCTTTCTAGCTAGAGTAGAGGCACCGTCTCTTTTCCAGATATGAAAAGGCCGGTTAATTTAGGTTTGCCGTCCTCAGGACTATAAAGTAAAAGAGCGAGACGTCTAATTAGAGAATAGATGCAGAAATTGTGAAACGTTTATGAAATGAGCACGTGGATCACCAATGTGTATTCAATAATGCTGTTTGCATGTCGGGCTAGTTTTTGTAAAAAAACTACTTTTACTCTACAACGATTCCCCAAAGTAAATTCCAGTGTTGAATGGTGAGCCTGTCCTAATCTTACGATACAAGGAAGATATCGGATGGGACAGGTTCATCAGTGAGGGTACTCCTCTTCCAAAGTCATTGTATGACCCACTCGACTTCGCTTTTAGCCTTTACCCGTTGTACTCTAGTGTAGTTCTGTTTAAATTTAATTTTTCACTTTTAGCATGGTATTGTCGAGTCTTAGCGATACTGAACTGTATTCAAGTTTGCTAATGGATTTTTATAGGGACTATTTGTTGTTTAGTGATTAGGCTACGTTTCAGGCCGTCCCAAATTTCAGTGGTTGTTGTGTTCAATGTAAATTCGGCGAAAAGTTTATTGCTAATGGTATCACTGTCATAGCATGTGTATTAAGGATAATGGACGCTTTTTAAGACGAACCCAAGTTTTAATTCCAACGAGATTTGTGAAAAGAGTTGTACTATGCCAAATAAGACCCTTTTTACTCTATTTTTATAAATGAAAAAGACGGACAGGAGTGTAACCTATAAGGGCCAGTAAGACAGTAATTTTCACCTCTCACCGGTTCAGGCGATGCTTAGGAAGAAACTTTCCGCGTTTTTTATTCCTACTAAGAAAAATACTACTTATTTCGACTTTTTAACTTTTCGACTTTTCGACTTCTCGGGGAGGTCGAGATGTTTAATTAAATATGTTTTATTTTGAATCTTATCCTTTATGCTAGATCGAAAAGACGATTTTTTTTCAATTGCCAAATAAAAAACGTCATATTTTCTACTTTTCAACCCGAGAGTTGATTGCGCAAAGTTGAAGTCAGAAGTCCCTAATTTCCACTTTTCTAGTCAAACGTGACCTTGAAAAGTCGAAAGTTTATTGACAATTATCAGGTAAAAAACTTTCATTTATCGACTTTTCGGGTTGACGATTCTTCTAGAAAAGTGGAAGTTTGAACGAAAAAAAATCTACCTTTCGAGTTCCTCAGAAGTCGAAAATAGGATAGCTGAAATAGTAACCCGTACTAACGGGCATATGAACCTGTCCTACTGGTTATTTGATGAGGCGAAGTTGACTTTTTTGTGGGTATCATACGCATTAATTTTTAGAATGAACTACGTTCGGGTGTCAATACAGCGTGATTTCATTTGCATATGACCTAAATATAATGGAAGCAAACGGAGTGACAAGCGCAACATCAAGCATCATGAAAACGTCACATCATTTGGCTAGAGCAAAAAAGTTTAAAGTGTGGGTATTGATATAAGCCCTGAAGACAGTTTTGTAATGAACTAACAGAACTAAAAATTGGCGAGGAAATATAAACCGATGATGACGTCAAGCTGTTAGCCGCCGTCATAGGAAAGTTGGTAGCGCGTCGGACTATCGATCTAGAGGTCCCGGGTTCGATCCCCAACGGCGGCACTCATCCTTTCCGACTATTTGTCTCTCACCAATGGGTCGACAATCGTAGACCTATATGGGATAGCAGCTGGAGGCTAGGAAAGGATGTAATGGTAGTACTGGTGTGAGAAAAACCAGGAATCCATTGTTAGGTGCTCCAGCCGCCGCAATATGACTGAAAAATGTAAAAAGCGGCGTTAAGCAAGAAAAAAAAAGGCGACGCTGGGTTTGAGGTGAAAGCGAGTAATCAAACTGTCTTCAAATTGAAGGCCACAAGTCAAAAGCCACATTGAAAGCCCCATTCACCTTGCAATTGGCGCAGTAGATAGACCAACAATACGTCATCGTTTCTTCGCATGAAATCATATACCTTTACTGGTTTCAATTTAAAAAATGTATCGCACGAATATGAGATTTTTTCGCTAGCACTTTAAATGGTTTTATAACGAAATAGTTCAGTGATTGTGAAGTGCATTATTAAGTTTTGATGTACAAATAACGAATCATGAATAATACTTATTAAGCCCAAAACGTTATTTTTCTCTCAAAAGAACATTGTTTCTTCCATTCCTTGGTCTGACAAGAATCTTGTCATTTCACCAAACCCATCGCAGAGATATATGTACGGCAATCGGATAGACTATCAGAATTCTTCGTTCAATTCTCGGGTGTACATCGTATAACTATTTTAAAAACTTCATTCCGGTCTAAATGAATGATTTGAATACTAATTCAAAACTAACCGCTAAGATTCCAGCGTTTTGATTGGTTGAATTTATTTTTTATTTTCATACTTCCTCAAGCATGCAACTATTTTGTGAGCCTTCGCACAAAGTGGATCTGTAAATTTGTACTCAAAACTAGTAAATATTTGCTTTTAGTTTGTTTGTTTTTGCTTGACGGTATTGGATTATAAGAAATTTTTATAAGAGATTTTTTTAAAGTTTTGATTGTGGCATGAAACTAAAAACTTAATCACTTTAATTTTTGAATCCGATAAGATTTAAATTTATACCTCCATGATTACTAAAACGTATTACCTTAATTTCTAAACCCTTCCCTGTTCAATCCCTGTTTTTTTTAAGTCCCTGTGATTTTATAACTGGCAAAAACATTGTCGAAAAAGAAGAAATTTCTTGAAGCAAGCAATTTATCCTTTTTCGACAATATTTTCTACCCTACTGAATGGTTATTTTTTATTTAAAGCCACTTTAAATTTTCGTCTGTATAACCATTGAATTCGGACAGGGCTAAAAGTTTGTAAAACAGGAAAGGGTTAAATGATATAAATGTATATTGATTATCTAAAACAAAGGATTGAAGCAGATCATTTGTCAGGTTAGCCAATGGTAGTATAAACATGTTTATCACTCATAACTATCCTTATTCATTATTTCGACGGGTAAATACAAATCATTGTAAATATCTTAACATCGTAAAGGCACTTACGGTGTTTTTGTACTAACCCGTCGAAATAGCGAACAGTTATCACAAATCTATTCTTGACTCGGTTAAGATCAGCCTGTCTCGAAGACAATTTTATTATAAACCCCATACTTCTCTTGATATATACCAGGCCATGACCTGCAGAAATAGTCCCGTGATTACTATAGACATTTACTGGCAGTATATTGCATGCAAAACGAGTAGAACCGGAATTCCACCTGACATATGTGATATATCGTTATGGCGCACAAATAAGAAAGGTTATGAAACGACTTATAAATCACTTTTATTACAATGACTTCCAGCTGCTGAATACGTTACAGTACTGAAAAAGAAATATCGTTAATTCTAGAGTTTAACCCAGTTTTTAACAATCTTTCGATTATGTCACGGCGACCGGCCGCTGCCATAGCGCAGTTGTATAGCACGTCGGACTCCCTATCACAAGCGGTATTTACCCTTTCAGACATTTGTCTCAAACCAATGAATGGGTAGATAATCGTAAACCTTAGTTGGATGAGCAGCTGGAAGCTAGGAAAGGATGTAGTGGAAGGCCTTATGTGAGATACGCCTGGTATCCATGGTTAGGTGTTTCCAGCCGTAGCGATACGACTGAAATATTGTTACAAGTGTCCTTAACCCCCATTCAAACAAACAAATCAAAAGTGGGTGTTCACTAATTCGTGAGATTCGTGGGTATAACTTGACAGTGTAATAACTCTAAGACAATTTACAAATCGCTTGCCCCGCCCACTTACTCCTTTAGCCACGCCCACTGACTCCAACAGGAAGTCCCGCTTCGATTTTTAACGTCCTTATTTTGCAAAATTCACGGTCAGCACCATGTTACAAATAAGTCGAATAGTTGGTTGGCGACCTAAACGTCGTAGCTACAGCTTGAAAAAGCTGTAGTTGCGACGTTTAAGTCGACAAACTAACAACAAGGTTAACAAAATGTCGGAATTGAAAAGCTCAGGTCCGGACTGAATAAATTATTTGATTGGTCGGTTTATTCCTTGATTGACAGACGCGATTGGTCAATTACATATGAAAAATTATCGTAGTCATGATTCTTTCGAACACGCTTAAGTTACGACGTTTTAGTCGCCAAAACTACAAAAAAAAACTCAACATAAAGCTTTCCCAGTCTTGAAAACATTAACACTGCTTTAATTGAAGGGCACCAAATAAATTTAAATGGTGTTAATGTGCTCTGTGTAAAATTTCACATGCCCAGTTTTTTACTCGAAAAAACACACACACACACAAACAACCAGAAATGTAAGGTGGCATGAAAACAGTTTTACTAACCAGCACGATCTATCCAAACCGTCACATCTAAGCAAACAAATCAGTGCCCAGCGAAAGACGTCATATCGCGACGGCTCGAGCGCCTAACATTGAATTCCTCACACCAGTACTACAATTGCATCCTTTCATAGCCTCCAGCTGTTTGCCACTAGGTTTACGATTCTCCAACCATTGGTGAGAGACAAATGTCGGAAAGGTATTTGCCGTCGCCGGGGTTCGAACCCATGACATCCCATGATTGAAGATTGGGAGTCTGATGCGCTACCGACTGCACTATGACAGTGGAAAAGGAGGAGCCTTATCATTGAGGCGCATAAGGGTTTAAATGTTACTTTGAATGACATTTGAAAACAACTTTGAAATTAAATTGCGTTCTCCTAAAAATGAAATGAGATCACTAAAATAAGTGAGGCGTTGACTGATAATGCCGAACATAGTAATTTCTATGCAAAATATGAAAATGATATGATATTAATTTAGTTGTTATTCAGATTTTCCTAAAAGGGTGATTTTTAGAAAGGGAAGTATTATATCTCTTTGCAAGATTATTTGCATGAAGCAAAAGAACAGAGGACATACGTGCAATACACGATGAAACCCATGTAAAAATAAGGACATCAATTTACTATAATTTAGCCCATTTAACCAGACAGCAAAGTTTTAGACTGGTTCAAATTGCACGGAATTGCAGACGACAATTTAAAGCTATTGAGGGGGGGACCTTTGGGATAATTAACCATTGTGGATATTGAAGAAATTGCTTGTTACATATTTAATTTTCCACAATGTTTTCCAAAGCTTCTTTTCTTAAATGCGTCTAAAAGCGTCATTGATTGAGAATGGTTTAACCTTCACCTATGAATGTGAGAATATTTCGAATTTCGTTTAAAAGACACATCATTATGATAAAACAACTTTGCAACGTTATTCAGAAATCTACCCATAGATGAAGGATTAGACTGGCTGCAGTTCTTTTTTGTTTAGACCTTTAATTTATAACAGTCAACCCTCACGCATATCTCTTTAATCCAAATTTATGTTTGTGGGTAGTGCTGAACAAAAAATTCTTTTCGAAGTCGAGGAAATCTAATTGACACCCTTGTCCAACCAAAAATTTAACTCCCTTTAAGAAGAGTCTGGTAGCTAGACAAATGTAGGATTAATGTTCCAGAAAAGAGTTCGGGCACACGCCGGACAAAAGGACTGACGGGGTTGGGGGGACTGACCCTCAGGCGGGGAAAAAAATCGGTAGAAGAAATATGAGCTCACGGATCTTTAGGCCCCGCCCACTGAGCTCCGATAGGAAAATTCGAAAATGATAATAAACGTCATTATTTTGCGAAATTCATAATCAGTAAATTGCAATAAAAATATAATGGATGGTTTGTGACCTATACGTCGTAACTACAACTTCAATAAGCTCTAGTAACGACATCTAAGTCGCCAAACCAACTAAAATGCTTCACATTAATGTCGAACAATGCCCTAGTTCAAAGTTCACTTCCGGTCAAAATGCATGATTTGATTTTCCGTCGATTTTTTCATTGATAGCAGCGATCTGTCAAATGACCAATCGCGGCTGTCAATCAAATATTCAGTCGACTTGTGAAATCATCTTAAACGTCATAACTACAGCTTATTCAACCATTCTAGCTATTTGTAACATGCTACTTGATATAATTTTTTCTAAATAACGCCGTTAAAAGTCGAAGAGGAACTTCCTGTTGGAGTCAATTAGCGGGATCAAAGGAGTCAGCGGGGGGGGGATGTCAGCGATTGCTCAATTCTATGAACGTTACCAAAAACAAAACAAAACAAATGAAAGTCATTTAATCATAGTTGTGTCTATCAAGTATGGGGATTTCTGGTTGGCTAAAATAAAGTTCCCACCAGTGATCTATGAAATTAAATAAGTACGCAACCATTTGTACATTGTTGGCTTAAAATGTTTCTCAAACTTGTAAAAATTATCCCTAGTGAGACATATATACATGCAGGCTTCGGTTATCAATGTTGATGAATGGCGCTTTACACCGCTGTTTACAGAATTTGAGTCATATCTCGGCGGCTGGACTACCTAACCATGGGTTCCACGTATTTCTCACACCAGTACTGTCACTACAACCATGCTGAGCCCCCAGCTACTTATCCCACTTAATTTTACGATTACTCACTCATTAATGGAAGACAAATATCTGAAAGAATATTTGCCACGGCCTCGGATAGAATCCACGACCCTATGATTAGGTTTTCTATGGCTGCTAACTGCGCTACCTCCCCGGCTTTACATCAATATATAATAAGAGTGTCATTAAGTTTTTTGTTTCATACTTAAACGAAAACAAAAACAAATTAACAAAAGAATATATTCATTTCTTAAATAAAAATAGTTTCCTGTGTGTAAGAAAGACAGTCTGCACTCCTTGTCTTTTTTATTCCAAACGTCCATTACGGTGGCATATAAAACATGTCACACTGTCAGACGACAATTAAAAAAGTGACGTATTAAAGTCATCATAATGAATACAAGGGTCGTAAAAGTCACACATAGAGCTGTTCTGAGTGTCTTATGGTTGAAAGCTGATACATTTATTGTAGGCTGTCTTGCCAGGTTTATGGCCCACTCCCCTCCAGATGTGGGAAGTGGTGGTCTGCATGCCGGTTTGACCCTGTACTCAATCACCCTAATGTGTCAGACTTAATTTTTTATGTCGCCGAACCAACTAAAATGCTTCGATAAAATGGTGGCCAATGTTTCAGTTCAAATTTCAATTCCGGTCGTAATAAGTGATTTGATTGGTCGGTTGATTCTTCGATTGACGGCCGCAATTGTTCAATTCCAGATTTCTGATTGGCTGAATAATTCGTTTCATACCTCCATGAAAAGAATGTATATTAAGGTACTATCTGTATTCTGTATAACTGTATTCATAACGCAGCTCAATTGTTACAACGATAAAGTTTATATTGGAAATAATTTGATAACTGACGGATCGCATTGTCTATAAAAAAACAAAAAACAAAAAAAAAAAAAAAACGATCGACCAATCAAATTATACATTTAGATCGGAAGAGAATTTGAACTCCAACATTTGTTGCGATATAATTGAAGCATTTTTCTTTGAGACTGAAACATCGTAAGAATAGCTTAAGTCAAGACGTTTAGGCCAGTCAACCATTATATTATTGTTACATGTTACTGTCCACAAATTATGCAAGAATATCTAAGTCGAATTTCCTGCTGGAGCTCAATGAACGGGGCAAGCGATCCTTCACCTTGACCTATTTTTAAATCATATGACTTTATATCAAAATTATAAGAAATGAAAAGAATATTTTCTTGTTGTTGTTGTTGTTTCTCACTATTTTTCTCTTTGAGATATGAAACTGAAACCCTAATCATACTTCTGTATGAATCCGGTATAAATTATGTTTTATTCTATAATATGTAATAAAGGTCATGTTCTTTAACGGAACTAAGCTTCCCTGAAAACCTGGTAGATATTCACCCAAGAAAAATAAAAAAATACGGAAAAAGTCCCCCCTCCCCGGACGAATCGAAGTTATTATAAGAAAATTAGAAGGGACATTCCTTTAGAGACTTTCAAGCTTTGAAAGAAAAAAATCTTTAAAAACAGTTTCCCAGTTTCCGCAAGTTTAAAAAAAACCAAAAGGCAGTGATTACTGGTTGCTCTTTTCTGTGGTAGTTTGTTTTATTTTGTTTCGCCGAATCCAAATTATTATTTAAGAAAGTTCGTGGACGGCAGAATGTATTCTATAAAGGAACAATGAGACCCAACAAGACATATGATAAAAAGAGCATTAAAAATTGTACGTACATGTATATGCAATGCATGGAAAATAAACCCCACCAATAAAAGCCGTGTTTTTCGAAGACTCATAATTATTCAAAGAAACTTTCCTGTTAAAGAGCTATCGCAAACAATCAGTCGTTTGAGAAAAGAGCATCTTTAGAGAGTTTCTTCTTTGGTTGTCATGGCAACCAGAGTTCTTCTCGGAATTTACTCCTTTGTACTAATATAAAAAAGGCACGTTGGGGATATAGCTGTGAAATTCGATTGGTATCTCACAATTAGCTTCTGCTGAAGGATCTTTATAGCTAAAAAGTTTACCGGACCATGGACGAACGATGGACATACGGCCATGACAATTGCCTAGCTATCCCTTGTAGTAGATCTTAAACCTTTTCATGCTGAACCCGGAATATTCCTGTTTTTGCAAGAGGTATAGACAAAGATCAGACTGCACATAAGTGCAGTCTGATTTTGGTCTGCACCACCTGTTTGTCCTCTTAAATCCAAATGTTGTTTTAAGCAAACATTTTTAAAAGAAATGTAAACCCTCAGTAAGCCCTTTCAGTGCTGTCAGTCTTTTGATTTGAAAGCAAATCGGTTTAGGATTTTAATTCAGCATGACAAGGGTTAATTAATAGGGAACTCCCGTTTAAAAATTTAGATTTGTGTCGATTAAATTCCTGACTTTTGTTTATAGTTTTCTATTTCCATTTACTTCTAAGTATAGAGCAATAGCCTAACAGACATACGATGAACATACTTTCAAAATTTCAAAGCACATATAAAAACAATTACCACCCAAGGTTGATAAATGGAAATCTTCTATGGTTTTCAAAGGGCGAATGTACAATCAGACAAGCATGAAAATCTTAAGTACACAATAAACTAATTTTTAAATCACCATTCAGTAATGGCATGTTGCTTAATGTTAATTAACTCTCCATGATATATGGACCGAATGAGCCTTTGAATTAATTCCCGACCAGGTTCGGCTGATAATACATACCATATTTCACTTTGATGTTGCGTTTTATCTCCGCAGAAGTTGATAAATGTCTAGAAATATGCTTTGTGAAAACAATAACTAAGGCTGACATATATTCATAAAGAAATACAAAAGAGGTTGTATTAGCCTTAGCGGCAGGGCATGATGAGAATATATGGAAGCTAATTGCTTGTTTAGGGTAAGATCAATATATTTTACATTGGGTGAACAACAAAAGTTATATTTTTCAATAAAAATAATAGCTTTTGTTATCTGTCAGGGAAGAAAACATTGTGGATTATGAAGAAATTGCTTGTCGCAATCATTTTATACAATGTTTTCCCAAGCTTTTTTCTCGAGGGTCGTAAAATACCTGGATTTTCTGGGAATGGATTATGTCGCATATCGGAAATGTTTGACATAAACGTCCACTTTCTACTTTCGGCTTAAATGGGTGAATTAGTTTATTCAAATTGACCAATCGGAGCCGTCAATCAAGGAATCAACCGACCAATCAAATCAATTAATTTATTCAGCCCGGACATGAGATTATCAACTCGAACATTTTGTTTACATTTATTGTTGATTTGGCGACTTAAACATCGTAACTACAGCTTATTCAAGAAGTTGTAGAAGACAATTTAAGTTTATGGAATTTTGGGTTTTTTTCCCAAACTTTCTGGGTAGAAAACATTGTAGAAAGCAACAAGCAATTTCTTCATTTTCCACAATTTTTTCCAAAGCTTTTTTTCTATGGGGCGTCTAAAAGCGTCACTGGGTGGGAATGGTTTAAACAATGAATCATTCATGACCTATGGAGTTTGGTCTCAAAATGTAGTATTGCGAATGAAGATGAAGCATAAAAGAGGAGGTCATGTGTCTATGAGTGTTGAGGAATCTACTACAGAATTTTTTCCCGTTTACATGCCCATATGAGCGACGCCCCAAGAGGACGGTTAGTTGTTACGGGGGGTGTGCAAGGATACAGGACGAAACTGCTGAGAGCACCGCCTGGTTCTTTACCGTGCCCGGTGGACAGCACCGTTTCACGGGGCCTCGTCCGAAAGACAATTAGTTTGTTAGTTGATATGGTCAGCTCAGGGCTCGAACCCGTGATCTTGAGGTTTGAAGTCAAGTGCTCTACAACCTGAGCTAATCGGGCTGACAAAATAACTACTACAGCATCATAAACATATGAACTTTTATATAGAACATAGAAGGCCGAAATCCGGTGGAGTCAGACCTTCAGTGGGGTAAAGAAGGAAACTGTACAAAAGAAACGAAATTTCTCGCTTATTTTATGACATAGAAGAGAAGGGATTTTCTACGTAGCGCCAATAAATGCCTTCGAAAACATGCCTCAATGCATTAAAGCTGTTCAATAGAACATCTAATATATCCCCCCTTGATCCAACCCGTTTAGAATTCAGAGCAATAAATGTCTGTACGGATCGGGATTAAGCTCTAGATTTCAGAATAAAGTTCAGCATACAATTTTCTAATCACCCAGACACCGACGTTTTCTTGACAGAGACACTGTAAATCCTTCAAGACTTTTCTTGTTTTCGTTAAGATGAATGTAATTAAGTGTCGTCTCAAGAACAATTAAATGTGAACCAAAGCGGCGATATTGTTTATTTAATACGAAGTCGCTAAAATTCTCACCTTTTCAGCTTCTTCAGAATGACATTAAAAAAGATTTAGATCTTCTTATAGCACCCACTATCACTCCATCTCGCATTTTTACAAACTTGAACTTTGTTGGTAAAGAATAAAATGCTGATATTCAGCACTGTCGTCTTTCCAATAATAACTTATACCCAATCTGACAGAGTTTAGAGATTTTGCCACTTCTTTTAAAATGTCGTCTGCAACATATTACTATTTTGGACCAGTCAAAAACGATGTCGTCTCAAAATGGATGAATAGAGCACGAACACGGGCTGTGTCATCTACAACTGTGAAAGTAGCCCGATCCGTGCCATCAGCACCAGCATTAGCCGGCTATTCATCCGCGTGTTATTGGTCCCCCGTCCTTGAAGCCACGAGAGCCGCCGCCATAGCGCAGTCGTTAGCGCGTCAGACTCCTAATCTTCAATCATGGGATGTCATGGGTTCAATCCCCGGCGGCGACACATATTCTTTCCGATTTTTGTCTCTCGCTAATGGGTGGATAGTCGTAAACCTAAGCGGGATAGCAGCTGGAGGCTAGGAAAGGATGTTATGGTAGTACTGGTGTGAGAAATACCAGGAATCCATTGTAAGGTGCTCGAGCCGCCGCGATATGACTGAAATACTGTTAAAAGTGGCGTTAAACCCCAATCAATCAATCAATCTAAACCACAAGAACTAGAAGTTGATACGATGAAATCCGTTTCATACGCCCCTGGCTCTTCGTCGAATAAACCTCCTTGTTTAATAAACAATGTGAAACACTTATATATCGTCGTTTGGTATGCAAAATGTCGTCACTACAGCTTTATTCAAGCTGTAGTTAACACATTGTAATGCACGCCAAACGACGATATGCGAAGTAACCTGTAGGTTTTTTACGAGTTAGATTCTAGTTCAGTACCTACCGCAATTAGAAACAGTCAGTCCTATATTTTACCAGTGGACCACAAGGTCACCTAGCCTACGTTTCACCGTTGTTGACATATCGGTGGCTAAGTGTAAAAACATCATAAGTGTTTATACAAAGTATTGACACTTATGATTTTTTACCAAGCTATCGATATGTGTTCTGATTAACGCCGCAAGTCACTCCTCAACCCATTCTCAGACGGCAAAATTTTAGACTGGTCCAACTTGCAGATAACAATTACAGATTAATGAAAATTGAGATTTTTTCAACTTTATGGGTTGAATACATTGTATAAACTGAAGAAATTGCTTGTTACAAGCAATTTCTTCATTTTACACAATGTTTTCCCAATTGCTTTTTTTTTTGGAAAAGCGTGTGTGGAAATTGGTTGAAGCCGAATATACCTAAATGAAATACTTTATGTACAATATCGTTCGCTTTAAATTCTAGAAGCTTTAATTGTGCCATTTCTGCCAATTCAATTAATCCTTGGCGTTTCCATGTTAAAAGTTCAGATTTACATGTGTTTTACCATTAACTTTTATTGTTCGTAATCTAGACAAGTTGAATGTCGCACCAAACATATCTAATGGAACTTTTTACATTTTACCGTCTCCTTTAAAAAGTAGAAAATCGTAAACCAGTCTTCGGCATACCTTAGAGTGTCACTGGCTGCAGGAAACATGGAAAGAAAGAATTAAAAGAGAAGCAACACTAAAAGTCCCTTGCTTTGTAATGTAACACTAAAAGATGCCGTTAGAAGAACAACATTAGAACCTTTAGACATTCTATGCTTTGGACTATAGCTTGATTTTTGACAAGAAATCTAAATTCGCCACTATTTCTATTTTAGATAATTTGGAATAACATTTAGAGCCAAGGGGTTAGCTACTACTGTTGCCATGACTGGCACCCGGTGTCGATCGCGCAACGCACGCGCGGGAGTAAAAGTAGCCCTTTTAAAAATTGCAAAAAATAACGAACTATTGTAGCTTTATTGAACCTTCAGAAACTTATTAGATTAAATTTTCTCTTATTCACTATATGGTGTTCTTTTGTGTTAAAAGGTGTCATAAATGGTTTCAACACTAGTAATATTATGTTATGCAGTAGGAGAGTTTCAAGTGGTCGGAAAATAGATCCTACCTTTACAATCTACTTCATGCACGCGACGCTTTGCAAAAGGTCATTTTGATAAAACATTACTTCTAAGTAAACTTAGAAAGATTGGTATTCAAAGGCATTAAAATACGAATATTTTTAGGGCATCAAACTAGAAATTTAAAGGCATCTCCTCTTTAATATTTCTAATGCAATGTATAATGTTCTGACTCTACTCGAGCACCACCTTAAACAACAACTAGTTTTAATCTTTAACATCAACAAAAACAACAAAAGTAATAAGTTAAAATTAAAAAAAAAATCATCATCAACAACAACAAATAATCATAATGGAAAAATAGTATTTTTTATCATTTTTATATCCGTATGGGGTTTTGTTAATATTGACTTGGTTGATTCATCCATTCGTTGAACAATTTTAAAAAAGGGCATGGCACTTCAGTACTCTAAGTGCTATAACCATCTATATTATTAAACCATAACACCACATTTTTAACACAATGTTGATTTTAAAAAAGCGTGAAGACTTTGAACGTTGTTTGTGAAGAGTATCAGAAATATTGCTAACAACCACTTTAAAATCATTATTTTCCTCGGTTACAAATATGCCAAATTCCAAAAAGTCTGTGAAACCTTTTCGAAAACGCATCGCCTTTTAACCCATTCCAACACAAACCCGCCGTTTAACGCTCCTGTAGAAAAAAAAGCTTTGAACACATTGTGGAAAATGAAAAGATGGCTCGTTACAAGCCAATTCTTTATTATGAACAATATTTTTTTCAAAAAAGATAAAAAAAGTCCTAATATTTCACCAACTATAAATTGTTGTCTACAACCTCTTTGAATCCGAACCATTCTAAATTCTGAGGTCTAGTATTGGATGATGTAAAACAAGTTCATTTTTTCACCAATCAAAGTATCCTGTATTTGAGTCTCGGGTTTAAAAGTTTTTGTGCCGATAATACGACATATGACAATCATAGACAACAGCAGCTTATCGTCGTTGGGCTTGCAAAATATCGTAACTACAGCTTTATTCAAGCTGTAGTTACGATATTTTGCACGCCCAACGACGTAATGTGAATAAGATTATGATGGGAAGAAAGTCTAGCGGAGTAGCTAAGTAAAAAAAAAGTTTACAGGTGCATTTAGGAACATCACTGATAAATTTTAACAATAAAGATAATTTTTAGAGGCCATACATTGTCATCAAAATAGGACATCCATTGGGAAGTCGCGACCCTTCCATATGCACACCGAAGCCAAATTGTCGACACGATCTCAATTTCATTGACATGCAAAAGATTAATGGTTCCGGCGACATAATATGATCAAAGGATTCCGAATGAAAAGATTTGTCAGAGGAAAATGTACATGAATTCTATCTTAAGGGTAATGAATGCCAATCAATCTCCAATACCACAATCATTTTCAGATAAATTTCCCTTCACCCCTGTCTGCCTCGAGTATTTATGGGTTCCGGACCACATTTGAAGAGAATAGGAACGTCATTGTTTGCATATGTTGCCATGCTTTGAAGAGTTTGTACTTGTTTGTTACATATCGTTGAACCGTTTAAGGCCCTTTGCCTTATAGCGCTTATTTGTAAGGATATTTTTTAAAATAATACTTATGTTGCTGGATAACACATCCTCGCTT
Source organism: Fragum fragum (assembly GCA_946902895.1). Classification (NCBI taxonomy): domain Eukaryota; kingdom Metazoa; phylum Mollusca; class Bivalvia; order Cardiida; family Cardiidae; genus Fragum; species Fragum fragum. The sequence goes on from OX336365.1 coordinate 28,024,421, forward strand.
GAAATAGTGGACTAAATGCAAGTTGTAAATTGACGAATAGCTGGTCCCACCAATTGACGAATGGCTGGCCCCGCCTTCTTACTTCGTTAGCCCCGCCTATTGACCCAAACAGTAATTCCAGCTTCGATTTTTAATGGCGTTATTTTGAAAAATTTATGACCAATTGCATGTAACAAAAAAGTAAAATGGTTGGTTTGTGACATAAACCTCGTAACTCCAGTTTAAATAAGCTATAGTTACAATGTTTAAGTACCCAAACCAAAAAAGATGCTACACAGAAATGTCGGCCAATGTCAGGGTTAAAGGATCCCTTTCGGTCTGGATGAATTATTTGATTAACCCATTCTAACTCAACAAAATTTTAGACTGGTCCAAATTGAAAAAAGTTGCAGACGATATTTTCAAGTTGATGGAATTTCATTTTTTTTTGTCTTTTGGGATAGAAAACAGTGTGGATAATGAAGAAATTGCTTGTTACAAGCAATTTATTCATTGTCCACAATGTTTTCCAAAGCTTTTTTCTTGTGGGGCGTAAATAGGAGGGCTTGAGTTGGAATGGGTTTCAAACGATTTTCCGGAAATCAGTAAAATCATGTTACTTTTCTTTAATGTTTTTCGGTGGATAACCAAGATTCCTCGACGGATTATCACCTGATAATTCCGCCGATAAACCATTGAAATTATCAAAATGATAAACCCCTTATTTTTAGATTAAACCCTGCTTCCATTCCTTTCGCGGCACTGATCGTGTCGTCTCAGATGGGTTCAAGGCACTGATCGTGATGTCATATTGTTGTAAAGTTTATCGAGTGCGAAATGGCGCGGCAAGATTTTAAAGACATAATGTACCTAAATTAATCATATTTTGTCTCTTTATGGTATTAAATATGGAACTAGTGTGTGATCGATATATAATGTATCTTTCATTTGTGAACAGCAAAAACTATATTTTGACTCTTTAATTCATACAAATACCCTCTCTATGTTATCCCCTATATTTCACTACGGTAATTGTCAAATGATGTTCAACAAAAAGGTCGCTGCTGTTAATAAATTCGGTTGACCAATCAACTAATTTATCTTTAGCTGAACTTTGAACTCCAACATTTTGTGCTAGATTATTTTTGTTGGTTTGGCGACTTACAGGCCTAACTAACTACACAGCTTATTCAACGAGTCCCCTTTTATTTTTTATGTCCCTGGCCACAAATTGTATAAGATATATAGGGAATATTATGTTATTATGCTAACCCTTGTCATGCTGGATAAATTACCTTGTTGAATTGTTGTAAAATCAAAGCGCTGAAACCACTGATAGAACTTGTTGTTCGAAAATCAATAATTCTTTTAGAAATCAATTTCATAAACAACTCTGGCAAGAAAAGTACAAGCAGGAGGTGTAGACCAAGATCAGACTGCACTTATGTGCAGGCTGATCTTTATCTACAACTCCTGCAAAAACCCGGATATTCCGGGTTCAGCATGACAAGGGTAAAGATAGAGAATTTGCTTTGAGCTGCGGAGGTCGAGTGGAAATATTAACTTTTCATCCGCAACGAGAAGCAAATTAAAAAAAGTTGTATGACAATCGTAATATTCCATTTATTACATACCTAATTTTCATTAAATAAATTTGATGAATCAATCAAAACTATCTGTATTTCTACGAGTATTTCTCTTCTCCTTTACCATTCTAATTACATTTATTTACATTATGGCGTCATCTTCAAAATGAATATGACGTCATCTTAGACTGTCTTATATCGAACCGTATTTGACACTGTAAGATACGGAATTTTTTCTGACGTGTCCTATTTTGTCTTAGAGAAATGTACTTATTTTACCAGAAATATTTATAGGTATATAATGATATTGTTTATTTCCTCGATTACGAACTGTCCTGTCGGGGGTTTGTATGTGAACGTGGTAACTGATCCGTTAATTGATGGATCGCGCTTGTAAATCAATGAATCAATGATCAATCAAGATGTTTATATAGACCGGAATAGACCTTTGAATTCCAACATTACCTGACATTGATGTTAACCCTTTTTGTTGGTTACGCGACTTATTCAAGCTATTACTACGACGTTTAGGTCGCCAACCAATTATTCTGTGTATTTCACCACATATTTTGCAAAATAACGCATTTCAATAACTAAGTCGAACTTCCTGTCAGTGGGCGGTACCAACGATCAGTCGATTACACATTTAGCTATTGAAGAATGTCAAGAACACACCAAGATTAATCTTTTTTAGCTAGCAAAGCGTCAGCTTTGATAGCTTAAGTTAACAGAAAAAATTTTGAGATCGTCTCAAAGTTCAACGAGTGCAAACTGCCACTGGAGACTTAACCACTAAATCCGTTATATGCCTGCGTCACAAAAAGTAGTTCTTAAGTATTTCAGAAATATTGTAAATTCTGCATGCAAGTTCATCTCCTAGGTATTTTAGCTCACTTTCAAGAGCACATCGATCTTCAAAGAAGTTGCAGAAGACAATTTCAAATTGTCGAAAATGCTAAAACGTTTTTTTTTTAGGAAGAAAACAATGTGAAGAATGAAGAAATTGCTTGTAACGAGCAATTTCTTCATTTTTCCACATAGTTTCCCACAACCATTTTCTTGAGGGACGTAACAAGGAGGGATTGTGTGGGAAGGTGTTATTTCTTTGGTTACTTTAATCTCATTTCCTTATCATGATGACGTTTGAAAATATTATTATTTAACAAAACAATGCTTTGCTAGCTTACAGTACTTTTCAGTACTTTGATTACCTTTATTTGTTGATTTGGAAAGAGTTTGAATATCGATTCAATGACGTCATAGGTATTGAGAGCTGACCCCCTTCATAACACTGATCTCCTAATTAATTAGCGTTTAATAGGTATTCTATTATCATCGGTGTCAGGCCTAGCGCTTTGATCTGTCACATCGGGTTGTTTATGCTGACATATTGCTCTTTAAATATTTACCTCGGCTAATATAACGGGTTTAAAATGCGTGCGAACGACGTTTTTATTTTGCAGACGACATATTTAAGGCACAAGAGGCACTAAATCTGGCGAAAAGGGACACATTGCTTGGCAGTTACAGGACGTGTGTCTGCCTAAAGTATCGACGACAATCAATCAGTTATTATTTTTAACCCCATTTCTAGATGGCAAGAATTATGATTGGCCTAATTTGAAAGAAGCTAACGTCATACGTCAATGCAAATCTACTCAAATCTTGTGCGGAATTTAAAAACGGACTCCCAGATAGGGTATAAAATAATCTGAGAACAGAGAATATGCTTGTATCAAGCAATACTTTCTTTTCTCAGAGTGTTTTCAATAACTATTTTCTTTGCGCCTAAAAGTGGGGGATCATTCTGTATTTAGTGAAGTAAGCTTTTGGGTATACCATACCGAGTACTGCTTTCCTTCGATGTTTAATATGTGGACACAAAAATATTACTTCCACGACTAGCATTGTCATTAACATAACATAACATAACATAACCTTTATTTACCCAGTAATTTACAAATTAGACATGGGGATAAGAATTAGTACATAAGACAATATACAGATCAGTTTGGTTAGGGAGGGGGGAATTTCAAAAAGGGTATTGATAAACATTTCCAGGACTTCAAACAGTATTTGATTAAGATACTGTTCTAAGCGTATATACAAATACATAAAATTAGACCCTTAGAACTGTCAGACACCAGTCTATTAACTGTATGCGGTAGTTGCAGTACTTTGATTACATTACATAAACTATCCCGTGAACTCGCTGAGTCTGAAGCACAACGGATGAATGAAAAAGTGGATTTGCACGGGCAAGGTATGTATGATTATGTCAACATTTCCATTCATATTCATCAGTTGAACAAATTTGCTCTTATTAAACAGTTATGGTAATGCTCTTCTTGCTATTTATAGAAAGCTGTCAAAATGTAAACAACATTGGTTTTAGAAACAGTAATGGAAAGGGAGAATGGCTTAGTTGTTGACTAGCTTCGCCATCTGCCTAAATTTGCTCGAAAGTTGCTCGAAAGTTGCTCGAAAGTTACAAATCGTTTTAGTTTTAATTCGCTTCAGCAAATGGATTTATAGTTTAAAAAAATACAGAGGACATAATTCTTACACATTAAAAAGAGCAATTGAATGGGATTGCAAGTGGAATTTTTAGTTTGAAAATAGTACTGTTAATGAAGAAGGAGGTGATTTCATCTACCTTCCTACAAATGAATATATAGATATATATTTACATACTTGATATATGTGTGCACACAAATGCATAATCATATGGATGAGTTTAAATAGACAGTAGCATTAAAAAAAATGGAAACAATCACTCAGGCTAAGAAAAAATTGAAAAAAAATATAAAAAAATACACATATATATATGTATATACTATACTTTCGGACTGCATCAGCTTCTTATAATCATTTTCATTATTCCCAGTTATAATGTTATTCAGGAATTTATTTCTAGGAGCATTGAAATAATCACATGATAAAAGATAATGGCGTTCGGAACCGACTTCATCGCGCTGGCATAAGTTGGATTTTCTTTGCTCTAGTAAAGTTCCATCCCATCTACCTGTTTCTATTGGTAGCCTATGGTTTGCTGTTCGATATTTAAAAATATATTGTGCATCGGATAAGGGTAGGATCTTAAGGTACGGTTCAAATTCTAGAGAATTTTTGCAGAGTTTATATATCTTTCCTTTATTGGATGAATTCAACTGGGTATTCCAATTTTGATAGTATTGATCAATCAGTGTTTTCTTTACAGTCTTTTGAAGATTATGCCGGATCGGACAATTTTGTAGCCAATAATAAGAGAGTCCTACAGAGTCAAGAATAGATCTTATTTCTGAAAGCCATTTAAACCTTGTAGATTGATGGTTTATCATATAATTGAAAATTTGATATGAAATTTTATTTCTGTTAGCCAATAATTTGATCCAGAATTGTATCATTCTACTTTTTATTATTACAGATATTGGATAACGACCAAGTTCACCAAGTAACATGTACAAAGGAGTGCTTTTTCTTGCCTTGAAAAGTTTACGGAGAAAATCATTGTGGACTTTTTCAATTAGATCTAAATTCTCAAACCCATATATTTCTGATCCATATGTCAAGATTGGAAGAACAGTATGATCAAAGAGTTTGACAGTGAGGTCTTTTGGCAGATCAATATTGTATACTTTTCCAAATAAAAGGTGAGTTGCTTTTCGTGCTTGTTGAGAGATATGTTTACGGGCTTGAAGAAAGGATCCAGACGAGGAGAACGTTATTCCTAGATAATGATAGGTATTTGTCATTTCAATGGCTTGGTCCCCAAGTTGAAAGTGGAATCTATTTAAGTTTCGTGCTCCAAACACAATAATTTTGTTTTTTTAATGTTAACTTGTAGTTTCCATTCTTTACAATATTTTTGGAAAGCATTGAGAGTAATTTGGAAATCATCTGCATTATCAGATAGGATAACGGTATCATCAGCATAAAGCAATATAGAATGTTTAAGCCATAGGACATGTTCGTTGTCACTCAGCTCAATGCCATGACCACCGTTTGATTCTATATATGACTGCATGTCATTCAGAAATAGTGCAAATAGAATTGGTGAGAGATTCTCGCCTTGCCTAACACCGTTTTGGCAGTCAAAATAAGCAGAAAAGGTACCTTCCACAGACACACACGATTTGATATTACTGTACATATTGTAGATAACATTGAAAATCTTACCATTTATATTGTGATTAAGAATTTTTTGCCATAGGCAGGCTCTATGAACCTCATCATTAATTTGTTTTCTTCTTTACCAAATGAAGTTGGTGTTTTGAACATTTGAATTGATTGGTTGATTGATTGGTGTTTTACGGCTTTTCGGCAACTGTGGTCATTTATCATGCAAACATTTTAATGATAGTTTAACATAAAACATACAGAACAATACAAAGACAACCATACTTCATAAACGATGATAAATAAGAAAGGAAACAAAAAAAGATAAAATGATGACCCTTTGTTCGCCCCTTATGACCTTCCCGTGGCAGATGTGACAGGGGTAACCTGCAGTGGTTTATTCATATACCCCGTTTAACTCACACAGGCTAGTGCTTATCATTCCAAAGCTTATTTACATCGTGGCAAGAAAACGTAAGCTTTGGAATAAAAACCAAACAACCTGCTGCACTGATGATTCAGGAGTTAGAAGGAAAGCAATTGTTCGTCTCTAAGTTTAGTCGCCACCTATGACAGGCTAGACATTAACCCTTGTCATGCTGAAAAACCCAAATATTCTGTTTTGAGAGGAAGTATCTACAAAGATCAGCCTCCACATTGGTGCAATCTTATCTTTGTATTCACCACTTCTTTGTCCTTTTCAAGCGAGAGTTGTTTATAAGATCATCTGTCAAAAGAAAAGTTGATCCACAGTCAGGGCATTACAGTGTTTTCGGTCCTTTGATTTTGGTGTAATTCTCAACAAGGATTTTACCCAGCATGTCAAGGGTTAACCCATTCCAACTCAATCCCTCCTTTTTACGCCCCTCGAGAAAAAAGCTTTGGAAAACATTGTGGAAAATGAAGAAATTGCTTGTATCAAGCAATTTCTTCATTATTCACAATGTTTTTTATCCAAAAAGACGAAAAAAATCAAATTTCCATCAAATTGAAATTGTCGTCTGCAGCTTCTTTAAATTTGGACCAGTCTAAAATTTTGCTGTGTTGGAATGGGTTAAGAGATTACGAGATCAATGACATAATTTACTGAATATGTAACTATGATCGTATATCGCACTTATAGTATTCTTTGGTCATTTTATCTCAATTAACTCAGTTGGTAGAGCACTTGACTTCAAACCTCGAGATCGCGGGTTCGATACCCTGGTTGACCAAACTAACAAAACTAAGTTATTGTCTTTCGGATGAGATGTTACTTCGAAGCCTAATATGACCCTATAATCTAATCAAGCATGTCCAAGAATCAGCGAGGCTCCGAGTTTCGCCTTGTATTCTTGCTTGCATTTCCCCCGTAACAACAAACCGTTTTCTTGGGGCGTCGCTCAAAACTTCATATTGACAAAGGCTCAAGTAGCGACTATAAATAAATGGCACTCTCTTCAATCATTGCAGTCTAAAGAAGTGGAGATACAGTTTTCGACAACGCCGCAACAAAGACTACTTTAGATTTACAAAAGCTACGTCCATAAGTACCGATACTTTCATAAAAAATCACCTTTAACTCTTATCATGCTGAACCCGGAATATTTCTGTCTTGGCAGGAGGTATAGTCCAAGATCAGCCTGCACTTATACCAGCTGCCTGTCCTTTTAAAGACAGAGTTGTTTAAAAGATAAATTTTCGAAATGAATATTGATCAAAAACCAGTGATTGCAGTGTTTTCAGCCCTTTGATCTTTGAATGCAATTCTGTGCAGGATTTAGTCAGCATGACAAGGGTCAAAATAGTTGAATTTGGATAGCAGGGTACCATTTAGAAGGCGATGGTAATCTTTCCTCCATCTTCCCTCCATCCTGGACGAAGGGCATAGTTAACATCGAAACACCACAAAAGGCAAGACCGAGTGTTCCCGTATGAGTTTTTATTTTAACATCCAGAGTCTGTAAGAGGAGTCTTTCAAAATTCGACAACCTTTTACATCACGTTTGCCTACACACAGACTAGCTGTCTCATCTCACCAAAAAACTTAAGCTGATAAGAAATGATTTACACACTAGGGTTAACGTTTCCTGCATAAAATTCTCTCACGTGAACAGACTGCAATTAAGTTAATTTATTTGTCGTCTACAAATCTATCTCACACTTGTATGATGTCGATACATAAAAGGCGATACCAGAAAAAATAGCACGGCTTTATATGGTAAGATATTTTTGAAGATATAATCTTCATCATGCATAATTACTTATTAGTCGTAATTGACGGTTCTAGCTGGCCCCTCTCACCGATCTTCAACAGGAAGTTAACTCTTGTCAAGCTGTATAAATTACCTTACTTAATGGCTGCAAAATCAAAGGGCTGAACGCACTGATAGAACTTGTTGTTCAAAAATCATTATTTCTTTTAGAAATCAGCTTGATTAACAACTCTGGCAGGAAAAATACAAGCAGGAGGTATAGACAAAGATCAGTGCAAGCCAAACATCAGACTGCACTTATGTGCAGTCTGATCTTGGTCTATACCTCCTGCCAAAACCGGAATATTCCGGGTTCAGCATGACAAGGGTTAAACTAAGATAGCAAAGGGCGATTTTGTTTCTATAGGTGGTCAACTTTAAAGGTCAGTAGCTTATAACAGAAAGTTAGATAGAAAGTTGGCGAGCTAAGTATCATAACTACAGCTTGAGAAGGCTTAAATCTTATGTTTAATGGGTTCACCTGTGCATGCGTTCTATGAGCCCAGACAACTTTAGGTGGACTCTTGACCCAAACAGTACACCATACCAGATCATGAGTCAAGCAACTCTATCACTCGACATGAACTATCTATTTGATTCAAAATCAAAGCATTGAAAGCTCTGAAATCCTGTGATATGTATACATGAGATATACAACCTGGGCAGAAAAGGTTTGATGGTCGGATGATCGGAGGTGTCACTTTTAACCACATCTACTGTTGATTATGCGCAGATCTGCCAATTTGAGCGATACGGGACTCAACTTGCCCACAATAATTTTCTTCCCGCTTTTGAGGTATTGTAACGATTCATTTATATGTATATATCATTACATATTTTCACCAAATCAAAATGCTTCGAAAAAATCTGATAAAGGCCACAAAAGGATCCTTCCTGTGAATTTTGTTTAAATTCTGTTCAGTACTTTCTGAGGAGAAGATTATTAAAGTAAAAGTTGATGGACGACGGACACCACAAAAGCCCAAAAAGCTTTCAGCCAGTGGAGCTACAGAGAGAGAGAGAGGGGGGGGAGAAGAGAGAGAGGGGGGGTGGGGTGGAGCTTATAGCTAGGTTCGAACTAGAAAGCTCTCGCGTGCGATGCGAGTATTCTACCACACAGACCAAATTCGTTATGTAAATATGCGCTTTATAATCTCCAGATAAAAGGGGAGGAAGAGGGCGGGCTGTCGTTTACCAGGTTTACATGTTTTGTAACCTCTCCAAAGCGATATGCAGACGTTGCGTCCTATGGGTAGAATTCGGAGGTAAATATTAAGACACAAAGTCCAAGCACAACCAACTGTTTGCAGACAGTACGAATATGATCTTAAAAATGACCAATTAATTTGTTAAACAAAACATTCCAATCCTGCGTATAACCGACAGCTTCGCTCATCAGCTTTATACGGCCTGACCGTTTTAATACTGTAACTCTAGAATAATGAAAATATTTTGCTCGTTTTTTTCTTTGTGTGTGTTTGTTTGCTCGTTTTTTGTTGTTTTTTTTTTTTGTTGTTGTTGTTGTTGTTTTGTTTTGGTTGTTTCAAATATGAATCAGTTCATTTGGTACATTAAAAGCATTCGTCTAACCTTTCATTCAGAAACCTAGGACGGGACGAGAATATTCCAAAGGCTACACGAGTGTCCTCATTTGATTTTTAAACGGTTATTACATTTGTGGTCCATCCCAATTGTGTCACTCCTGAAACAGGTGATCCACTATGAACTTTTAAGTTGGTTACTATTATACTTTTCTTGTGATACTCTCTGGGCAATAACTATGGGAATATTTGACAGACGGTTGGATAGACGGACGCATATCTCTACTATATCTCCAATGTGAAGAATTTTCAACGGGATGTAAACAGTTTGGACTTCAAACCGTAAACAAATTCATTATGATAAAAAATCTAATGTCTCCCTACAATTAGGTTCTTTCAGTTTGGGAATTTGTCACACACTTAATGTAATAAGGCTAAACAATACATCAATACTAAATTACTCGATACCATAATCGGATAAAAAAGTAGCACAGATTGTGTTAATAAATCTGCATTAAGCCACGGCCTGTTTGTGATCGCGAAAGTACTGCACTGGGGGACTACTTTTCAGTGTGCATCTTATCGGTCCTTTAGTTGTAAAGCCTTCGGTTGCAGTTTGCAGTTGTTTAACCCTTGAGATTTGTATGTGAACTTAAGTTAAGCTATTCACGCTCGGCTTGATAGCTAAAACTCATTCTGGTATATGACAAAATTCATTGTTAGATGTATCTGCTTGTCACTCACAATCGGCGAGATTCGATTGCACTTATAGGACAATCAGTCGATGATTGAATGTTGTTGGTTTTCATCCTTGAATAGCTACATAAAGATGCACCAAAAACTGCATTGTAACATTAAGTTTGTTTGAAAATATGAGTTAACTGAAATAGGTACCGGCACTTGGTGATGGATTAATACAGATATGTTTAAGAACAATTATAAATAAGAGCACCACCATGATCCTACATCGCTCACCTGAAATACTAACACAAATAGCCACATGGTCAGCCTAATGAAAATACGATTTACAATAATCACAGTAACAATAGAACCTTGGGAAGATTACTAAAATGACTTTTAAGCAAGGCAATGCATTATGGTTTTTCATGAAACTTTCTTATTTCCATCTCCGTTCTATGTAAAGTAAGATAACACCCAGTGAAGCTAAAAAATAAAACCCGAGGCATTATTTTAACAAAGTGTAGTAGAAAATCAACCGGGATCATATTACAAGCATAGTATGTACTTATTAATGTTTGTAAGGAGACGTTTTTAAAGAATCCCTTCTTTTGTTAAAATATGGTGGGCCCGGGAAGTGCCAAAATTACATCTAATTATTTAAACAACTTTTGCAGAAGGTAACTAGATTGGGAAATATCAAATCTGTATGCCCCAGTGTTCATTAAGAGAAGGTTTATTAAATAACTATTGCTCTATATATAATAGTATGCAACGAGTGGGGCCAAAATTACAACCCACGAACTCCACTTGAAAAACGTAAGAAGGGGGTACCAGATGATGCCAAATACATAATATGCCTTATAATTTATCAGGAGAAGATCGATTTCATTTCGTGCAACTAAATGACATCTAAACGGGACCAAAGAAACGGATTATTTCATCAAGTTGCCATGTAAATCATGTGCAAAATTACGCGTTTTTAGAGGTTTTCTGCGATTGAAAAATCTAATTTTGTCTATTTTTTTGTATTTACGAAATCGATCAATCGTTCGATTTATATGTAAGATCGTTTTACGAGTGGAAGAGGTAAGACAACAAACAATTAATCTACAATTCTTCAGCTAAATTTAGTCGAAAAAAGTGCAGTATTGGTATCAAAAATCTTAGTCATACCTAGTATATACTTCCAAATAAAACCGTGTGAATATGGATGTCTTTTATGACGAAAATCGCCAAGATTACAATAATCTGCTAGCCGTCAGAAATGTTCGGTTTGATTTATGAGAACAATAAAACAATGACAGCAAATCTAATCGGCCGTGCAACCTCATTCGCTGATGTATGACCCGCATTAACATTGCTTAGTGACCGTTATTAACTCTTTAGAAATTGTTTGCATACTAAGTCGTGGTCTCGTACAACGGCCATAATAAATCTAACAACCTCTTCCATTAAGTCCCACAATGAAACATCATTGTGGCAATTTCATGTTGGTCCCTCGATATATCAATGACAGATCGGTACCCAATCTATCTTGTGCGACCTTTGATTTGTCGTGCTGAGGTCCAAAAAGTCGCAGTCCCGTCTCCTCGCGTGTTTGAATAAGAAGATAAATTATCCGTGGTGCTAAATTAAGCTGCGCCGTTTGACGGGTTATCAGAGAGATGCTGGGTAAATTGACAACATGAATGATAGGACATAGGACCCAGTCAAGTCTTGATGAACGGGATGTTCGTTGGAAATGTGATCTAGAAGGGTTAGGCTGTCATCGTCGTTATTATTCAGTCGAACAGTCACTGGAAATCAGCAGGGTATCACTGATAGATGGGTTATAATTTAAAATAATCGTGAAATATGAGTCGGGAGGTGAAGGTCATATACGACTTGAAGGAAATTTGTTTCAATCAATCTTGATCTCAGATAAAGCATCTTCTTGCAGTAAAAAAAAATCCGGTACATGCACTATGTTTGAGACTACAATATAGCAACTCGCTGGACATTGATACGGAAATCACTCTGCTTTAGCGACCAAACCCACTTAGTTATTAATTGATAAATTATATAGGACTAATATAAGTCTCGGTGGATTTAAGATTTGTCGTTGCGGCTGGAGCATATAAACCCGTCGGTCGTTGAAAAATAGTCGTTGTAAAACAATGTGGAAAATGAAAAAATGCTTGTTACAAGAAATTTCTTTATATTCCACATTGTTTTCTACATAGAGAGGTAAATATTTTAGAATTTTCAACAATTTGAATTTGTGCCTGCAACTTTTTGAATATTCTGACCAGAGTAATTGTGAACACGATGTCCTCAAGTAGGCTAAAATTACCTAGGAAATGACCTTGCAGGCAGAGATTGCAATATTTCTGAAATACATAAGAACTACTTTTTTGGCGTAGGCATTTAACGGATGTAGTGGTAAGCCTTCAGTGGCAGTTTGCACTCGTTGAACTTTGAGACGACCTCAAAACTTTGTCTGTTAACTTAAGCTATCAAAGCTGACGCTTTGCTAGCTAAAAAGTAGTGTATCTATGTTTTTCTTTCCTGTAACTCTTTTTCTTTTATTATAATTATTATTATTATTTTGAATGAGATTCGAGAGAGACCAATAAGACAACCATGGGTCTTTCGTATCACTCTAAAGTTCCGAGACTTTGCAACGGTTGGACACTTTTAAATCATTTATTAACTAGCAAAAGATATACTTGTACTTAGCGTACACATTTGAACGGTTTACAGATTTGTGAAGCAGAACACTACCTGCGATACATTATTATCAGTCTGAGTAATATGCCACGATCTTCTTTTAAGGTCGAGATCACAGTAGTGCTTCAAATGAAAATTAAAAATGTCATGTAGGTTTTTGTCTTTTCGCTATATCGAGGGGTTAGAGCAAAAACATAGGGTGGGTCTATATAATGTATAGACCCATACCATGTTTTTGCTCTAACCTCTCGATATATCTCCGGAATCCGTGTTCTAATTGACCATTCGCTAGCCCCGCCTACATACTCCTTTAGTCCCGCCCTTTAACTCCAACAGGAGGTCCCGCTTCGATTTTAAAAGGCGTTATTTTGCAAAATTTATGTCCAGAAGTATGTAAAAAGTATAATGGTTGTTTTGTTGAATAAGCTGTAGTTACGCCGTTTTAGCCGCCAAACCAACAAAATGCTTTACAAAAAATTGCGGCAAATGGCAAAGTTCAAATTTCACTCCCGTACTAAATGAATGATTTGATTGGTCTACTGTTTCTTTGATTGGCAGCCGCGATTGGTCAATAATTAAGATAAAACACATACCTGTGTGACGTAATGGAAAGTTGCGCAAAGCGCATTAAAGTATGTTCATTATGTAACCTATTTTTATACAAGGGTCAGATTAGGTGGAATGTCTTATATTTCTGTTTGTCTCCTGAATCACCGATCCAATTTTAGAATTATTTCTTAGTCGCAGCAATGCCTCAATGCCAACATGTTTGATAATGTTCTTTAAGAACAATTGTGAACAATAACTGTGTAAAAATGTGACCTAGGCAATGGATTAAAATGTAGAAACAATTTTAGCATCTTATTTTGCGACGAGATCTTTTTAGCAAAGCGTCAGCTTTGATAGCCTAAGTTAACAGACAAAATTCTGAGGTCTTCTCAGAGTTCAACGAGTGCGAACTGCCACTGAAGACTTGACCACTAAATCCATGAATGTCTACGCCGTAAAAAGTAGTTCTTATGCATTTAAGAAATATTGCAAACTCTATTCAAATTGTAGAGAACTCTTTCAAATGCATGTTATCTAACCCATTGCCACTCAATTCCGCTTTTTAAGCATCCCAAGAAAAAAGCTTAAGAAAACACTGTCGACAATGGAGGAACTGCTTTTTACAAGCAATTTCTTCATTGTACACAATGTTTTCTATCCAACAAAGGAAAGAAATTCTAAATTCAACCAACTTGAAATTCTTGTCTGCAACTTTTTTCTAAATTTGCACCAACCTAAGATTTTGTCATGTTGTAATTGGTTAACTCCTGGGTTTCTCTAACCTCATTTGTTTATCATGATAACCTTTAGCAATGAAGATAACTTAACAAATCAATGCTTTGCTAACTTAAAGTACTTTCAGTACTTTTATTACATTAGGCCAGCGGATGGGAATTGTGTTGTCGACTACAATATTTTACGGCCCTTTGCCGTAAAACTTATTACTTTTCCACGTTATAATTTAAAAAAGAACTTGTTAAATTAAAGAAGCGTCTAATTGAATAGGGTAAGCATTTTGTAGAAAAAGAAATTAGTTATTTGTCATCCATCTTGCATATATATGTTAAACATTCCTTTGTTATTGCAAATTGTATGAATTAAGCATGAAAATCGCTATCTTTTGTGGCCCTTTCCTTTTTGGGCAATTAATTTCATGATTATTAAATTAATAATTGTCATCGTCATCATAATTATTATTGTAAGGTGGGACGTCAAGAATTTTATTAATAGTTTTTGTGTCTCTTTATTGATTCAATTTTCGGGATGCCTTGTGTTAAACATGTTCAAGTACCCTGTCTCTCCCCCCTTCTCTCTCTATCTAACTATATATCTCTCTCCCTTCCTCTCGCTCACTCTCACTCTTCCTCCCTCTCTCTCCTCTCTCTCTCTATTCCTCCCTCTCTCTCCTCCCACCTCTCTCTCTCTATATATATATCTCTCTCTATCTCTCTCTCTCCCTCTCTCTCTTTGTGACTGTTTTTATATATATATATATATATATATATATATATATATATATATATATATATATATATATATATATATATATATATATATATATATATATATATATATATATAAAGCAAATGTACGAACAGATAGATTAAATAGGTTGTCTCTGTACATGTGTAATAAGTAAATCCGCATTTTTCAAGCTAATAAGAAATAATCGTTGGGACCAATGCGGCTACGTATCAATATATTCTTGCTGTACACTAAGTACTTCAAATCTCAGACCTCATTTATTGACAACTGTTCCAAAAACATTCGAGCAAAGGATTTCCACAGCATGACTTAATTCTTGTAGGAGTACTGGCACGGACCTTGTAAGAAACCAACAACCTATCAGATTTGATACTGCCATTTAGCTTCATTGTTGATTAAGAAAAATAACATACAAAACTTAAACTTTATGTATCCGGGAAAAGGCGTAAATGTTTACATGTGTGTTGGCCTCGTATTCAGAGAGACATTCGTTGTAAACAGAAACAACAACTTAATTTTGCATAAGTGAAAACAACCACCAAGCAATCTAGTGCAGCAAAATTATCGCAGCAAAGTGCAACAGACCTTGCATTTTCATAAAGGCTATAAGCAAATAATTTTGAAGAATGGATAAGATCCTGCGTAACTTTATCTTCTCATAAAGGTAACTATCACAAGAGCTATTGTTTCCAGATAAGCCAGAGAATATCTGCTAAATCAAGAAGGAAAGGAGTGGGGGATGACGGTGACGATTCTCTCATGCGGCTACAAGATCAGTTTGTCAAACAGCGGCTGGACTATATAATTTTCCGAATGTTCTAGTGATTAGATACAAAACGGACTGGTTGATGGTAACAGAGATGTAACAAAGGTAGTGTTTGTGAAAGCGTAAAATCAATAATGAGCTACAACAGGTAACATGTTTACTGACCAGCGATCTAGACACCTCCCGCGCTTTCTCCGTCAATCATCTAAACGAGAAGGAGGAAACCTTACAATCAAACGCTTATTAATATTGACAGGGAGTAATCCGCATCGACAGGCGCATGACAGATTTGACAAACGACCACTTCAAAGGCATTCCAACTAATCTACAATGGTGTTTCCGATTAGAAAATCCCCTACTCGTTAATCATTATGGACAAACGGCGCGGACCGTGAATCATTATCGATGGCGAACCCTCGACTACGGATTGAATTATCTATTTGTTACGCTAATATTTAGGGGATTAGTTGGAGAGTAAATAAATACGGGGTTCTTCTACGGGCGACGGTTGATTGACAGCAGGGATTGTTTGTGGTTTGTCTGGTCAGTATTTCCGTGTTCGATAACACAATTACCTGGCCGGAGCGATGGTCATGATGGGTGGTCATCCGCTTAAAGCTAATACATTTAACCTGTATAAACATCTAAAGTATTTACAAATGGATTATTAATTGTAAGGGTGTATTTTGGGAGAAACCTTTGATCTTTTATCTGTGGAAATAAAGCCTCTTTTAAGGACAACAATATTGTTTGAAATCATTTTCGTCAACCATAAATCAGACCTGTTGAGATTATTTTTTAAGAAAGGATTGGCCGAACCTTGATTATTTTGACATATCTCTTAACCAATTACCCAATGGTCAAATTTTAGACTGGTCCAAATCGAAAACTGTGCAGACGACCATCCATAATTGGTTTAATTTTAAAAACCTGTCTTTTGGGATAGAAAACATTGC
This sequence comes from Fragum fragum, assembly GCA_946902895.1. Taxonomy (NCBI): domain Eukaryota; kingdom Metazoa; phylum Mollusca; class Bivalvia; order Cardiida; family Cardiidae; genus Fragum; species Fragum fragum. The sequence goes on from OX336365.1 coordinate 28,041,026, forward strand.
CAATAGTGAGTAAATTACTCGAAACAACTAATTCCATTATTTCCCTCTGTGTTTTCCACAGTTTTCCTCCAGGATCGTCAGTAGAGTGAGACGACAAATGCCTTAAATCCTGGTTCTTCATTGTCATTGACAAAAGCATTTCTTTACGTTTCCGAAATAAGATTTCATTTCTGTACGTTTTATACCAGGAACCGCAACATTTTGGACCAGTTATACTTTCAGTTTCATATTATATGAGGTTATATTCAACATAGTTTGCTAGCTAAGAGTATCTTGATTTGGATCATGGCTAAATGTATTTTGACACAACAACCGGATGCCTTAATCTTCCAATTTAAGATGTTATCACACATATAAGCTTATACGTACAAATATATATCGAACCATGAAACTGAAAAGTGACTTTCGTGGTAACTAATACGATACATAATGGAATAAGACATTGGCATGAATAGTTCGAGTTTGTTATTATGATACTCGAATGTATTGTGCTCTTTTAGATCTCCCTGACATGTTTCTCCTTTGGTGGTGTATAACTAGCACTTTCATTAGCCTCATTTTGATTATTTCCTACTTAAGTTAGTATTTTTATTTTTAGTAACAAAATATCTGGACCATTTGAGTGTATTGCTTGTCATCCACAACCAACACTTCTGCATCGTTTTATTTTTAGCGGATTTCTTTTTTGCATTAGTTATTGCATTTTTTGCATTTTATGCAATATATATTTTTTCTTAGCTGTTAGATCCTATGTTTTTAAAGTGTAATAAATTATGTTATCGTCACTTTGGAAGAGTATTATTCTTCGAAATCGGGACGCACTTTTTCAATGTGGTCCCAAAACAAGGGTTATGCATATACCAGATTGTCAATTTTAAATACAGCTTGCTCTTAAATGAAAGAGGGAAGAAACATATATGATTGTGTATGATTATCATACTTAACCCGGGTAATTCCTGTTTTGACAGGAGGAATATGTCACGGTCAGCCTGGGCGTCGAAGCTTAGTCAATGCCACCTATTTTTAAGCTAGAGTTTTTTTTTTATATATATATAATTTAAAAAAAATATTGATGCTTAATTACGGTCTTTCAGTCCTTTTCATCTCTTTGATTTCACTGCAATTCTGAATAAGGATTAATCCAACATAACATGGGTTGATTATTGTAAAATGATATATACTGTAGAAGCATTTATGAAAGAGTTCTGTGTAAGCTAGAAAATAGTCACGATAGTCATTAGTTCACCTTTTAACGGCTAAATCAGCTTAAATACAGTAAAATAATTCTAAACAACCATTCACAATTGTATTAACGAGGAACCTGACTCTCTCTTTGACTGCTTACTGACTTTTAGCAACGGATTCTGACAAAAATATCCTTGACATGTTAGTTACATGTTGGTTACACTCACAAACAAACAACTTTGCCTCCGAAATCATACATAAGCTCATTACAAACTTCAAACTTCAAATATCTTTATTTGGCATGTAGGCACTCTTTGTGTCTTTAGACAAATAAACATCTACATGGAAATATATAAGTGGTCGTTTTGAAGCATTTACCGGAAATTGACGGATCGCTTTTGTCTATCAAGAAATCAATCGACCAATCAAATGATTCATTTAGACTGGAAGTGAACTTTGAATATTGCATTCGCCGATATCTATGTGAATCATTTTTTTGCTTTGGCGGCGTAAGCGTGGTAGGCACAGCTTGATTATGTCATCAACCAACCGTTTTACTTTCTGTAGCTTGTTACTTACCATAAATATTACAAAAGAACGTTGTCGATTTTCTTTTCGGAGTCAGTGGATTGGGCTGGCGGAGTCCGTGGGCGGGGTTGGCGATCTGTCAATCATCCCGGTGTTTTCAGATCGATGATTTGGTTATTATCCTCAGATGTATGATATGTTCCGCCCAAACTTTCTTTCGTTTCTGACGATAGAAATCTCTAAATGTTTCGAAGATGCATTATTTCCATAAGCATTATTTTAGTCATTTGCACACTTGGTACAAAAACAATCTAAGATGACGACCTAGCATTTATGCATTCTCGTGATAGATTTGTCAATGGAACAGTAAGATAGCAAATGGTTTATCTTCTATATAAGTATCTTTGAATGATATTTGTTATATAGTTAATAATTTGTGAATTAAATCTGAGAACTTAATCGCATATTAAAGTTGAGGATACGAGTAGAGGGAAGTATGGCTATTTCATTCAAACTGTAAGGTGTAAGAGCATTGATTTTATTGTCTAATCAAGGCGAAGTTAACAACCCTTGTAATGCTGAATAAAACCCTTTTCTGGATTTGCATTAAATTCAAAGGCCGGAAAGCTGTGGAAGCAATAGCTTAATTTTGTAAACAATTATGGATTAAAGGAGACAGAGAAAAGGTGTGGACTAAGAACAGACTGCACTTATGTGTAGGCTGAGCTTAATCTATACCTCCTGCCAAAACAGGAATAGTCCGGGTTCAGCATGACAAGTGTTAACATGTATTGTCAAACTAGTTAAGAAATAGAAAAATAATATTTGATACTTTGAAAACGAAACCACTACATAGAACTAAAGCTTTGGGGGAAATCTAAAGTCAAACTATCAATTCAATCCAAAAGGACATAAAACTCTGGCTTATTCCGTCAATCAACGGAAATACAAGATGGGCACATTTAACCAGATGCTTATTAATATTGACAGGAAGTAATCCATATCGACAGAAGCATGGCAAATGTGACAGCCCAATGAATAGTTCAAAAGCATTCCAATTAATCTTCAATTGATCTTGTATCCGTGTTCGATATGTATAGACGCTTTCTATGTGAACTGGAAAGATAAAACCATCTACGAAACTGTTTTACGTAACACAATCTTTATTAGAAATAATCATTAAAAAATCGAATAATCGAAAACATTCATCATGCAAAACAAAACAGTCGATCTTGCTGGGACACTTCTATTAAGCGACCACGCCCAATAAGTGACCATAATTGAAATCTTTTTTTTTTAGAATCAAAAGCTATTAAGAAGTGAATTAACCCATTCCCACTCAAGAAAATTTTAGACTGGTCCAAATTGAAAGAAGCTGCAGACGACACTTTCAAGATGATGGAATTATAATTTTTTTCATCTTTTTCGATAGAAAACATTGTGGATAATGAAGAAATTGCTTGATACAAGCAATTTCTTCATTTTCCACAATGTTTTCCAAAGCTCTTTTCTTGAGAGGCGTAAAAAGGAGGGATTGAGTTGGAATGGGTTAATTTACTAAAATGAAGAATTATAACTAAATCTTATGATGCTGGAACTCGTATAATCATCTCAAATAGGTAATTCTAATGGTTCCCAAAAACAAAGGTTTAAGCAAGAATTCTGTAGCAATTTATATATGTCATCGAATCAATCATTCGATGACTTTCGCAAAAAAGTGTTTAAAGCGACCATTTTCTAATCGTCTTATTGGTCGTTCCTTGATTGGTCGCTTTATAATATAATGACATATTAAGTAATCCTCTGTTATTTCTTTACTATGGCCAAAGGTATTCGCATGTCAAGCGATATTAAGCCTCGCGACGGAACATGATCATCTTAATATTACAGAAAACTATTCGGGTAACGAAATGTTACATTTTTATTGTCACAAGCTAGACAAGGTAAGGAAAATATAGAAGTTCGCTCTGTTAGCAATAGCTAAAGTGTCTATAAAATACCGCTTAACCCAGGTTGGGTTTTTTTTTCATTCACATTTAGTACATTGGACTCGCCCCCAGTCTCACTGATATTTATTTGTTAGATATGTACTATTTTACCCATTGTCATGCTGAATAAATCATCTACAGAATTGTATTAAAAAGGCAAAGGGTTGAACCCTCTAGAATCACTAATTCAGTCATACGTACAAGCCCAGTAACTCTGAAAATCTACTAAATCCACCAGGAACAGAGTACAGTTATAATATCAAACAGCCCAGCATGTATTTGATTCATAACATCTGAGAGCAGAAGCTTTGTTTATTTGTCCTGGGTCAACGGAAATTCTGAAGAACCAACTTAATAGTATTTGTTTTCACATAGCTTAAGTTTATTGTAGACTTTCAGCCATTTCTGAATACAAAGGTTACTTATCCAGTCCTACACTTAAGTGACTTCCAGCCAGAAATTTCCTGGAGAAAGTAACTGTAAATGAATTTTCTACGGTCAGTTAAATATGCAAACTGACCCTCAAATCACCCCCAGGACACCAGATTGGTATGTTTACTGATAAGCCCAGGATGTAATTTGAGTAACTTGAGTATTAACTTTGTAATTTCATGATTCTAGCTATTATATTTTTAGAGATATACTCCGGACAAGATTCAAGTATGAAAAACAACAAAGGGCAATAACTCAAAAAATAGGCTAGGTAGAGTTATGGTTCTTGTGCACTGCACTCCCCCTTGGTGAGATCTATACACCCATGAAGTTTCATGATTGTAGCTATAATACTTTTAGAGATATACTCCGGACAAGATTCAAGTATGAAAAACAACAAAGGGCAATAACTCAAAAAATAGGCCAGGTAGAGTTATGGTTATTTCGCACTGCACTCCGTATTGATAAGAAGAATATAACTGCCAAGTTTAAAGTCAATCGGACTTAGGATGACAGAGTTATGCTCCGGACAAAGAAGTGGACACTGCCCGGACAACCGGACGCCCGGACACCACGGGTGATCCCATAATACGTCCCGTCTTCGACGGGCGTATAACAAGTGATGTAAAAAATTTTTGGATTTTTTTAAAAAAGTTTGCATTGATATGAATTGTGTGAAACAATTCATCTTTTTTTAGAAAATAATTTTAGTTACATTATAATGTCTGTAAATAAATCACATATTTTCTTACATAATACAGAAAATAATTTTCGAATGGCATTACCTTATGACGGATGGCGATTGTCAATCAAGAAATCCTGTTAATATAGTGTTAAAATCAAATGTTAGGTGAAGCTGAATTGTATTGGCAACTCCTGGAGAATATGGTTGATCTGGCCGACTACAAAAACTTCGTTCAATTGAATGAAAGAAAAAAATAGTGAGAAAATTTTACAATAAACCTTTTTTCTGTAAATATTTTCCCTAACGCCTCACAAAATGGACTTCAAACAAGAAGATATAAGTTAATGGCAAATATATCTTGCAGTCAATATCTCTCTATATATGTGGTGTATATTACTACTTTGAAAACATCGCAATAAAGGAGAAAGTCAAGTTGTATTTATCTCAAACATGCCTTGTTTTTGATTTGTCAATGAGAAATCTACATGTAAATGTAAACCTGTTTATTTGTCTAATCCACTACCATGCAACCTTATTTTAAACTAGTTCAAATGGAAACAGAGGGTGCAGATGGGAAGTCAAAGATTCTTGCTATTGAACACCGAGTGCCAAATACAACAGAAAAAGTAGAATGATGGTCTTCCCTTTTGTTTAACAATAAATGTGTTGCTTATTAAAAGAAAGAAACGGAGAGATGAGAATTTCAGTCTAGCAGGCTTATCAGTCAATCTAATAATAATAAAGAGGGACCCAGGTCAAACAGTCAGCATGGACAGACCCTTGTAATTAATAGCCTCTTAACAGATTGGAATGAAGATAACCTGTCATGCATCTGCATTTACCGCTGCCTCAATTTGAGGCCAAAATCTCGGGAAGCGTTACATAGTGTAATGGTGATAAATCCAATTCTCGATCATGAGAGGCTTTTATCAGCCTAACTACATTCTAAATGAAACATTCACTCTGTACATATCAGCAATTCCATATTAAATCATTATCACAAAATTTGCCCTTTTGATAAACTTAAGAATATGAGCTTAATAAAGTAGAGTTGAAAAAGAAGCAATTTCTCATTTCAATCAATGTTTCTTACATAAATGACATTTTTCAATTTGAAAGCTTTTCAAATGCTGTATTTGGTAGTTTTAGCTCACCTGAGCACAAAATGTGTTCTTTGAGAGCTATTGTGATTGGTCATCGTCCGGCATCCGTCTGTCTGTATGTCCGTTCATAATTAAAAAAAAATTCTTCTACTCCTAAACTATCATGGAATTTTAACTAAATCTCACAGAAATAATCCTTAGGTCATGCTCTTTCAAAAAACCTAAAAAAATTGATATCCATGTAAAACTGTGGGTTGGTAGGGCAACCAAGTGAAAAAACTTAAAAAGTCTTCTCCTCCCAAGCCATAAGGCCAAGAGCTTTGATATTTGCTAGAAATTATTATCTATTGACCCTCTCCCTAAATACTTCAAAAAATTAACGTATCTTGAAAATTAGCCCTTTTCTTTGCAATCCCTGATTAACATAAAAATAAAGAAAGAACTCTTTGAAAACCCTTTTCTCAAAAGCATAAGGCCTAAAGGTTAGATATTTTGTATAAATCATTATCTTGTGATCCCTCTTCAAAGAATAGACATATCTTGAAAATAAGCCCTTTTCTTTGCAATCCCTGATTTTACAGGAAATCCTTGAAAACCTTTTTCTCCCAAGCCATGAGGCCAAAAGCTTTGATATTTGGTATAAATCTTCATATTTTGGCCCTCTTTCAAAATACTTTATAGAATTACCATATCTTTAAATTTAGCCCATATCTGTGCATTCCCTAAAACACATAGAAAGGGAAATCTTTGAAAGTCTTTTTCTCTCAAACCATAAGGCCAAAGCATTGGTACTTGGTATAAATCATCTTCTTGACCTTCTACCGAAATACTTGGAAGGATTAACTTACTCTGAATATAAGCCCTTTTCTAAATGATCCTGTTTTAACATATGAATAAAGAAGGACAACTTTGAAAATATTCTTCTACAAAGCTATAAGGCCTAGATGTGTATTATCTAGTGTATATCAAAACCCTTTGAACCACTACCAAAAATCTTCATAGAATAATCATATCTTAAAAGTGAACCCATTTTTGTGTGATCCCTGCTTTTACATAAAAAGAAAATCTTCTCCCAAACCATGAGGCCCAGAGCTTTAACATTGGGCATATATCAATACCTATTGATCCTTCACCAAATTACTAATTAAAATTACCGTATTCTGAAAATAGCATTTTTCTGTGCAATTCCTGATCTTAGAAAGGATTATATCTTTGAAAATCTTCTTCATCTAAACCATAATGCATAGGGCTTTGATATTTGGTATGTATTAATGCCTATTGACCCTTCATCAAATTATTTCAAAGAATTACCATACTCTGGAAATTAGTGCTATTTGGTGGGATATTCAATATACTTAATATTAAAGGAGGAAATCTTCTTCCCCAAAATGAATAGGCAGAGGGCTTTGATCTTTTGTACATGTCATAAAGCCTTGAGCCATCATACTCAGGGGAGCGATATAGGACCCTCACGGTCCTTTTTTTAATTTTATACAAGCCTTAAATACTTTTACTACAAATTGTTAACCCTAGCTGTATTAAATCACTGGGTCTCTCAGGCCTCGGTAATAATTGGTGAAATTTTCAATTAACAATGGATTCCTGGTATTTCTCACACCAGTACTACTACTACATCCTTTCCTAGCCACCAGCTGCTCTCCCTTTAGGTTTACGATTATCCACCCATTGGTGAGAGACAAATGTCGGAAAGAATATGTGCCGCCGCCGTTGAGAGATAAACGGACAAATCTTAGTAAATATTCTCCTTGCAGTCCAAAGGCATATGGCTTTCAAATTTTGTAAGTAGCATCGCCTTATCAAGTTATAGTATTTTTATAAAATACTATAAACTATCAGTCTTCGACCAATTTAAGCCCAGTGTGTTGTTGGATCACAGATTTTACATAGAGAAAAAGAAGGACGTATTATAAAAATCTTTTCCTCAGAAACCATGAAGCCTGTAGAGCTTCCAAATTTTGCATGTAGCATTTCCCTATATGGTGCAAATATATTTCAGGTATAAAACTTTCTTTATAAACTTAAGCCCTATGTTGTTGGGTCTCGAATTGAAGAAGAAAGGAATCTTTGAATAATCTATACCATGAGGCCAGGAGATTTCAGTTTATGCCCTGTTGGTACTGCAACAAAATACTTTAAATGTTTATTCTTAGATCAACATATAAATTATTTGTTGCGAGATCCCAGATTTCTTTTATCTGGAGATTCATAATTTAAAAGAAATCTCCTAAACCAAAGACTAATACAGACAGCATTACTTTATAGTAAATCAAAATACTGAAAGTACTGTAAGCTAGCAAAGTATTGTTTTGTTCAATAATCTTCTTTGTCAAACGTTATCATGATAAAGAAATGAGGTTAAAGTAACAAAGGAATTAACCCATTCCCACACAATTCCTCCTGTTTACGCCCATCAAAAATTAGTTGTGGATAATGATGCCATGATACTTTAGAGAAACTAAGAGGCTAGAATATGGGCTATTTTCATCAAATATACAAAGTTTGAAGTGGTTTGGTTGATGATTATAATGTCATGCAACTGTTGACAGCATCGACTTGAAACTTGATGAAGCGGTTCATCTAGGGGTTCTCAAATGCGCTTACCAAATTTAGGTCCGCACCTTACCCACTTCCTGTTTTAGGATTTGTCAACAAGTTAACCCATTGAATTCCCCATATTTCATCAGATTTACTTTAAACATTAGGATAGATCTTTTAGAAATTCGGTCTGATCAATCAAAAATCAAAATCATGGAACAAGGGACTTCATGGAAATTTCACCACAAAATTTTTGTTTACAAAGTCCACAGTTTTCATCGAATTTTCTTCAAACTTTCACAGAATGTTTTTAAATCCTAAGAATTTATTTTTTAAATGGGTAAGGTTAATAAAGTATCACGGGAAAAGGGGCCTTATGAAAACTTGATTGAAATACCCTTATAACATAATAATGTTCATAGTTTTAATCGGATTCTCTTCAAAGATGCAAGGAATAATTGTGGTACTGGAAACATTTGAAGAGGGACCTTATAGATTATCATTCAAAACAATTTTTAAATTGTATGCGATGAAGTCTACAATTATCACCAGATTGTCTTTAAAATTTCACAGACCAGTTGTAGGGTCGTAAAGAAAGTTCCTTTCGGAATTAGAATAGGTCTATAAGAAAACAAAGGAAAGGGGGCCATATTGATTGTTGCTCAATATAATAAAGGGGATAAAGTCCAATTAGATATTTTCATTTTATGCATTCTTCTTTAAGCTATTAGCTTCCTTAAATTTTATGTTACTTTAAGGGAAAACTTGATGGTCAGTAGAGCGCCTCAGGCCCTGATGGGTCTCTTGTTAGGAAGAGAGCCTTAAAATTTCTGAAGAGTAGGGTTTATTAAACCCATGTTTTACCAAATGATGTTGCATAATGAGATTTACTTAATTTTTAAAGACATTGAGATATACCAAAGATATAATTGTTTAACCCATTCCCACACAATGACGCTTTTTGACACACATGAAGAGGAACAATTTGGAAACATTGTGTAAAATGCAGAAATTGCTTGTTGCAAGCATTCTATCCATTTTATACCCATAAATTTGAAAAAAAAGCAACTGCAATTTCACAAATCTTAAATTGTCTTTTAATTGCAGCTCCTTTTAATTTGGACCGGTCTAATATGTTGCCGTCTGGTAACAAACTAAAATAAAGTACTTACTATTTACCCAACAATACAGGACATAGATAAGAACAAATTTAATATGAATGACCCATTACACTTAAAAGAACTATCTTAAGATTACAACAAGCAGTTGGATCAAAGAGAGTCTTTACTTGTCAAGTTTAGTCAATGCAAACACACAAACTCATTGTACAGTAAAGTAGAATGACCATGTATAATGAAGGTAATCCCTCTGGAAAATAAACTGGAAAATAAATATAAGTATTATCTTCGCAAATACTTTTCAATATGGTTTCAAACCTTTCATAAGATGGGTAAATGTATGCATATAAGTACGAATTATGGGCTGGCTATTTAGACTTAAAACCAAGGCAGGTACCTTACATACACCTCTGTATTTTACATGACATATCATTAAATCAGGGTGTAACCTTTTTAAAAAATATACATTCAATAGTCCAAAATCACTTGATACAGTAAAAGTGTGGTTGAAATGGAAAATCTGTCTGCTTTGAGAAACATAAAATCAACAGAACAAATATGAATTGTAACACTGATAAGCCCAAATGTGTGACTTCCTGTTATCAGGATTGTTGATCTAATGGTCGGTCAAAATAATTCTATTGCCCCCATGCTGTTAAACTCCCAAAGAATGCCAGAATGACCGTTACAGTGATACTGAGATCTGATTTTATCTTGATTCACTAGTGAATATTTTCAGGCACTAAAGTATCTGACTGTATCTAGCCTTTTTTAAAAGAAATTTGTACAGATATCTCAATAATGCATTCATTAAAGATCAGTGAAAATGAGGAGTTATTAATTTACAATTTCCTCAAAAATATAACATTGGGGTCAAAATGGCCCGCCCTGGAGGTCGAAAGTTGGGAAAACGCTCAAAAGTCTTGTCCATCTAAACAAAATTAATCCTACTGTAGTGGTTCAAAATTAGGAAAAATGCCCATTAGCGCAATTTCAAAGCCTTATCCTCTTAACCCATTACCAGATGCAATCAAATATAGACTAGGGCATTCATTCTTGATATGTAGCATTACTCAATGGTTTTGTACTATGCCCAAAGTCTTATATTTTTTAAATCTATTTGACTTCTGTTGCTTTTTGATACAAAAAGTACTTTAATTTGCAGATGACTTATGTGAGCAATTTTGGATCATCATTGACCTCTTTTCCTGTTAGTGCAAAAATGTCAGCAGTTTTTACGAGATTTCTGCAAACTTGCAGAGAATTTGCACAGGATGAGTGCACCTCACAAGGATTGTTCCTTTAGAAATTAAGACAAGTAATGCGAAAAAAATTGCCCGGAGAAAATTCAACTGTTATTAACTTGCACAGCCTAATTTGGCTAAATTCTGTCAACAACATAGGACAATGATTTATAAAATAGCATCGTAAACTTGATAAGATCATTGTGTTTCATCGGATTCTACCATTGGTGTTTGACCAAGACGAACTTTAAAGAAATTACTTTTCTTTCAATGATTAAGTCACATACAAACCTCTATTAGATCAGACATCAAGAATATCTACCCTGATCTTTGATCTACTTAAGCAAGAGGACCATGATAGTCCTAAATCGCTCTCCTGAGGCATCTGCTAATTAAAGAACTTTTTATATAAAAAGACATAACAGGAGCTAAATAGATGTAACAAATATAAGCTTTCGGGCATTATACAAAACCATCAAGTAGTGCTACATACCAAGTATGAATGCTTAAGTCTTTACCGCTTAATCCATTAGCAAACAACCTGGCAGTTAAAGTCACTCAAGGAAAATGGTTTTGGAAAATGTGAGAAAAAGAGAACTTGCTTATTATTTCTCCATTTCCCACAATTTTTATACGATATTTTAATTTCAATCCAATTTGATTTGCAAACGCAAATTCTTTCAGTTTGAACTGGTCTTAGATTTTTTGGTATCTTGTAGTGGACTTCTTGGGCAGGGCCATTTTTGATCCACTGAGCACTTTTCATTACTTTACAAAGAGCTATTTATTTACTGAGTCAGTTGCAAACAAAATTTAAAAAAAGCTCACTGTATTCCATATATAGACATAAGCCATGACCATAAAAGGATGTTTTAAATTAATCAAAATTTATTGGTGGAATATGAAAAAGAGTCACAAAAGGATCATTCCGATGAAATTTGGTTGAAATCCATCAACTGGTTTCTGAGAAGAATTTGAAAAGGATCAACTGAGAATCGTTTCCGTGAAATTTGGTTGAAACCCCGATTTCACAGGTTTCTGAGAAGAACATCTTCCACCATATATGGAAATTAGCCCCGCCCATTTAAGTCATGTTTATCATCCGACGATCAAAATTCTTTGAATGAATCTGATAAAGGGTCACCCAAGGATAATTCCTATAAAATTTAGTTGAAATACATCCACTGCTTTCTGAGAAAAGATTTTTTAAAAGAATTCACCACTATGTAGATTAGCCCTGCCCATTAAAGCCATGTTTTTCATCCGATCAAAATTCTTTGAAGAGATCTGATAAAGGGTTGACCAAAGGATCATTTCTTTGAAATTTGGTAGAATTCTGTTTAGTACTTTCTTATATGAAGATTTTTAAAGTAAAGGTATACGGCCGGACGTGCGCTTGAACGGAAAGACGCATGACGGACAAAGCGCCATGACAATAGCTTGCTGGCTTTCAGCCAGTGGAGCTAAAAATCATATAGTTATTCTACATACCACATATTAATGCCTTAGGCCTTATAGTTTTGGAGGACAAGACTTTTGAACTTGCTCTAATTGAGCTTTTTTCAAAAAAAACAAACAAAAAAAAAACAAACACAAAAACACAAAAACACACACACACACACACACAAAAGATCTCTGGGTTGGGGCTATTTATGACCCCAGGAGTATGACGTTGGTGAAGTTGGTAGAGGACCATGTAGATATGCTATATATGAAATACTAATGCATTATACTATCATATATTTGAATGAACAGATATTTTAACATGCTGTTATTTTGTGTTTTTTCCAAACTTTGGATCCCAGAGGCAATGCTGTTTTTGACCCAAGGGGTATAAACCCCTAAAAACATGGTAGATAACATTTAAGTTATGCTACATTCGGAAATTGAATGCTTTAGGCCTCATACTTGATAGGAAGAATTTTAGCTCGGCTGTTTTCGGAGAAATCCGAGGTATTGCGATAGCCTTGGTGTTGTCGTCGTTGTCCGGGGTATTTGACATTTTGTGATATCTCTGGTTCTACTAAAGGTATTCACTTGAAACTTGGCACACTTGCTCATTATCAAAAGAATAACCTATACTATCAAGGGGGATAATTCTAGATGCATTTTGTCCACTATCCAGCACCCAAAAGCCGAGCGTAGGCACCTGTAGGCGTAGCTCTTGTTTTGTTTTGCTCATAGTAGGCGATATTTCCAACTATTGACACCTGCTGCAGGGCTGTTTTTATCCCATCCAGGGGCATGAATTTTAATAACATACTGCAAACCATCTAGTTATGTTACTTACCAAATAGTAATGCCCTTGGCCATAAAGTCAGGGAGAAGACTTTTGAACTTGCTCTAATTGAGTGTTTTCCCAACTTTGGACCTCAGGAGTGGGGTCATTTTTAACCAAGGGGTATAATTTTTATAAACTTAGTAGAGAATAATGTGATTATGCTGTATATAGAATACAAAATTCCCTTGGCCTTATATTTCATATACCAAATTTATTCAATTTTTAGCGTTTTTTTTTTTTTAGGAAGAAAAACCGGTATTTCTTATCGATCAACAGGAAACAAGTTCTCACGCATTTCCGCTCATTTCCACGCATGCTCATAAACTTGCAGTGAAAATCTATGTGATCGCCTCCATCTTGTTTCATCGCTGATGAAGAAAATGTCTTACTTGCTGAATGCTAACAGCCTCCTTTTAGTCATGAATATCCAGATAATGGTTTAAAACTTTGACTTAATATATCAAAATTGTCTAATGAATTGTCAAAATGAGAGAAATAATTTCCTCCCTTTTTCACGCACTTAAGAAGAAAACTTTGCGATTAATTCAAAATAGCGATTTCGGTAAACAGTAAGGGATCATGATTGATTGAATAGGGTTTAACGCAACTTTTAATAGTATTTCAGTTATACCGGGGCGGCTGGAGCTCCTAACAATGGATGCCTGGTAGTTCACACACCAGCACTACCAGTACATCCTTATCGAGCCTCCAGCTGCTCCTCCTACTTAGGTGTACGATTTACTCACTCATATTGATGAAACATGCTCGCATTATTGAGCGCGGTGACTGATAAACCAGCAAAACCGCTCTCAGGACTTTCAGTCCTTTGATTATATCTAACACAGATATTCCTTTCCTATGTTTTCACTTTGCATCCAATTCGGTGGCCTTAACCTTTGATCAATTTATTGATATTTTTACATAACTTATATCATCTAAACAGAACTGCAACGGGTTATAGACTTTCACTTTGTGAACATGTCCTTGTCCTACTTAAAAGTTTAAATACCTGTATACCTAATATGTTTTATGATTATATCTCATACTAAAGTAATGGTTAATAGAATACATGATTGTCCTTGAAAACCATTGGCACTGAGGTCTCAGCCTTGCAAAAGTGATACACAGGAAACAAATGAATAAGTGAACAGTGTTGTAACGTAACTGAAAGATTATTCAAAGGGGCGTTTGAAATAACATACAAAACAATTTATTGTGATTTACAAATCAATATGTACTATATGTTCTTTCATATTCTTGATTTCAACTCAACTTAACCCGTTCCCACACAATCTGACACACTAAAGAAAAAAATAACAGTGGATACACTGTGAGAAAAGGAAAAGGAATTGCTTTTTAAGAAACATCTCCTATTGTATAATTTTTTTCTTCTCTTTTTGGTGCTTATTTTAAATTTTTTAATATCATCTGCAGCTTCTTTCAATTTTTGCAGGTCCTGTACATTTGTAAAATATTGTATTCCTCTTTCTTTAAAAAAAAGTTATAACTCTTTTGTTAGTACCTTTTCATTCAATGATACAACTTCTTATAAGTAACTAAATAAGATCATGCCGGAGAATGAACTTAACACAAGGCTTACATCAAAGGGTTAGGAGTAAAAAAAAATTGTCGCTGTTAAACATTATTTTGAATAATTTAGGACGGAATGGCAAGAGCTTAGAAATATCACAAATGATTAAAATTCTGAAAAACACTCACAAGCCATGATCAAAAATTGTTGCATGTCTTATCATTAGATCTAAAGGGACCCAGATCAAGCATTCCAGGACTGGAACACAGTGAAATAGATAGCCACTTAATAGATTAGCAGACAGATAACCTGTCAAGCCTACAAATTTACCGCTGGTTGATTTTGAGGATCAGAACTGGCTTGTACGCTAGACTGAATTGTTGGTTATTATTCATTTCGAAAAAAAAAATCTTTGAAACAACTCTGGCTTAGTGGAGATAAGCAGGTGATGTAGACGAAGATCAGACTGCACATATGTGCAGGCTGATCTTGGTCTACACCTCCTGCCGAAATAGGAATATTCCAGATTCAGCATGACAAGAGTTATTTGAAAAGTGTTTTTCTCTCTAGCAGTATGAGTTTATAGAAAATATAGACTCATATTATGTTTTTTGCTCTAAGCTCTCGTTATATTTAGGGGTTTTGAATCTCTAATTGCTGATCAAAATTTATTTGAATACTAATTTAATAATCAACCCTTCGGGCTTAAAATTTGAATATATCTTGTGTAGAATAAGATCAGACTGCACATTATATGTACAGACTGAACTTTCCCCACACCTTCTGCCAAAACAGGAATATGCCGGCTTCAACACGAGAAGGGTTAGCATCAACCTTATGAATTCTATTCTTGGCTTAAATTCAGTTTATTCTTTAATTTTTTTTTCTCGCCTCCCATTCGACTTCGATTTAAATTGAAAGACACAACGATATTTATTCGACACCCTTTAAAAGTGAATGCCTACTGTAAATGATTTGTAAACACCATTGACGGCAGTTTATTTACTAAGTAAATACGTCAGCCCAAAATGGGCGCATCTAGAAATTTAAATCAAATGATGACAAAAACAATAACAACAACAACAAGATACTGGTAACTCTAAACATAACCATTGGTGATGAGCAGTCTGAAATACGAAATTATGACCCCGCCAAGATTGACCAAGCGCAGTTGTCAATTAAGGAATCAACAATTAAATTGTTTATTTTAACCGGAGGTGAACTTTATTGAATTCCGACTTTGGACGACATTTTTCGCGAGGCATTTTGTTGGTTTGGCGAATTAAATGTCGTAACTACAGCTTATTCAAGCTGTAGTTACGACGTTGAGGTCGCCAACCAACCATTTTACTTATTCAGGTGTTGCTAGCCATAAATATGGCAAAATATCGCCGTTTAAAATCGAAATAAAACTTTCTGTGGAGTCAGTGAGCGGGGCCAACGATAATTCGAAACTGTCCCAGTCAGGACGTGTCTTAGGTGCATTTTGATCATGGTCTATTCTTTTGCGGAATAACCTTTTTTTGGCGTGACTGGTCATAATGTGTATTTTGTGATTCATGGAGGCTGGTCCCAATGACTCTTAATTAATAACACGAAATTTTAGATGTGTTGGGAATGAATAGAAAGTGTCGGTAATTTTAATATAATGTTTATCTCGTCCGCGATGTCTATACAATTGCATACAAAATATAATCGTTTGAATTAATGTTGAAATTAAAATGTCTGCATTTTGTACACATACTACCCTTATATTGGTATTTTTTCTTGACTCTTTACGCAAAGTTTGTGTGTATTTCCATTTATTTATCGTAGCTACCGTAGCACATGCCCATATGAGCGACGCTCCCAGAAGACGGTTAGTTGTTACGGGGAATAGTGCAAGGATAAAGGATGAAACTGCTGAGGGCTCCGCCTGGTTCTTTAACGTACTCGATGGACAGTATCGTCACACGGGGCAGCGGTTTAACGTCTCATCCAAAAGACAATTCGTTTCTTAGTGATATGGTTAGGCCAGGGATCAAACCCGTGACCTAGTGGTGTTTTTTCACTCTTCGTCATGGGATTTAAGGTTATTCTATCGGCAATTGACGTAATGCTGACCCCAACCACCTACTTCCGACACTGCAGTTCGAAAATAAAAGACATTTTGTATCAAATTTGGTCAGGCCGTAAAATGATTGCAAATCGTCGACTGGTGACCTATGCGTCGTAATTAAAGATTGATTAAGCGGTAGTTACGGTATTTAGGTCGCCAATCTAATAGAAAAGCTCGCCAGAATTTCTCGCCAACCAACCATTTTACGTTTTTGTTACATGTTATTAGCCATACGCATAACAAAGCCATTTAAGTTGAATGTTCAAGTAAAATTTCCTGTCAGAGCTCATTGGGCGGGGCTGGCGATCCGTCATTTCCAACAAGAATTGCTTTTCTGGTCGCCATGATTTCAAAGAAAAACGTCCAAAATTTCAAATCTTTTGGATTTGTCCTTTGGACGTGTGTGTGTGTCTGTCTGTGTGTAAACGAGTCTGGAAGTTGTCAAAATGTCCCGCATACATTTCGAACACCCCTCCTATAATCACCGAAATCTACTCTATGCGTGTTAAACGTATTGAGGAAGTTTCTAAAGTTGGGATCTATAATTCATTAACATTATTGAAATGGATAATTGTAATGTTGGTTGTAAACTCAAATTACTCATTCTTTGTTACAGAGTGTTTCAAAGAATATGTTAACCCATTCCTACACATTGACGTTTTTTATTGGACCCCCCCCCCCTCCGAGAAAATATTGGAAAATTGTATAAAAAAAAATAAAATAAAATAAAATAAAATAAAAATGCTGGCAACAAGGAAATTTCAAATATATAAAATTTTATAATCTTAAAATTGTTGTCTGCAAATCTTTTCAATTTGGACCAGTCTAAAAGTTTACTGTCTGGTAATGGGTTAAAGCGTGCAAGCCCGAAATCACAAATTTCTAGCTCATTCATGGCAGTTATCCTTTTTGTGCACGATCCACTTGGCGCATATAACATGTAGACGAACGTAATCGGCTGTAATGAACTAGAAGTATCATAAATGACCAATCGCGGATGTCAATCAAATAATCAGTCAACCAATCAAATCTTTCATTTAGACCAGAAATGAGTTTTTGTCTGACATCTTCTTTATGTATTTTTGTTGGTTTTGCGACTGAAACGTCGTAACTACATCTTATTTAAGCTATAGTTTCGACGTTTAGGTCGCAAAACAACCTACTTTTTTATCTCGTGCAACTGTCCATAGTTTTGCAAAATAACGAAGTTGATTTAAATCGAAGTTGAACTTCCTGTCGCAGTCAAAGAGTAGGCAAAGGAATAAGTGGTCAGGGCCAACGATTGGTCAAACAACAATAAACAAACATCAAAATCAACAACAACAAAATGATATATCAGTCAAATCATTCATTTAGGCTGGATATGAACTTTGAACTCCGGCATTCGTGTTCAGCATTTTCGTTGGTTTAAACGAATTAGGCGTCGTAACTTCAGGTCATTCAACCTACCATTTTACTTTTTGCTACAAGTTACTGACCATAAATTTTGCAAAATAACACCGTTTAATTTCTAGGTCAAACTCCTGTCTGAGATGAGTTGGCGTGACTTTCGATTAATAGCTTTTGTGAATATCTATAAAGCTTATTGAAGTATTCATTTAAGGTATTTATGAAAAACTGCTGAACTGTCAATATCCCATTGTTGTTTCGAAATGGATGTAAGTAACTCGTTGGCTTTAGTCTACTGTAGACATTGCAATTACTCTAATGGCGTCTAAAAAGACCACCAATGAAGCATTTTCTTTGGGAATAAACATTATTATATGGGTGTTCTATTATCATTAGATTTTATAACGCGTCATTGCAATGAGGTAAAAACCATTTAACAGCCTACAAGATCGCAAAATTTGAGACTGGCCCATATTGAAAGAAGTTGCGAAAGACAAATTTATGTTGATGAAAATCATATTTATCTATTTATCTATTTATTCATTTATCTATTTTGTCTTTTAACCCATTCCCACGCAATGAAGCTTTTTGACGATGCTCAAGAAACAAGCTTTGAAAAACATAGTGGACAATGAAGAAATGGCTTGTTACAAGCAATTTCTTAAATGTCCACAATGTTTTCTACCCTAAAAGGCGAAGGTTTTTAAGTTCCTACATTTTGAAATTGTCGTCTGCATCCTCTTTCGATTTGGACTAGTCTAAAAGTTGAATGTGTGGTTATGGGTTAAGGAAGAAAACAGCGAAGATAATGAAGAAATTGCTTGTAACAAGCATTTTCCTAAACGTTTTCCAAATGTTTTTGGGAGCGTGTTTGTGTGGGAAAAGGTTAACTTACGTCGTGATTACGATATTATACCCGACATTAAAACACATATCATCGGGTTTAATCCAATCCAAACCATCGTAACTACAGTTTGTATAGATTTACGAAGTAAATAGAGGAGAAACAATCAAATACTTCTCAGTGTATTAGTGCGATACTCTTGACAATATGTGCGTTCCAGTTTCAAGTTTACGCCTTTGGTAGTATTCAGTTCATAACCTGAACACATCAAATAATTCAATTTGATTGACTAGAGTCAAAACAATGGGGTTATTCAATACTTTATTGGGGGTAAACAGGATAAAAACCATCCTTAAGAGCATTATATTACTCATTAGATAGACTAATTTCGAGATTAAATCTGATAAACTTCTTGTAATGAAACGCACAACACAATGTCTATGACATCGACGTACAAAACGCCTCCGTTGCCATGCAACCTGTAGATTTAGACTGGTAAACAAATGGAGACATCTTGCTTCTCAAATCGTACAAGTTTCTTCAGAAACCCCGTAAACCAGTCTACGATATTAAGTGCGTTTATACGAGGATCAAAGAACGGTTGGTATTTTGGGAGCTTATAAATCGTTTATTCAGAAGAGGGGTGTTTGAAAACAGATTCAGGCTGACAGAATGAAAGCCTGTCTGTCAAACTTATGACATAGGAGTAAACTTCAAACGATCTAAGCTCTTGCCCTTCCCAAACTTTCGCAATTAATTGCTCTGTTTTTCGAATTAAGATAATTCATTGACGACTTTCCTATTACTCGTTCCTTTTCTTAGCAACGATTTCTATCTGTTGTAACTAGGAACGTTAGTTGATTCTGTGGCCGGTGTTTCCGGTTATACATCTGCATGTAATTTGTTTCATTCCAAGATAACAACTATGGAAACCATGTGGAAAATGAAGAAATTGCTTGTTTATGTTTATTCCCCCAACAGAAAGATATTTTTCTTTGAATTTCATCAACAAAAAATTGTTGTCTGCAACTTCTTTAAATTTGGACCATTCTAAAATTCTGTTGTTTGGTAATTTGGTAATTGTTTGTTACAAGCAATTTCTTCATTGTCCATAATCTTCCCCCGAGAGATTTTCATCAACTAAAAATTGTCATCTGCAATTTCTTTAAATTTGGACCAGTCTCAAATTTTGCTGTTTGGTAATGGATTAAAGGGTCACATAGATGCTTAAACGACCTTTTCTACTCAAAGCCGCCTTTTTAAGGCACCTTCATTGATGAGGAAAGCTCTCAGAAAAGTTCTCAATTCATCTGATTTTTATAAACCCTAGTGTTTTTGTGACTTATTACTATTCGAAGAATTGTCTATAGACGAGGTCATCTAAGTGATTACCAACATCATATGATTAGAGGTTGAAATAAGATTTAAGTTTATCTAAGCAACTGTATTTAGCATCCATAAATTCTACACAGCCGCCGTCATAGCGCAGTTGGTAGCGCGTCGGACTGTCAATCTAGAGGTCCCGGTTTCGATCCCCGACGGCGGCACCCATCCTTTTCGACTATTTGTCTCTCACCAAAGGGTCAATAATCGTAGACCTATGTGGGATAGCAGTTGGAGGCTAGGAAAGGATGTAATGGTAGTACCGGTGTGAGAAATTCCAGGATTCCATTGTTAAGTGCTCCAGCCGCTGAAAGATTGTTGAAAGCGGCGAAAACCTCATTCAAACAAACAAACCATATATTCTACAACAAGAAATAATCCTAACGACGACTTTCTGTAGATATTATTATTCGGCGGGCCCACTGCCATCTTCAAAGAGCAAGACATCCGGATCCTACGATTGGCTGCAGGTTCTTAGCAGTAAACACTATAAAAATATTAAACATAAACAAAATTGCTAAAAGGCTCATTTTTAAATATTGAAAAGCTAAAACAGAATAAGCCGAGTTGTAATGAACCAACACTAATGTTTGAAATAAATGTTAGATCTCAATTCATTTCCATTCTAAATAAATGGTTGGATTGGACAATCGACTTTTTGATTGATAGCCTAGTCTTTGGGTCAATGGTCCAAAGTTCTTTCGTAGAAAAAGTATTGGTTGATTGAATAAGTATATGTTTTTAAGCCACATTGATGTTTGTATTACAGTTACTCGTGCACCTAACCATGGCTTCCAGCTATTTCTAACAGCAGTCTAAGAGCGATGCTAATTGACCAATCGCGACTGTCAATCAAGGAATTAATTGGCCACTCAAATCATTCTTTCAGCCTGTAATGGAGATTTGAACTCCAACATTGGTCGCCATTTGCGTGAAATTGTTTTGTAGGTTTGGTGACTTAAACGTCGTAAAGAGAGCTTATTGCAGCTGTAGTCACGACGTTTCGGTCACCAACCAACCATCTTACTTTTTATTACAGAACAGAACAGAATACTTAATTAACGATTTGACTTGAACACGTGTGGTCCATCGTCAAAATACAAACATAATAAACATTATTACACGATATTTTGGCTATATATGTACATAACGACGCCGTTTAAAATGGAAGCAAAAACACACATCCCGCGTGGGCCCCTTACCATTCGCAGCTTGGGGAAGGAAAGACGTCGGCGACGAAAGTATTTCACTTCGTCGATGGGCTACCAGTAAGTCATAACTCCAGCCGCAGCAAACAAACCGCTGGCCCCGCCAACTAGCTCCCTTGGCGCCACTTATTGACCCCGACAGGAAGTTCCGCTTCTATCGTTTACGGCGTGATTTTGCAAAATTTATATCCAGAACAATGTGATAAGCCGTGAATAAGCCGTAGATACGATTTCTTTTGGCCGCAAAACCAACAAAAAAGCTGAACAAGAAATGCGACCAATGTTTGAGTTCGAAACTCATTTCTGTTCTAAATGAACGATTTCTTTGGTCGACTGATTATTTGATTGACAGCCGCGATTGGTCAGTTTCGAAGATTTATGAACCAACGAAAAAAAAACATCGAATCTTTTTAGATACGAGATCGGACTTAAGACACAAGGATTTATCGCACTGAACATTACCATCAGGCTTTCCCGGCCCCAGAAGCAAAGCGCTGAATCAGAATAACATATGGCCATCAAAAAATAATTGGTTCTCAGCGTGTAACAGATCTTACCCACGGGGGTGTTGATTGATGGGAGATTGGGTTACAGGGCCTGGTAAAAACATTAGCCTGTCTGTTTGTGTTTGTGTTGCCTATGATCATCAGTGGGTATGAAGTAATTTTCTCAGAGATTTTCCCTGTCAATCATAATAACCATCATAATAAAGCAATGATGGAGAACCTGCGTATGTATATGTAACCAGAAAACCCTTTACAGCCTTTATGTGCAAAGTGTATTAACTCTTTCCTGTTCAGTCCCTGTTCTTATGCCCCAGTGTTTTTATACTTAGGGAAATATTGTGGAAAAAGAAGGAATTGCTTGTCACAAGCAATTTCTTCTTTTTCCACAATATTTTCTACCCTGTTAAATGATCATTTTTCCAATAAAAAAGATTTTAAATTGTTGTCTGCAAAACCTTTGATTTTGGACAGTCTAATATATTGCAAAACAGGAACGAGTTAAAGATTCTGCAGTGGCGCAGCTGGGAATCGAACTATAGTAGCCTTCGACTTGTTAAGTCATGAGTTTGCCATCCAATTCACGGGCTACCGTTACCAATACGAACATCTATTTTCCATTCAAGTCATTCATTTAGGTCGGTCGTGAAATTCGAAATGTCAAACATTCTTGTTGGTTTTCTCAAGTAAAAATCCGGGATTGCACGAGAAAGGGTTAAACTGATATCGTGACTTCTTTGGCCCAAATGCTGAATCATTATGAAAACTGCTTGTATTTTACACCATGGCCAAAGTTATCGTAGTGCTCATAGAATGGACTCACTAGAACTTGCGTACGTGCGGTTTGGGAATCTTACTGAGAAGTAAATTCGAACTTACAGAGCTTTTAAGAAACGATATACCGAGTTTAAGTTGGTAGCGCGTACGGCTTCTAATCACGAGATTACGGGTTCGATTTATCTGCCGCGGCGAGTATCCGTTCCGACATTATTCAATGGTTGAATAATCTTAAACCTAAGTGGGATGTGAAGGTGTACGTTAGGAAAGGTTGTAGTGCTAATACTGGAGTAAGAAATACAAGGAATCCAAGGTTAGGTGCTCTAGCAGCGCGATATGAATGAAATACAATATACTGTTAAACCCCATTCAAACAAATTCACTGACTCCATCATAACTTATGCTTACGTTACGAATGTTTAACATTAGAATGGCAATTTGAAATTCTGAAAAAAACTACACTACAAAAGATGCAGCCTGAACAGAATCTTTCTTTTACGTTCTTTAGACAAAATCCTTTCGCTTGAAGGATCACAAACTTTAGTTGCGATCTAACCTGATTTATATAATCAGAGGAAAACTGTTCTACTTTTATTTTCGAAACAATCTTTCGGATCGACGGATTGGCCTTAAAATCAAATTTGCTACTGTAGATAAAAATTGACACATCATCCACAATATTTCTCCCCGTTTTATTAAATTCTTTGAACATTTTAATCCGCTGTCTTATGGATGTCGTATTTTAAAACTATGTGCGTTCACTTGATCGCAGTCCTTTATTGAAAATGTCAGTTGGGATCTGTTTGACAGGTTCGTTATTTGCTAACACTTATCCTGGGTTTTCTGTTAGAGCCGTGATCTTGTACAAAGTTCAAAAACCCGATTACATTGGAATTTTATCTTTGATATAATTTTCTCCATTAGGAAAAAAAATATTGACTTGTGTGCGAAAAGGATCGACCTGGTCAGTCGTCACCTGGATAAAACATATTACTCTTGGCAGATTTTGTTATGAGTATTCATTTACCCATTAACAAACGAAATAATTTTAGACGTGTCCAAATTGAAAGAAGCTACGGACTCCATTTCAAAGTGTGTGTAATTTGAACAAATAATTACTGAATGTGGTATAAAACACTGTTGTAAAAGGATAAATGGCTTGTACAAGCCATTTATCCTTTTACTACAATGTTTTCTTGGGTATCATTTTACATTGGTGTCAAAAGGCGTCATTGTGTGGGAATGGATTAAAACAAATGATTCGATATCTAGAAGCCGCCGTCATAGCGCACTCGGTAGCTCGTCAGACTCCTTATCTTCAATGATTCAATGTCATGGGTTTGATCCCCATTTGCGGCACATATCCTTTCCGACATTTGTCTCTCACCAATGAGTGGCTAATCGTTAACCTAAGTGCGATAGCTGTTGGAGGCTAGGATAGGATGCAGTAGTAGTCCTCGTGTGAGGAATACCAGGAATCGATTGTTAGTTGCTCCAGCCGCCGCGATATGACTGAAATACTGTGAAAAGTGGGGTTAAATCCGATTCAATCAACCGGTACATATAGAAAAAAAAACTGCCCAGATGTTGTGAATGACATTGGAAATTTCTATGTTTAATGGCGTTACAAATACGGATCGATGGGCACGCCCTCTAAACTCCAACGGGAAGTTCTACTTACATAATAAATGGTGTTATTATGCAAATTTTATGGCCAGTTACATGTTACAAAAAAATAAATGTTTGAATGGCGATATAAACGTCGTAACTATAACTTAAACAAGATGTAGTGAATAAGCTGTAGTAACGACGTTTATGTCGCCAGACCAACAAAGATTGCTTACAAAACTTTCGACCAATGTTTGATTCAAAACTCACTTTATGTGAAAACCATGGTTGGGTTGGTCAATTAATTCTTTGACTGACAGACGCGATCCGCCTATTGATGGGTAATTGACCAATCACGGCTGTCAATCAAGGAATATATCGACCAATCAAATCATCTATTCAGCTCGGAATTAAGATTCGAACTCCTACATTGGCTGCCATTTTGTTTACCTATTTTTTTGGCGCAACCACACCTTTTTCAAGCTGTAGTACGTTAAAGTCGCAAACCAACTATTCTACTTTTTTGTTACATGCTACTAGCCATAAATTTGGCAAAGTAACGCCGTTTAAATTCAAAGCGGGACTTTATGTCGGAGTCGACGGGTGTGGCAAATTGAGTAAGTAGGCGGGGCCAGTGATTGGTCAAATGCAAAGCCCCTCAAAAAAAAAAAACAAATGGAAAAAAACAAACATGATATTTTTTAGGCTAAACATACAGAATTTCATCAAGTAAATTATGGTCTGCTACTATCTTTAATTTGGGCCAATCTATACGGTGTCTTCTGTAAAATGGACTAATGTACATAAACAGTTGTAACATTGTCAGTTTTTTACATCTACACATTTGTTTTCTTCTTTGTGATTTGGAAAGATAAGTTATTTCTAAAATTTGAAACAAAAAATGAAAAACAAGAAATAGGACAGAACGTTTGTCCCCGCTTAAAGTGCTTTTCATATGACCTTCAGCTGTGACCCTGAACTTGAGGTATCCAACAGATTTTACCAATAACAAAAGAACTAAACAAAAGGAACGACTGCATCAATTTTATTTTAAAACCTAGTAAACTCCGGACAAGAATTGGATACTTACATCGACACACACAGCCACGCCCCCTAACTCATACACGCACAAATGAAACTCTATACCGTCGTTGTAATTATAAAATCTCGTAACTACAACTTGAAGCAAGCTGTAGCTATGAGGTTTTAGAATGACAACGACGATGTGCTCGTCGCTATTACCAGACTGTGGCATAAAGTCAATACTTTTCAGTTTGGCAGTCAATCAGAGATTGGGTTTAAGAATCAACATATGAATAATTAGAATGACCTTTCATAACGAATTAATTACACAAAAAGCAAAATATTCCAACCATTTACAATCTGCACTATTCGCATAGTGTGACAAAGATCGAAACTTTTTGGATTTAACCCATTACCAAACAACGGCGCCTACTTACGCCCTGAAGGAAAAGCAATGAAAAACTGTGGGGAAAGGGCAAATTGCTTGCAACAAGCAAAAAATTTTCCATTTTCTCAAAATATTTTCTACCTTATTCGGCACTAATTTTAAACTATAGTACAATTTGAAATGATGTCTGCAACTTCTTTGAATTTGGACCAGTCTAAAATTACAAAACGTACCTTTTCGGTTGACATGCTACAAATAAAGAGTTTCACGACGAATCACCAATCAGTATCCGATGTCATTCATGATCGTGCTTAACTTGGCCCCACATCCATATTTTTTAAAAACGATGTCTTAATGCTTGTCTACGCTCCAAGAAAAAAAGGTTGCCGAAGACGTTGTCGAAAAAATGTTTCTATTCCCCCCCAAAAAACAACAACACTTAATGAACTAAAATTTGCCGTCTGCAACTTCTTTGAATTTGAACCAGTCTAATATTTTGTCATCTGATATTGGGTAAACTCGTACGGAAATAATTCTTTAGCAGAAGTGCTGGCATTTCAAAATTCTGTCTTACACAACTTGAGTACAAGAAGCGTCAACTGGTAAACCGGTACTGCAAGAGTTTGCAACTCAAAATATCTAATCATCCGAAAAAATGTTAGTTCAAGCGGAGAGAATTCTAAAAGATCTGGCACTTTAAAATGATGCATTGTACACCTAAATCTAGAATAAATGTCTACACATATATACGATTACCACACTCCCTGACAAAAGCTCCTTTTACGCCCCAAATAAACGTTCTAAAAAATCACTGATTAAAATTAAAGAAATTGCTCTTAATAAGCAATTTCCCACAACTTTCTGTCCCAAAGTACATTTTTTCAAATAAAACAGTCTAAAAAGTTTTCGTTTGGTAATGGGTTTATGCAAAACTGAGTGAGGCATTTTAACAAGCCCTAATTCAGTTAAAGCAAAACACAAAAGGGTTGTTACCTTCATCTTTTTATGCCGGCGAACTCACACAAAAATACCCACTAAGGGCATTATCGTTTTTTTATTGGTCAAAGGGAAATAACAAATCATGTAAATACAAGGGAAGTCACTGTTTCATTTCTTTGGCTACTATTGAAAAAACAAATGAATACGAAATTTTTGTGAAAACCATTATAGCAAAATAACAACACGAAACACGATCGTTAGGAAAAGAGTTTATTCTTTCTAGTCTGATTTTCTCTGACCTGTGTTTACCCAACAACATACAAAATGGAATGATAAAACCATGATCTTTGTACAATATGATTGATCAACATAATAAAAAAATAAAAACAATAAAATGATAAATAGTATCAGTTTGTAATACACAAAACAGATACACAAAAGCTCCTAGAATGATCTGAGTACTAAAATCAATTCATTCTTTAACGTAAAAAGAGCTCTTGTTTTGTCCCATTTTGTGACACGTAAACAATGCGTTCATCGGGTTAAGTCTGTTTTTTTTTTAAATTGGGGAATACAATAAATATCTCAAAAATCATTTTTGACCAGTTGTATGAAAATTTTGTGACATATATGAATATTATAAATGAGCTTTTTGACCAGTTGTAGGGCAATTTTGTGTCATGTGAAATATTTCAAATTCATTTTTTGACAGGATACTTGAACATTTTGTGACATATATAAAATATTTTGAAATCATTACAGCCGATTACAAGAACTTTGTTTTTTTTCGTATATGAAATATTTTCAATTCGTTTTTAGTCAGTTGCATGAAAAGAACAACAGGAAATATGGACATAACAAAGACAGCTGAGCCTGACAAAATTTCAGACTATTCCAAGTTGAAAAAAGTTACAGACAACAATTTCTAGTTGCTGGAATTTAGAAAGTCTTTAATTTTTTTAGGAGAAAACATAGTGGAAAATGAAGAAATTGCTTGTTTCAAGCAATTTCTTCATTTGTCACAATGTTTTCCCATTTTTTTCTTGAGGGAGATCATAAATCGTCAATTTTTGGTAAAGGGTAATTTGGAATATATTTCCGAGTGGAAAACCGACCCTTCTACCTTTTCATGTACAGGTTATTGAAAAAGCATGTCTTACCCCATTCTCGCACAATGACACTTTTTGACGCCTCCCAAGAAAATCGATTACGAAACATTGTGTAAAAGGAAGAAATTGGTTGTGGCAGAAAGTGAATAAATCTTAAATTTTTATAAAGTTTGAATTGATTTCTGTAACTCCTCTCGATTTGGACCAGGCTAACATTTTGCAGTATGGTAATTGGTTAAAAAACCAACACTGACATTGCTGTCTGACCTCTTAAATGTTCAACCTTTCCTTGAGAAACCTCCAATATTTCATTGTTTTTCGGAATGATTTGGTCTCAAATTGAAGATCAACTTGAATATATCTTAACCCTTGTCATATTGGACCCAGAATATTCCTCTTTTGGAAGAAGCTATAGACTGAAATCAGCCACTCATATGTGCAGTCTAAGCTTAACCCTGTATCTTTTGAGCCAGAGTTTTTAGAGTTAATTAAACGGAAAATACTGACTCACTACATTGCTTTGATGTTAACCTTTGTCATGCAAAACTCACAATATCTCCGTTTTAGCAGGAGGTATAGACAAAGATCAACCTGCAAAAAAGCACAGTCTGATCTTAGTCTACACCTGCTGTCTGTCCTTTGGAAACCAGAGTTTTTCATGAAATTTCTTTTACAAAAGAAGTTTTGACAACTGAACAAAAAATACTACCAGCGCTTTCAGCCCTTTTAATTTTTATACAAATCTGAAAAGGGTTTTATTCAGCATTACATGAGTAAAATTCAATACTGAACAGATTTTTTTCAGCAAGAAAAAGGTAAATTATAAATATGGATATTTTATTTAATATTCCTAGCTACAGAAAAAAAAATCTATATTCAGAAAAGAAAAATAAGAAGATCAAGAATGAGTTATAAAACAACACGGAAATTCATTTACAAAGGCATTTAAACGAGACATTTAAACAACTATGTACAATATCACCCTATGAATAACACTCTCGTACTTAAATAAGGTAAATGAAAGACTTTGTACTACAAAGATTAACAGTAAAAAGGAACATAATAAATTATGCACCGGGACCATTCCTCTCATATTTAACACATTCCCAAACAATCGCAGTTTTTACTCCCTCAAAGAAAGAACAAACATGGAAAACATTGTAGAATATGAAGACATTTCTTAATTATCCACAATTTTTCTACTAAAGATAGACAAAACATTTTTAATAGTTTCATCAACATGAAACTAGATCTTCTTTTCAATTAAAGCCAGCCTAATATTTGTCATGTTGTAATTGGTTAACCCACTTCCAGAAAAATACCATTTTTGTCAGGTAAAATTTCAAAGAAATTCGAAATGATAATTCATAGCTGATGAAATTTTAAAAATCTATGTCTTCTCAGGTAATAAACATTATGGATAATTAAGAAATTGCTTGTAACAAGCAATTTCTTCATTTTCCATACTGTTTCCAAAGCTTTCTTTCTTGAGGCATGTGAATAAGTGGAGATATGTGGGTGAGAGTTATCAACATTAGTAAAAAAACTTATCTTATTTCTTCATAATCTAAATTCTTTAATATTATGGCATGTATTGGACTCAAAGATCAGCAATGCATCTTTACACAGACCAAAGTTACTTTGCCAAATTTTGTCTGATAACTATAATCACATCTGTGGAGCTTGAATAGTTCAAACAGTTGATGACAAAATGGAACAGCAAGAATTTTGAAAAAAAAATGTCATAACACTGTCAAAGGCTAATCATCCATGCCCAAAATAAAATATGCATGTCTCTGATAGATATTTAATGGAACTTAAATAAAATTCATCGAATAAATCATGAGAAATTTATTGGGAAAAAATGTTTGTCAAAAGCCCATAACTCTGGAAATATGAATTAATCTGGAACCAAAATGAAATACCACTGGTTGATACTGACTTTGAGTGTAAATGTGAAGTTTGATTGATTAATTGAAGGAGATTCTACATACCAAATATCAATGCTCTACAATTTCTAGTTTCAGAGATGACGGTTTATAAAATGTTCTTTCTTTGTTTCTGTGTAAAATAGGATGTGCGTTGACAGACCCCATATATGTCTTAAAAGGCATGGCAATCACAAACCTTTTAGAGGTTTACTAGGAGATTTTACATATCAAATACCAATATTCAAGGCTTTCTGGTTTGAGAGTAGATTTTTAACCCTCGTCATGCTGAATTAAAATCCTATAAAGAATTGGATTAAAATCAAAGGACTTACACCAATGGAAGGCCTAATTGTGGGTCTTTATTTCTTTTGAAAATTATTTTTTCAAAAAACTCTGACTTAAAAGGGACAACTAGGAGCTATAGACCAAGACCAGACAGCACTTAAGTGCAGGCTGATCTTTGTCTATACTTCCTGCAAAAACAGGAATATTCAGTGTTCAGCATG
This sequence comes from Fragum fragum, assembly GCA_946902895.1. NCBI lineage: Eukaryota > Metazoa > Mollusca > Bivalvia > Cardiida > Cardiidae > Fragum > Fragum fragum. The sequence continues at coordinate 28,071,383 of OX336365.1, forward strand.
ACAAGGATTAAAATTTTCATTACTTTCACCCCTTTTGTTGCCATGGTAGAGATAAGTGCAAAGAGCTTCACCACAAAAGAACTCTGCTAAATTTCATCAAGATTAGCTAACTGGTACAGGAGGAGAATATGTTTACAGAAAATGTTGACTGCCACACAATGACGATGCATGACAACATACCTCAACAATCAAAATGCTCACCTTGAGCACTTTGAGCTTAGAAGAGCTGAAAATATATTATTGATCACAAGATACAATTGACCAATTCCTGGCTACGCCTACATACTCATTTCGCCATTCCCATTAACTCCAACAGATAGTAACACTTCGATTTAAAACAATGATATTTTACAAAATTTGTGGCCAGTAGCATGTAATAAAAAATTTGAATGGTTGGTTGGCCACCTAAACGTTGTAACTACAACTTGAACGAAGTTTTAACTGCAAAACTAACAAAAAAGTTTGAAACAAATGGCTGCAAATGTCAGAGTTCAAATCTCCGGGCTGAATGAATTATTTGATTGGTCGATATAATCCCTGGTTGACAGCCATATTTGGTCTATCAGAATGTACACGAATCTCCCCTTAAAACACTTATCAATTAAATACAATATAGTTTTTATTTTGTTGATTTGATTTGTGCTTAATCAAAAGCTTAAAAGAAACACAGAGGGTAGCAATATAGCACCAAAAACATGATGTCATAAAACGATACAACATTCATGATAAAAGCCATTAAATAGATAAACATACATGTATAAACATGTACCACTTATTTATCCAAATTAAAACTGCAGTAAGTTGAGCTAGATGGTTGTCCTAGGACAACTGCTGTCGACCCTGTATGGTTTTGTTGGTATCATGTTCCAGATAAGCACAATTTTAGTGTTTGACCTTGAGTTTTGACCTTGAAATTGAACCATTAAAAAAATTCTCTCAAATGGCACATCTACTCATGATGGAGAGTAATTGTGCCAAATTATTTTGAAAACCATCTTTAATTGTAGGAGAAATGCTCCAGATAAGCACAATTTTAGTGTTTGACCTTGAGTTTTGACCTTGAAATTGAAGCTATCAAAAAAATTCTTTCAAATGGCACATCTACTCATGATTGAGAATAATTGTGCCACGTTATTTTGAAATCCATCCATAATTGTAGGAGAAATGCTCCGGACAAGCACAAATTTAGTGTTTGACCTTGAGCTGTGACCTTGAAATTGAAGCTATCCAAAAATTCTTTCAAATGGCACATATACTCACGATGGAGAATAATTGTGCCAAGTTATTTTGAAGTCCATCCATAAATTTAGGAGTAATTGTCCGTACAAATTTGGACAGAGGACTGACGGACGGACAGACTAACGGACTAACTAACGCACTAAGACACATACACCAACTTGTCATAGTGACAACTATGTCTCGCTCACTGCAAGTGGGCTCGACATAAAAACACAAGTGTTATTAGCGTCATAAATTTTGGTTTCAGAGTTCCTTGATAGCACACATCTTGAAAATAGTACAGCAGTCTATCAGTTGTAATTTACAGATCATGACGGTCAATCAAGGATTCAATCAACCAATCAAATCCTTCATTTAGACCTGATTGAAGTTTTAACTTTGTGTTGGTATGGACACTTAACCCTTACCAATTCTTTTTAAATTTTAGACTAGTCCAAATTGAAAGAGGTTGCAGACCACAATGAAAACTGGGTGCCATTTGAAATGAAATCACCTTATGTGGTAAAATAAATTGTGGAATAGGGAGAAATTGCTTGTTACAAGCAATTTCTTCTTTTTCCACAATGATTTCTCAAGTATAAAATCACAGGAACCATAAAATCCCTTATTTGAACAAGAAAGGTTTAAATGCCATAGCTTATTCAAGCTGTAGCTACAACATTTAAGTTACCAACCAACTTTTTATTCATTTTATGAATGATAATGGCCATAAGTAATAATAATTAATGCCGTGTGATATTCAAGAGGAACCCTCTGTTAAAGCTCTAAATTTTGTCAATGAAATTTAGAAAGTCCTTAGCTTTGAGGCAGGAAACATACTGGATAATGAACAAATTGCTTATAACAAGTAATTTCTTGATTTTCAACACTGTTTTCCAAAGCTGCTTTTCTTAACTCATTCCCACACAGTGTAATTTTAGACTGGTCCAAATCGAAAGAAGCTGCAGACGACAATTTTAAGTTGATGAAATTTTAAATTCTTTGTCTTTTTGGATAGAAAACATTGTGGATAATGAAGAAATTGCTTGACACAAGCAATTTCTTCATTTTCCACGATGTTTTCCCAATTGATTTTCTGGAGGGGCGTCTAGAAGGGTCATTGTGTGGGAATGGGTTAAGGGGCATCAAAAGGCATGATATTATGGGAAGGGGTTAAACGGACAATAGGAATGTGATACAACTTTCTCAATAGGGATGCAGTATAAACCCAAATACCACATGACCAATATTATTGATTCCTGGAAGAATGATACAAAAGAAAATACTTTGGAAATCATGGTTTGGAAATCATAGTTTGGAAATTATAGTAAGTAAATCATAGTTTGGAAATTATAGTAAGTAAATCATAGTTTGGAAATTATTAGTTTGGAAATCAATGACATATGATGTTTACAAATGTGTCTGTACATGACATTTCAAAACATTTCACATACATCTTAACCCTTGTCATGCTGTATAAATTACCTAACTAAATTGTTGTAAAATCAAAGGGCTGAAAGCACTGATAGAACTTGAAAAATTATTATTTCTTTTAGAAATCAATTTCATTAACAACTCTGGAAGGAAAAGTACAAGCAGAAGGTGTAGACCAAGATCAGACTGCACTTATGTGCAGGCTGATCTTGACTACACCTCCTGATAAAACCGGAATATTCTGGGTTCAGCATGACAAGGGTTAATTTTAGTTTTCTCTATCGACATTCCAGTGTTTTGATTGGCTTAATTTTTATGTCATAATTCAATGAACATATATTCATAATTCCACGTATGCTTCAGCACAAAGAAGATCCATATTTGTTTTCTCAAAAGTTATAAAATATTAGCTATATTTTCCATGCTGGCATTAAATTGCAATAAACATAGAGAATATATTTTGTTTTCATTGAGGTACAAAACTAAAAATCTCAATCACACTAATGTATGAATCCACTTTGCACTTTAATACAGTGTAATTAAGTTTTTAGGTTCATACCTCAATGAAAACAAAAATATATGCTTCATTTCTTAACCCTTGTCAATTTGAACCCTGAATATTCCAGTTTTGGCAGGGGATAGAGACAAAGATCAGCTCAGTCTGATTGTAGCCTACACACCTGTTTATCACTTTTAAGTGAGAATGCTTTTAAAATTAATTTTTCAAAACAAATTTTGACCCAAAACTAGTACCTTAAATGCTTTCAGCCCATTGATTTTCATGCAATTTTGAAAAAAAAGAAGATTTATTCGGCATGACCCGGGTTTAGTATGAGGTATACACATTGAGTAGCCCGGAGGGCCATACAGTGCATCTAGAAAAAACATATATTGTCCAAACTTAATTCAGTAGCCATCTACTGAAGGTATAGTGAAGGGTCTGATCAGACAGTTTGGATGCACTGGCTGATCTGAGTCTTAACTTGCCTATAATGTGAAATGGCTAGCAATGATCAAATAAACATAGATTTATAGAAATACTCTTACACTGTGAAAGACATATACCTTACTAACAGAAAGTTTCTCAGAAGTATGACCATAGTTAATGACCTTGACCTTTTCATTGGCAGTCACATATTTATTTGAGGCACCTTCTGACTATATAATGTTTGTTTTGTTTGACACGTTTTAATAAACGTTTATAGTGTAAGGACACAGAAAAAAAGTCTACTGACTGATGAGTGGATAGATGGACAAACATGGTGAAACCAACATTGCCCCTCTTCTTTGTAGGTGGGTTTGATAATGCAACATGAAATATCAAATTTGCAGTTAAGTTTTAAGTTAGGCTAGATAGACATAGAGATAGATTGACCGACTATGGCTAACCAATTCCCACACAACAAAATTTTAGACTGGTCCAAATTGATAGAAGCTGCAGACGACAATTTAAAGTTGATGGAATTTAGAATTTCTTTGTCTTTTTGAACAGAAAACATTGTGGAAAATGCAGAAATTGCTTGATACAAGCAATTTCTTCATTTTCCACAATGTTTTCCCAAGTATTTTTCTTGAGGGGCGTAAAAAGGAGGGCTTGAGTTGGAATGGGTTAAACAATATGTCTCATATCTTATTCATGCACAGGCATAAATAAATTCCATGCTTTACGCAAAAGTATGACTGCTTTTAATCTAAATAAAGTAATAACCATGTTTGTCATGGGAACATTAAAACAAGGTGCCAAATTGTCACAAGATACGCCCATCAGACTGCTTAATATTAACTGGGGGTTTGTATAGAACTGAGGTTATTTTGAATGAATTTCTTTTGTCAAACAAAGTATGAAAAACAACAAAGGGCAATAACTCAAAATATACCCTAGGTAGAGTTATGGTTCTTGTACACTGGACTCCCACTTGGTGAGCTCTATGCATCCATAAAGTTTCATGATTCTAGCTATAATACTTTTAGAGATATACTCCAGACAAGATTCAAGTATGAAAAACAACAAAGGGCAATAACTCAAAAATAGGCTAGGTAGAGTTATGGTTATTGTACACTGCACTCTCACTTGGTGAGCTCTATCCATCCATGAAATTTCATGATCCTAGCTATGATACTTTTAGTGATATACTCTGGACAAGATTCAAGTATGAAAAACAACAAAAGGCAATAACTCAAAAAATAGGCCAGGTAGATTTATGGTTCTTGTGCACTGCACTCCCCCTTGGTGAGATCTATACACCCATGAAGTTTCATGATCCTAGCTATAATACCTTTAGAGATATACTCCGGACAAGATTCAAGTATGAAAAACAACAAAGGGCAATAACTCAAAAAGTAGGCCAGGTAGAGTTATGGTTCTTGTGCATTGCACTCTCACTTGGTGAGCTCTATCCTTACCTGAAATTTCATGATCCTAGATATTATACTTTTAGAGAAAATACTCTGGACAAGATTCAAGTATGAAAAACAACAAAGGGCAATAACTCAAAAAATAGGCCAGGTAGAGTTATGGTTCTTGTGCACTGCACTCCCCCTTGGTGAGATCTATACACCAATGAAGTTTCATGATCCTAGCTATAATACTTTTAGAGATATACTCCAGACAAGATTCAAGTATGAAAAACAACAAAGGGCAATAACTCAAAAAATAGGCCAGGTAGAGTTATTGCTCTGTATTGATGAGAAGAATATAACTGCCAAGTTTAAAGTCAATCGGACTTATGGTGACAGAGTTATGCTCCGGATAAAGAAGTGGACACCACCCGGATGCCTTGTCGACCCGACGACCGGACGCCCGGACGCCCAGACACCACGGGTGATCCCATTATACAGTAAAACCTCGGTAGTTCGTAGCGCAAGGGACCGAGGAAATTTATACGAATTAAGCATAGTACGAACAAAACGGAGGGGAAGTGGTCGGTTGTTTGAGATACACGGAATCGGACACGTCATGTTCTGTCTCCAATTTGATTTTAAATTAGTTATTTTTCTAACCAAGATCCTCAGTTTTTAATTATGGAAAACATAAATGAAAAATTACTCATCTTGTATTTTTTTTTTTTTTTTTTTTGCTTTTATCTCTGTGTTAATTTTTGTATTTTTTAAACACAGTGTTTGTATCAAATTTCTACCTCCATTAGGTATTCTATCACCAAATCATGAAATTAAAGACCGACGATTGTGAAGAAAGCAAACGCAGCTTAAAATAAAATGTTTAGAAAAATGATCAAAAGCACTTATGCTAATATGGGTGCGTCAATTTAAAGTAAATTTTCGGCGACAATCACGGGAATATTTATTCGATTAATTACCAACCATACAAACCAAACAGCCCCTTTTAAAGGTCATAAATGATAACACATTATTTGTCAGATAGATCAGCAGGTGTGAAAATCTAGGTAATTGGTGATTTGTGACAATTTGCATATTACACCTACGAATTAAACATAGGAGTTTGTGCTAAAATCATACTTTCGGGACTTTAAATGGCCTACGAACTACGAACCACTGACGTTCGAATTAGACCTAGTTTTCTAACAAAGATAAAGAAGAAAAAAGATCAGGACCGCGTAAAGTATACGAACGAACACATACCTACGAACCAATGACGTTCGAATTAACGAGGTTCTACTGTACGTCCCGTCTTCGACGGGCGTATAAAAAGTAACTGATTCATATTCTAAAACTCTGGAAATGTTTTTCATTGGGACCACACAGCAAAATATGAGACTGGTCCAAATTAAAAGAAGTTGCAGACAACAGTTTTAGTTGATGAAATTCTGAATTCTTTATCTTTTTGGATAGAAAACATTTTGGAAAATGAAGAAAATGCTTGTAACAAGCAATTTCTACATTTTCCAATTTTTTTCCAAAGACTTCTTACTTAAGGGGCGCAAGAAGCATCATTGTGTGGGACATTGGTTAAGGATTATTCCAGATTCAGATTTTGGGATATTTTGACACACTGGTGTCAAGTGCAAGTAACTGTTTATGACTCTCAAACACTGTAAAAGATTTGGTCATCATTAAACCAGCCATAGGCAAATGTGTATAATTTCATCTATTTTTAGATCTAGGGTTATTCTATATTTAGATTTTGGGTTATCTGGAAACACTTGTATCAAGTCCAAGTAACTGTTTCATACTCTCAAACACTGTAAAAGACATGGCTGTCATGGGTACCACTCTCATATAGTTGATGGTGATACCCCTGTATAGTCCTTTTTTGATTCCATGTTCTTGGTAAACTGTATGTAAAATTTCCCACCAGGATTTTCTGAAAAAAAAAATAGAGCAACAAATGAATTATCACACAATCCCACATTCTTTTACACCACAGAAAAAATACAATAACTTTCCAGGGAAAAAGTGCTGTGCCTGCAGATTATTTGACCTTGAGGAAAGACCTTGACCTTGGAGATATCTGGGAAATTTGTTTCAAATGGCAAATCTATTCCTGATGGATAACAATTGTCCAAAATTTGAAATCTATACTCATATTGTAGAAGATATGCCCCGAACAACCTCAATTTGAATACTTGACTTTGAGCTGTAGCCTTGATCAAAAGCTGGCTTAAAATTTGTTTCAAATGAAATATCTACTCTTGATGGATTACAATTTTGCCAAGCTCTTTTGACATCCATCCATGAATATAGGAGTTATAGCTTGGACAAATTCAGAAGCACTAACTTCTTGTCATAGTGACAACTATGTCTACCTAACAGCAAATGGACTTTACTAAAAGCAATGATTGAAAATTGAACTTGTCCCCTTGGTATGGCCAGAGAGCAAAACCTCTGATCTGACGGTGCAGGTATTTAGGCAAAGCACATGAATAATGTAAAGAATTTAACCCATTCCAACATAATCCTGCTTTTCTAAACTAGTTTATAAAATTTCATCATTTTAAAATTGTTGTCTTGAACTCCTTTCAATTTGTACTAGTATATTTTTGTTGTCTGGTATTAGGTTAAGTAGATGAGTCTCATTATGAAGGTACATAACACAGACTAGCTCCCCCATTTTCATAATAATTCCAACTTAATAAAACAACATTCTTTTCTTCATTATTACTTTTAACCCATTCCAACACAGTGGAATTTTAGACTGGTCCAATTTGAAAGAAACTGCAGACGACAATTTGAAGTTGATGGAATTTTAAATTTTTTCGTCTTTTTGGATAGAAAACATTGCGGATAATGAAGAAATTGCTTGATCCAAGCAATTTCTTCATTTTCCACAATGTTTTCCCAAGCTTTTTTGTTGAGGGGCGTAAAAAGGAGGGACTGAGTGGGAATGGGTTAAATGTTATTTTATATATCTTATATTTAATTTTGCCAAGTCTTTGTTGAATTTAATGGGGTTTAGGTGACTTATTTAATAAATCTAGTTTTTCAAGAAAAAAAAAATCTTTTAATAATAAGATCTCAGCATAAAATCTTGGAAAAAGATAGATGAAATTCTGCAAAACATTTGTCAATATCTATAAAATGATTCGATAACAATCAATATGTCATCTTGCATAAGTTGACCTTAAAAAGTGACCTTGAACTTGATGGTTTAACTTGACCTTACAACAGACATTTGCCTATCATCACGAGAGAACTTAGTCCAAACTTTTAGCCATGTATCTTGAATGATGTTTGAATAACAACAAAATGTTAAGTTGTTGTGTTGAGTTTACGTCTTGCAGACGGATGGATATTGGTAAAGCAATATGCCCCTGATCTTATCAATGCCTGTACATAAAAGGGTTATTTCTTCCCTTGTCTCTGGATTACATTATAAAAGCTTAGTTATTACAACTTCAATACATAGACTGATTTTGTTAAAGAATCTAGCTTAACTCTTTCCTGTACAAACATGGGATATTTTGCACTTGAGAAATCATTGTGAAAAAAAGAAGAAATTGCTTGAAACAAGCAATTTCTCCTTTTTCCACAATGATTTTTACCACATAGGATGGTTTCATTTCAAATTGTATCCAATATTCATTGTTGTCTGCAACCTCTTTCAATTTGGACAAGTCTAAAATTTAAAAGAAAAAAAAAAAAAAAACAGGAAAGGGTTAATTTAAAGAATTACCATTTACTTATCATGACATACCCTGTATATTTTTCTGGGTTACACAGCATTGTGGACAGCTGGATCTTTCTTCTTGTTACATCTAGTGGATAACTGTTTAAATATACAAATATTAAAAAATTCTATTAAAGGTCAAATTCAAAGAAATTTTTATTTTGTCTTTTCATTCATTATTTTTCATGTATATGGTGTTAATTAAACACACAAACAATATTTTCGCGGTTGCAGACCGTGCACATGTACAAAAACCAATTCGAAATGTCAAGATTTAATACTGCCCCAAAACAGCGCATCGCTTACTTCCCCTGTACATTCCCCAAACCGCTTATCTCCCCTGCATTTGTGACGTCATAGTGGAAGCTATCTGTTTTACATGTCCAATGGTTGCTGTACTAAATACAGGCGATAATACGTAAAAATCAGAATTAGCAGAACTAAAAGCAGAATTATGACGATCTGTGCCGCTTACGGTTGTAATATTGAATCGGGAACTCAGAGGATCAGCATTTTTACGTTTCCGATTGATTTTAGAAGAAAAAAGTTGTGGATTCATAAACTGAACCTTGATCGGACAGCAATGACAAATTTTGAGCCACCGAGTCATGCAAAGCTTTGTGTGAGACACTTTAATTTCAAGTTTTTGATCAGCCCGAAACTAGCAAATGACGTTGGTTTTAAGAACTTTCGACTCCGATTGAAACCTGACGCCGTGCCAACTATCTTGATCTCGGAGAACAGACGAAGAAGAACCAACATGCCGACCATCAGCTAAGGCAATTTCGAGGAAGAAGCTGCAACAGCGGTTAGATCAATTTGGTGAACAAACTGATATCTCGGCCATATATTGTGGGGGTTGGGATTATATAAAAAATAAATGAATCTCATTATGGACCGATTTTTTATAAGACAGCAGAACTGAAAGCGTTCCCATTTTTTTCATCTCGGATATTGTCCTTCCAATATATTGACCAAACGAGACTTTCAATACAGGAATATACCGACCAATCAAATAATTCATTCAGCCCTAACCTGAGCTTACCAACTCCGATATTGGTTGCCATTTTTGTTTACCTTTATTTTTGATTATTTTTGATTTGGCGGCTTAAACATGGTAACTACAGCCTTTTCAAGCTGTAAACTCATGAGCTGCAAGCTCATAAACGTACTGTTTATCTTGAATTCCAACATAGTTTCAAAATGTTCCTTTTACATGGTTGTTAGATGAAATTTCCTTTTTTTTATTACCAAAAAATCCATTCAGACACATTAAGGGGTCGACACTAACAGTGTTCCGGGATCCCTTAGAATTGGAAGGGACCCCAGCAATTCCAGGCTAGAGATTCCATTTGGATCCTTCAATGTTTCTCCAGTACAATAGGTCTTAAGGTATCAACTAATGGTCCTGATTTTTTGTTTGCTTGCCTTTGTAGAAAACATTGTGGATAATGAAGAAATTGCTTGTACCAAGCGATTTCTTCATTTTCCATAATATTTTCTTAAGTTTTTTTAAAAGTTGGGCTTAGATGGACAGGATTGCGTGTGAATGAGTTATTACAGGGCAAAAAATTTTAAGATCAAATTAAAAAAAAAAGTTGTTTTTTTTTTCATTGAAAGAGGTTGCAGATGACCACTTAATTTGTGCCAAAATTGAATAATTATCGTAAATAGGCTTCAAAAATGTGAGAAAATTTGCTATTGCTAGTCACAAGCAATTTCTCCTTTTCCCCCAATATTTGTCACAACTTTCTCCTACTGTGAGTAAGAATAGAGGATTTAGTTGTAATGAGTCAAAAGGAGGTACAGATAATTGAACAGAAAATAGTGGCCATCATTATGTTCAATTTTTTCGAAGATCACAATAGTCATTAGCGGACAGACAAGCTACTGATTGCTTGGTAAAGGGTAAACTTAGGCTATGGTCATGTCTTAATTAGTGTTTTAAACAATGCAGGAAATGATTACATAATATATGCATATCCCATCCTTTCATGTTAGACAAACTAGTGATGTATATTTTCACCCGTGATCTATGTTTATTCCAAGGACTGTATAACTCCCTTATTAATCTATTGCAACTTATTATGACTTTGGAAATAAGCTAAGATGATACTGGAAACGGTCATAATTTATGTCATGTATGAATTAATCTTAATTTGTTTATAACATGACAGAAAACATTTCCTTGGCAGAAAACATTGTGGGAAATGAAGAAATTGGTGGCAACAAGAAATTTCCAAATTTTCAACAATTCTAATCAAAGCCTTTTCTTGAGGTGTGTCATAAAATGGTTTATAACGGATTTAAAGAATTGAAAGGTTGACAACCAGAATTTTCTTTCTTTCCATGATTGTTTTTGAATTATTGTTTCTACGGTACAATTAAATTTTGCCCGTATTTACATTACACATGACTTTCCTTTCTTTGTACATGCATTTAACCCATTACCATACAATTCTTACTTTGAATATGAAAATATTATAAAATGGAAAAGAGAGTGGGAAAAGGAGAGATTTCTTGTTATTAGAGATTTGCCCTTGTCTCACAATGGTTTCTACCGTATTTGGGCTCAAATTTTCATTCAAAACACTAAGAATTGTCACCTGCAATCTTGAATTTGAGCCAGTCTCATTTTTGTCTCTTATTGTATGGTAGTGGGTTATGCAAATAAATTGTAGAATAACATTGCATAAAATTCGAGCAACACAGAATAAAACATATGAAGCTTGTAGATATTATTTAATTTCAAAGTCCCGTCTTATCAGTATATCTTGCCATTTAATTATAGTTGTTTTAGCTCGGCTGTTTTCAAAGAAAACCCGATGTGTTGGGATTGCCTTGGTGTCATTGTCGTCGTGCGAAAACTTATACATTTGTGATATCTCTGGTTCTACTAAAGGCGAAATAGCTTATTAAAAGTAATTTCTTCTTTTTTCACAATGTTTTCTCTAGTATTAAATCACAGTTTCGTAAAATCCCATGCTTTTACAGGAAAGGATTAAAGGATTTACAGGACTTTTTTACACCTTTTTTAACAGATGCCTATAAAGACTACCTTCCCAATAGTACAATAGTTGACATGCTCATTTTGATACAGAAAGGATTCCACTGCATCAGGTGTTTTAACTCATTGTGCATAGATAACAAAATTTTACACTAGTCCGAAATTGAAAATTGACAAAGCCTGCTTAAACAGGGGTGGGGACGACACAAAGACTAGAAACATTGAGAGAAAAGAACAAATTATTTGTCATAAACAATTTCTGCTTTTCCTGCAAAGTTTCCACATTTCTTTAGTGTTTCAAAAAGCTAGGGTTTGTGACAATGGGTTAATACTAAAATTGACAAATTTAAGGCAGGTCTAGAACTTGAACAGCAGGCAAAATTTGTATGTTGAGTATGTTAAAATTGAAAGTAAGTGTAAATTATGTATGAAGTTTTAAGAGAAAATGTCATGAACAATGAATACTTTTCTCTGTATAGTTTCTACAGCTTAGTTTTCTTCAGAGCATTGAAAATAAGGGATAAGCGCTTTTTCTCAATGTCACAATAAGATCATAAAGTTAACTACTGAGGGTATTTGAATCCACAATAGTCCTCAGAGAGAATCATGTCTCTGATAGCAGTCAGCACATGTGAAGGAATCACTTTCCTCACTCCTTTCCCAATAGTCTAGAGGCCAGGTGTCTGTGTAGCCTAGAATAAAAAAAATGTAAAGAGATCTTAGCTTTTACACCAAAATTTTTTGGTGATGTTGAACTTCATGATAGAAAACAGAGTTGGGAATGGTCCAAATTCAAAAAGTAGCAGATGACAATATAAAGTTGATGATCTTTACAGGCTTTGTCTTACATACGACAGAATTAAGTAACAAGCATTTTCTTCTTTTTCTACAGTGTTTCCAAGATGGTTGGTTGGTGATCTAAATTGTAACTACAGACTGAATTAGCTGCAGTTACAATGTCAAGGTCCACAAACCAAGAAAAATGCCTAAAAGGTGTCCAAAATTGCAGTCCAAAGTTCTCTTTTTGTCTAAAAAAATTCTTTGACAGTTGACAATTGGTAAATCACTGAATTTTAAGAGTTTAAGTGTTGAATGGGGTAGTAAACTTTGTATAAGGACAAATTGCATGTAACAAGCAATTACTCCTTTTCCCACTATTTTTTTGCAAACTACATTGCTTCAGTATGTCAGAACATTGGATTATGTGGTAATGGGGTAAGTTTCCTTGCCTTAACCCTTTTCTGTTCAATCACTGATTTTACATCCCTGTAAATTTTTGAATAGGAAACATTGTAGAAAAAGAAGAAATTGCTTGTATCAAGCAATTTCTTCTTTTTCCACAATATTTAAAATCCTACTGAATGCTTACTTTCAACTAGAATCCACTTTGAATTTTCGTCTGCAAGTCCTTTGAATTTGGACGGGTCTAAATTTTTACAAAACAGGAAAGGGTTATAAACAATGTAGGTAATTTATGAAAATTAATTTAGCATTATAACAAAACAGTGTAAAAGAAAGAAAATATTTTACTTACTCATGAATTCTTTGGTTTTCCACAAGTGGGCCTGTCTGTAACGAATGGTCATAGTAGGTAACTTCCAATACATGAATGTTCAGACAATTCATCCGGAATGCAATGTGATCTGTTATGCATGTCAATCCTGCTTCATCTATACTGTTTGTTGTCTTGCAGCACTTGGATTCTGTCACAGTTGGCATATTCACACAAATGTTGCACTGGCACCTGTGAAATTGAATTATTTATTATAATTTTCGTATTTGAGAATGATTTACTGTCCATATTTACAGAGAGTAAACAAACGTTAATGTAACTTTTCTGATGGGGGCACCATTGTAAACCATATACCAAGAACTGTTTTCAAACATTGGATAATGTAGTACTGATTTCAGGCAACCAAAACCATTTGAGCCAGTGTTTGACATTTGCATATAATCCTGTCTGATCAGACTTCACTTTGCACCTAGTAGATAGCTACAGACTGAACGTTTCTTATGACAGCCAGATAATCATCTAATACACTATTTGGACAATAAGACTGGAAAAGTCATGCACATAATTTCTTATTCTCATATTAAATTTACAAACGAGATGTTTGATCGTAACTTTTTGGTAGAAGAAAATTCAGAGGAGTTTTTGTTACTGTGTTAATAGTCCCCGGATAATTCAAAAGGGGTCTCACTCGCAAAAGTCACTTCATTGGGATCTTCATTTAAATTCGTTGTTCAATTCAGATTAAAACGTTCAAAAAGGGAGTAAATTAAATTTGTTACGATTCTAATGTTTATAAAGGGCAATATTCGCCCTAAATATTGATAACTCACCATGTTGACACCTCAGGAACATTATCGTCAAAATCGGGGCAAAAAGAAGACGAAGAATTATAATCATCACTATCCTCCGATTCCGTAGCAATTGCCCTTCAAACTGGTTCGTACACATATGGCTTTAAAGTACCAGAAACGTCCATTTCTTCTTCGGGAATATCGCTCAAATCGCTATCATACTCTACGTCCATTTTTAATAAACTTCCACTATGACGTCACAATTCAGGGGAGTTAAGCATATGTATCCAATAGGTAAGGGACATAAGCGATGCCGTAAAACCGAAAAGGTAAAAATAAAAACTCAAATAAAGTGTTTTTGAAACAATCTCAAGAAAAAACAATGAGTATCAATGCACATGTTTATTAACGGAATTTTGAAAATTTGAATTATGTTACCCCTATTGATTTGCCCTTTAAGGAAAAAGCTTTAAATTAAGTGATCTAAACAAAATAAAGTTTATTCATATCATTGTTAAAGTTCTCAAACCCCCCCTGCGGCGGCACATATTCTTTCCGACATTTGTCTGTCACCACTGGGTGGATAATCTTAAACCAAAGTGGGATAGCAGCTGGAGGCTAGGAAAGGATATAGTGGTAGTACTGGTGTGAGAAATACCAGAAATCGATTGTTAGGTGCTCCAGTCGCGATACGATAAAAGCGTCACTATGATGGAATGGATTAAAAGGTAAAGTTGTGAAATATATGTTAACGAATTTTCTAATAATCCCTTTTTATTCCTTATTATGCCATGAAGAAAAACAAGAGGACCATGATGGTCCTAGATCGCTCACCTGAACTGTCTGCTGTTTAAAAAAAAATGCAACTAGAGACAAAAAACTTCAATCAGTTTCATGAAGATTGAGACAAAACTGTATCTTCTATTTTGTAAACAAAGAAATTATCATTATGGCCCCTTTTCCTGTGTTATCGTATAGAACCTTCCCATAATCTATAAGGTTCATCTTTATGACCTAACGAGTATCCTGACCAAGTAACATGACGATTGAGCCAAAATTATTACCTCTAAAGCATTAACAAAGAAATTGTCATTAAGACACCTTTTCCTCTGTTTTCCAAAAGTACATTCCTATAATCAATAGGGTTCGTCCTTGTGACTAAACAATTATTCTTGCCAATTTTCATGAGCTATGAGCCAAAATTATGGTCTCTAGAGTGTAAACGAAGAAATTGTCACTAAGGCCCCTTTTCCTGTTTTTTCCAAAAGAACCTTCCAATAGGCTTCATCCTAATGCCCTAATAATTATTCTGGCCTAGTTTCTTGAAGATTGGGTAAAAAACTGTGGCCTCTAGAGTGAAAACACTTCAATTGTTGACGCCACACGCTGCACGATGGACGACAGACATTCAACAATCACAAAAGCTCACCATGAGCGCTTTGTGCTCAGGTCAGCTAAAAAGAAACCATTGATGAAAAGGACGAAAATGCTGATATATACTTTCTACCTGATCTGATTCAAAATTCAAAAAATTTACCATACTAAAAATGTCCTCTGCAACTCTGAATTAGCACCAGTCTAAATTTTATTGTCTGGTTACTCACATATGATTAACAATACTCATAACTTATTTTTTACAAAAACCTTCTCTTAAGCAATGCCCACATAATCACCTTTTTTGACATCCTCCAGAAAAATACTTAGGAAGTCATTCCAGAAAAAGAAGAAATGCTAGTTAAGAGCAATTTCTTCATTTTCTGCAATATTCTCTTATTGAAAGTCAAGTACTTTTAGAATTTCATCAACTTAAAATTAGCATCTGCAGCTTCTTTGAATTTGGACCAGTGTGGTATTGTTATCTGGGATTGGGATAACCATCTTATCTAGAAAAAAGGATAGATGTTTACATACACAACAGACTGTGCCACTGCTCCTGCTAAACTCCCACATAGTAACTTGGCATATAAAGCTAGAACCAGTCCTCCAGAGTTATTTGGGTTGTGAGTTCCAAATACATTTGGGAAATTTTCTAGTAAATACGCTTTGGTTGTTTCAAAGGTGTAAAATGATATACCTGGAAAGACAGAAAATTATAAGTGAAAACAAAAGCTCTGATGAGTACCATTTTTCATCTTTTCATCTTCTCATTATCCCAAGATTTATATAAAATATACAAATCTATTGATTTTTTTTTCAAGTTGGCATTTAGATAAAAATCACATTAACAAATAACTAGACAACAAAATTTCAGAAAAGTCCAAATGACAGAACTTGCATGAGTTATTTCAAAGTTGTTTAATTCTGGGAAATAAAGGTCAAATAAGGCAGGAAAAAGTGTGAGAACAGGAATAATTACTTATTTCAAGATTAAAGGAGAGATTACTTTATCCACTATCTATTTTTTTTCTTTTCCCATAAAGTTTACAACAACCATGTATGTTCAGGGTGTCAAAAAGTAAGAGAAATAACATATCAGAGAATAATTGTTAATCAGTTGTAGTTTGACTTATCACTCATTTGAAACTTGGATTACAAGAAAAATTGCCAATCAATCACAACCACAATCAATCAATAGATCAAACTTCAACATTTAATCACTGTTGAAGATTGGTCCATTGATTGTTTGTGGCATTTTCCTTGAATGGAAAAACCCATTCTCACACAATCCCACTTTTACATTCCTCGAGGAAAAAGCTTTGGAAAATATAGTGGATAAGGAAGAAATTAATTGTTAAAAGCAATTTCTTTACTATCCAGGGATGTGGAAATACAGATTTTCTCTACTTGTCCATGGACAAGTAAAATGTGATTTTCTACTTGTCCAGGATCAAAATGGACTTGCCCGTAAAAAGATGAAGAATAGATAAATTTTGAGAAAACATTATTTTTAAAGAAGAAAATGCTGGAACTCAGCATTTTCTTCATTAAAAACAATATTTTCTAGCCTTAGATACAGACATTACACTCATAAATCTCTTCTATCTATTTAGTACCATTCCAAGATTTGCCCTGATATTTACTTGTCCACGGACAAGTAGCCTTGAAAAATGTACTTGCCCACAGGTATAAAAGCCCGCGTCGGACAAGTCGGGCATGGGAATTCCACACCCCTGCTATCCACAATGTTTTCTTCCCCCAAAAGGCAGATATTTTAAATTCCATTCCCCTGAAATTGTAATCTGCAACTTCTGTCAGTTTGGACCAGTCTAAAATTTTGTTGTATGGTAATTTGATAACTGTTTTCCTACATTCTAGAAACATTAATTCTAGTTAATTAACTCTTTGTTCTTCAGTTATTTATTCAATGCTCTCATTTCAAAATCTGTTGGAAAAGTTTCAACCTATGTACATTCTCTCACTTGCTCTTATTTCAGTTCAACTATCATAATAAATTGCTCCTTGATAGATTAGTAAACACAGCTGCCAAGTTTCAAGTAAATACATTCAATAGAAACATAGATATGACCAAGCTTAAAGATTGTCATACCTATGTGTAAAATAAGTACAACCATAATGATGCTAAGGATTGGGATCATAAAACCTTGACCTTTCCCAAACAGTGAAGAGGCCTACAATTGGCCATTCAAGTGCTTGATAGTGGAAAAAACTTCTATATCAAAAAAGGGGCATAATTCATTCTAAATGCATTTAGTTGTCCCCCTTTTGGGTGCAGATTGCTCTTTCGACAGTCAACATATATACCTAGTTTGAAGTGAATTATTTCAGTTTTACTAGAGATATTACTAAAGGTAAGTTTTACGAACAAAAATGAAATGGACATGGATGTAGACAAAGACGTAGCCAGGAAACAGCTAGCTCTCACCAAGCTGTAGGAATACCTCGGCTTTTTCCCAAACATAGATGAGTTAAAAAAAGATGTGGCTTAAAAGAGGCTAAGAAATTGAAGAAATTGTGGAAGACAAACCATCAAACATATTGGACAACTGACCTTGAGCTATCACGATAGCTAACCTCGAGCTAAAATAATAAGGTCAAAGGTACACTCTTTTGGATGTTTAACCCTTTGCAGAATTGCTGGTTTGCAAAATCTTAGACTTGTCTAAATTCAAAGGTTTTGCAGACGATAATTTAAAGTCAATTTTATTTGAAATACAATCATTAAGCATGATAGACAATATTTTGGGAAAAGAAGAAATTGCTTGTTAAAAGATTTTTTTTTCAAAATGTTTTCTCAAGTATTGAAATATAGTGACATAAAACCATGAGTTGAACTGGAAGGGTTAATCAGTCAAATTCATCATTTAACTTACATAACAATGATTTCTAGAGTTCATTTTCATTAAATTCACAATCATTAACCTATTAGTTCATTTTCATTAAATTCACAAACATTATCCTATTACCACACAATCTCTATTTTTACAATCCAGGAGAATTATTTTGTATTTCTGCCAGTTCTTGTGTTATCTGGTACTGGAGTTATTACCTCCATATGGCACCATCCCCAGCAATGTAGCAGTAATGCCTCTATACAAGGCAAACATTCCTTCTTCTCTTATAATGGTATGTACTGTGCTCATGACACCGAAATAGATATCTTCACCATTCACTTGGAATGCTATTCTAGCCCTCATCAGATCTAAAGGGTATGTGGCCACAACAGCTGTCATACCTGAAAAAAAATGTTCATAGTTACTGACAAATTTCACTATCACAGTCAAATTTCAAGGGTAGGGACTCAGATTTGATAAGATGTTTTATCACATACTTACCAATATTCATTGCGACAGATAAATCTCAGTTGAGTATCAGTCATGAACTGAACTAAATCAGATGTGTCAAGATGATGTCATTTTTTGTGGTAAAATGACATTATAAAGAGAATAGCTTTCTTAGGATTGTAAAAAGTTAAAATTAAAGTTCTTGTTTGTGAAAAGTAGGTTAAAGGTCAAGGGCATAGGGCGAAGAAACTTGACCTCAGGTGAAAGTGTATCACCTGATGAGCAAATACTTGTAGTATGATGGTCCTAGATACTAGCTTAAAAAAATAAACTAAGATTTATGTTTTGGGTTCTTGTTTTTAAACTATGTCCAATGTCAAGGTCAGAAGTTGACTATCTTGGTCACAGGTGAAAAACTATCATCAGATAAGTTAAGAATATAATATATGATAATTCTACATGTAAGTATTTAGTAAACATAAGAAATGTTTAAGTTTTGGGTTAAAGTTTTTAAGAGTAGGTCAAAGCTCTATGTCGAGGTTTGGCAGGTTTTTCCTTAAATTATTTTTAAAGTAGGCCAAGGTCAAGGTCTCAGGGTTAAGGTACATAATTTCAAGTAAATTAGTGCCACCTGATAAGTGTATATGTGAAGTATGATGGCCCTAGGTATAAGTATTCAGACAATATAAGTATGGTTAAAGTTTTTGGTTTAAGTTTTTCAAAATAGATCAAGGTCACAATGTGTGAAGGTCAAAGGTCTTTGACATAGATTAAGTCCCATCACTGAATGAGTAGCTTGATAGTAACAGCAATTTAATGTCGACATAAGTCATAAGACCTAGGTGGTAAAAGAGATAAAAAAATCTTTCAATTAAAATTTTAAGTCAAACAAGAATTTCTTAGTCTGAAAGGGGTTAAAACTCAACTATAAGGTAATTGTGATGAAACTTTGCCTAGTATAAGATGTGATAGTCACAAAAGCATGTTCAAAGTTTCAAAGCAATAGCAGCAGTAGAAAGAGAGTTGTTAAAGATATATGACAGCTGCACATAAGGTTAAACCAAAAAAGTCCAAAACGGGTAAACAAGAGTGCCAAAGTCACGATATACGCCGCCACTTTGCTGCTGTTTCATGAAAATAATTGTAGACACTACTTATTTTGACAGAACCAAATTCAAAACATTTGCAGACTACCTTTTTAAATTGTCAAGTTCAAACTGTTCGTTATGATCTTTCATTTTCTTCAAGCCATCGGTGTAAGCAAGTTGGTAGGATGATCGAAACATCAAAATGGCAGAATCAAAAAAAACTTAAATGCATGTCTACCAATTATAGTCATGACAAATTCATACAGATTCATTTATAAAACTTGAGACACACAAATGACATTGAGAAGGATTTATAAATATCCACTCAAATGCCCAGAGCCTAAGTGTCAAGGGGCATAACTCTTGCAAAAATCAATGAACTATAAAAAACTTGATCCATGTGCATCTACAAATTATACTGATGACATTGACCAAGTTTCATTTAAATCAAGACAAAAAGTTAGGAGGAGTTGCGTTCACAAGTCTGCAATTTCAATAAACCTCAGATACTATTTTAAGGGGGCATAATTCAGGGAAAATTTAATGAACACTCAAAAGGCAAGAGACTAAGTGTCAAGGGGCATAACTCTTGCAAAAATCAATGAACCATAAAATCTTTGATCCATGTACATCTACAAGATGTAGTGATGACATTGACCAAGTTTCATTTAAATCAAGACAAAAAGTTAGGAGGAGTTGCGTTCACAAGTCTGCAATTTCAATAAACCTCAGATACTATTTTAAGGGGGCATAATTCAGGGAAAATTTAATGAACACTCAAAAGGCCAGAGACTAAGTGTCAAGGGGCATAACTCTTGCAAAAATCAATGAACCATAAAATCTTTGATCCATGTACATCTACAAGATGTAGTGATGACATTGACCAAGTTTAATTTAAATCAAGACAAAAAGTAAGGAGTTGCATTCACAAGGCTGCAATTTCAATAAGCCCCAGAAGGTCCAGATACTAAGTTTTAAGGGGGACATAATTCAGGGAAATTAATGAACCATAAAATCCTGATCCATGTACATCTACAAATTATTGTGATGACATTGATCAAGTTTCATTTAAATCAAGAAAAAAAGTTAGGAGGAGTTGTGTTCAATTTCAATAAGCCCTAGATACTAAGTTTTAAGGGAGCATAATTCAGGGAAAAATTAATGAACCATAAAATCCTTATTTCATGCACATCTACAATTTAGGTTATAAAATCGACCAAGCATCATTTAGATCCAGCCCGAAACGTAAGAGGAGTTGCATTCACAAGGCTGCAATTTCAATAAGCCCCAGAGAATAAGTTTTAAGGGGGCATAATTGAGGCAAAATCAATGAACCATAAAATCCTTACTTCATACACATCTACCAATTAAGGTGATAACATTGACCAAGTTTTAAAAAGATCCAACCAGAAACTTAGGAGTTGTGCAAACAAGAGAAGTGGACTTTTTTGTACGTATGTACGGATGGATGGACAGACGGAGAAGATGACGCCAATATACGACCGCCTCCAGCGGCGTATAAGAGGCGGCGTATAAAAATCCACTAAATGAATGCCAGAGTAATGAATCTACATCTAGAGGCTACTATTATTGTCACAAAAGCATGTGCAAGCTTTCAAAGCAATAGCATTGGTAGAAGGTGAGTTATCAAAGATATATGACAGTTGCACACAAGGTGTAACTAAGAATTTCTAAGTCCAAAATGTTAAAATTTTACTACAATGAATGTCAGAGTATTGAATCTCCCCCAATTGGCTAATATTATTGCAATAAAAACATGTGCAATGTTTCAGAGCAATAGCTTTAGTAGAAAATGAGATATGACACTTGCAAATAAGGTTTAACAAAACTGGAATAGCCCCCCTATTCTTAAATAGTCTAGCTAAAAAGGTCTGGAAACCTAATTGACTTCACAGACAGAGAGAGTGCAAACAATCCAATTTCTTTAAAACCCTCAATAAAAGAGTTAAAGGAAGCTTTTGGAAATTTCTACAAGCATTTTCCTTGTTTTCAACTTAGTTTTCTATTGAAAATGATAGAGATATTAAGAATTTTATCAGCTTGAAATTGTGGCCTCACCTCTTTAATTTGTACCTGTTTAAAATTTGTAATCTTGTAAAAGAGTTAAAGAGAATCTGAACCAGAATTTTTAACAATATCATCATATACATCTTTGTATTTTCTATGTATATCCCTCAAGCTGTCTGTGTTCTATGACAGAAGTACATCTTAAAAGAATTGAAGGATACTTTCTAATGATTACCGTATGGCACGTTATTTCAGGCGGGACTTAATTCTGATTTATCTGTGGTCACGTAGCATCACAGAATTAAAATCAAAAATAAAATTAACCTAAATGTACAGTTACATGAACAGGTAGTACTGGCAGTTTCCTTCTCATTCAAAGCAAAATGTTAAAGTAATCCTGTCATTGTTTGCCGAGTGAAACTGCATAACTGCATCCTTATATCAGCTTTTTTTATGACATTTTGTTCATCCACTTACAATCCTTTAACAAGTTTGATTGGTTGGTAACAGTTTGACACATTTTTATTTTCACACTTACCTGTATATAGCATTGTTTCTTGTAACAAGTAAAGATTGTCAGCCTGATTAGCTCAGTTGGAAGAGCAATTGACTTCAAACCTCAAGATCACTGGTTCAAGCCCTTGGCTGACCATCAACCAACAAACTTATTATCTTTCGGATGAGATGTTAAACTGAGGCCCTGTTTGATGGTGCTATCCACTGAGCAAGCTAAAGAACCAGGCAGGGCTCTCAGCAGTTTCGTCTTGTATCCTTGCACTATTCCCCTAAACAACTAACCGTCTTCTTGGGGTGTTGCCCATAAGGTCATGTGCTAAGGTAGCAACGATAAATAAATGGAAATACACAAGTAAACATATTAAATGAGTCAGATTATCCCTTTATCAGTGATTAGATTTTAGGTTAGTCTTACCTGGTATTTCTTAGAGTAGGCCAGTAAAATTGAACTGCATGACACTTTAATTTCCAGATTCATGGCACTTTATCTTTTTTTTCCATAGTGCAGAAATATTACTTTCCTTCTGCCAAGATAAGATGACTGCAGAAAATGTTATTCAGAAATCAAAAACATCTCTGATTCTGGAATAACTGCAGAAGTTGAACCCCGCAGAAATTATGTGCAATACAGTGTGTACCATTATACAATCATCCTATACATTTTGAAGACTATCTGAAAAATGATCATATAGATTTTTTTATGTTTACAACAATATTTCCACTTAATTTCATTACACACTTAACCCATTCCCACACAATGATGACTTTTGACGCCCTCAAGAAAATAAGTGGGTAAAAATTGTGTAAAATAAAGAAATTGCTTGAACTTCGTAATTTCTTCAATTTTTCCACAATGTTTTCAAACAGAAAGTTGAGAAAATCTAAAATTTCATAAACTTAAATTTGTCGTCTGTAACTCCTTTCAATTTGGATCAGTCTAAAATTTTGTAGTCTGGTTAAGGATGTTTTCAAAAGAGGTCAGTTTGATTCTTAAAGAAGCAATACCTCCAAGTATATGAGAGATCTTACCAGCAAGAGAGCCTGACAATAGGTGAACTATATGTCTGTGGTCATGGTGAGTGATTTCTTGGAGTTGCTGAAATCAATAAATCATACTGTTTGTTTTCTGGTAAGATCAAATGATCTTTCATATAGAGCATCACAAAACTATACACTTACAATTGGCGGAACCAAAAGAAAACAAGATGTGTTTGTGAAACACTATGCCCCCGAAACGGGAATTCTTTAGAAACGGGTAAAGGGTTAAAATTTTGACCTTGACCTTGATGAAATGACCTTCCCCAGTTGCGCCTTGTTGAGACTAATCTACATACCAAATAGTAGCATTGTAACTTAATAAGGTTGTAGGTTAAGTTTTGCAGACAGACAGACAGACGGACAGACAGACGGACACCGGTAAAACAATATGCCCCTGATCTTATCGATGCGGGGGCATAAAAATACAACCTTCATTCTCACCAAAATCAATAATGACTTGATTTTCTATGCAAAGCAGAGACAATCACATAACAAATAAGATATTGAGGAATCTTTGACTCCATCTTCATGCAATTTCAGGGGTCAAAGCTTATTTTCAAGGGGTCAGAACAACAAAAAGAGCAAAATATGAGTATAAATTTGAAGGTTTAAGTCCATACATACATTTTCTTACAAGGATTTGAAGTAAACAATTATCTTGATAGATCATTCAAAAGTTGAGTAATAAAAAAATCTGTTTTGACACTTGAAATTTCAATGTGAAATGTCAAAATGACCCCTTTCAGAGAAATTTCTAAGGGTCAAAATAGATATTTTCAGATTTTTGAGGCTCAAAACCCTGATTTATGAGGCAAACACAAGTTTTGCATATTATAAATATTTCATATGTTTCATTTATATTTCAGAGGCTGGTGCACCTAACAAATTCTTGTCATTTGTCAAACTTATTCAACCACACATTCAATCCAAGTCAGTTTTTCTTCTGGGCAGGGGTTATTGGGAATACCCCCTTTCTTCCTAAATCCTCCATAATTTCAACATCAGAGGGGATTTTTTCTATAAACAAAGAGCATAAAATACCAAACATTTTGCGCTGAAATCTCACACATTTTACAAATTCTAGAATAAGCATTTGTTGTTTAGGCAAGATGAAGCCCCTTTTTTGTTATTTGATTGATCAAACAGATATTGCACTGAAACACAATAGCATTTTAGTCCCTTCATAGACCAGTCACTAGAGGTACCTGGGCACCTATCCAGGCTGTGTTTACTAATTACAATGATGATAAGGATATTCTTAAACAAGAAAGGCAATTTATATGAGTGTTATTTCCCTTGCATTGAACTTACAAAGGAAAGAACTTGTTTATGAAAAGCTATTCAGTCTAGCAGCTTTAATTGACCAATTACTGGCCAAGTCCACAGTCCCGCTTCAATTGTAACAGAGTTATTTTGCAAAATCTATGGCCAGCATTACATAACAAAAAAGTAGAATGGTTGGTTGGCGACCTAAATGTCATAACTACAGCTTGAATAGCTTCTTGAAATTCACTTCTGGTCAAAATGAACAATTGAATTGGTTGTCTGATTATTTGGTTGACTCTGCAATTGGTCAATTAACTCCTTGAATAACATAAACATTTCTTATTGAATTTAGGTTCTCCCTCAAAAGTCATATGCTTGATGGGGGTTGGGCATTTTCTTTTAGATGAAATCTAATTAAAATTAGCCCCTGGGTCATTTATTTAACATTTTGGTGAAATAACAGAGTAGTTCCTCAGGAGATTATTTCAAAATTATCTAAGAGTAACATTTATGGAAATAACACTATGACAATGGGCCTGCTTGACTGTAGCCAGTGAAGCTAATAAATAGTACAAAACTACATACGTTTACAGTACATAACTGCACAATTGTAATAGTACCTGTACTATCATTCTGGTATCTCATTGTATCCCACTTGCTGTGAAATCTTGGGATTTCTCAGTGTAATAAATTTTGATATCATCACTGGAGTGACGATAACACTTTACAGTTTCACTCTCTGTAATAAATCTTTAATCATGTATTTATCCCCACTTTTTTCAATAGACCTTTTCTCTATAAAAAAGATTGGTTTCAATATTTTAATAAAAATGAAATAATAAGGTATATAATAAATAGTGGATAATCAACTGGTTATTCCAGATATGAAAAAATATTTCACTCATATGCGTTGTAAGGGGTTAAAAAATCTCTTGCTGCGCCCTCGTTTTTTCAACGCTTTACACGCATCCAATTGAAATATTTTTTTCATATCTGGAATAACCAGTTGATTATTCTCTATTTATCATTCTGTCCAGCATGAGGACTAATAAAAGTGTTCATAACAGTCAGGTACATACTATCTTGTGAGACTAATAAATGACTTATCTTTGTGTATTTTGGTTTTTAATACCAGCCAGAAATTGAAAACTATTTATCCATTACCACACAGCGAAATTTTAGTCTGGTCCAAATTGAAAGGAGTTGCAGACGACATTTTAAAGGGAGGTATCAATGTTTCTAAAACGTAGATTAGAAAAAAATACAAAGTGCCGAAAAATACACTCAAACGAACATTTAATACTTTAAGTTGAGTCAGGTATTGTCTTGGTGGTTATCTATAAGGCCTAAAGTGGCTTTTTGTGGCTATTTTGAAAAGGTTCAGCAGAATTCCAGGTTATTTTTTAGATATCACGGAATTTGGCTGTCGACATCCAATGACCTCATTTGCATATGACCCAAAGTCAACTGAAGGTAACAAATTTACTAGCGAAACATCCAACGTCCTAATTCATGTCACGTGAAAGGGTTAGCGAAAAACTACGGTAAGTGTTAATATTGTAACGATGACGTTGGTGTGATGTAATTTAAACTAAATTCAAGGTTACAATGGTTATTTGCACCACGTGAATGACCATATAGTCTTCGCAATGGTCTCGGATTAATCTAAAAATATATTAATAGGCTATTTAGGAAATACACCGCTTTTTTCTGATAAGCAAACTCAGATATTTGCAAAACTACCTTTCGGCATATTGTTTTCGATTAGTATACAAGAGGATATAGAATTAATTAAAATCTGTGACATGAAAAAACATCGATACCTACCTTGAAAGTTAATGAAATTTAGGATTTTTCTACTTTCTGGATAGAAAACATTGTGTAAAACGAAGACATTGCTTATAACAAGCAATTTCTTCATTTTCCACGATGTTTTCCAAAGCTTATTGTTCTTGGGAGCGTCTAAAACCGTCACCGAGTGAGAATGGGTTACAGTACATCTCAATTAAAATTTAAAAGGGTTTTCAAATACTCATGTAGTATTCAAGAGTTTTATAAGCCTTTCAGTCATTTTTAAGTCTTCATCAAGCATAAATCAAACTTAATGATTTTCTATGATCTGTGAAAACCATGCTAAATGAAATCTTTCACTACAATAAATTTTTTCCTAGAACTTACCTTTTTATAAAACTCATAGGAAAAGAACTGCAGCGCAGCATAGGGAAACACGCGAATCATCTGTACATAGTTCCCCTTGAGTAAACCTCTGTAGCCTTCTTTTATATATACCTGGTGCAATGACTTCAAAACCCCTGTAAAAAAGGCACAACATAGCTTAACCCTTTCCTGTTTTATGAAATTTTAGACTGGTCCAATTTGAAAGAGGTTGCAGACGACAATGAAAAATGCATGCAATTTGAAATCTGACCATCCTATATGGTAGAAAATATTGTGGGAAAAGGAGAAATTGCTTGATACAAGCAATTTCTCCTTTTTCCGCAATGTTTTCTCAAGTATAAAATCACAAGGACGTAAAAACCAGTGATTGTACAGGAAAGGGTTAACCCATTCCCACACAACAAAATTTTACACTGGTCTGAAAAGTTGCAGACAACAATCTTAAGTTGATGAAATTTAAATTTTCTTAGTCTTATAGTGGAAAACAATGTGGAAATGAAGAAATTGCTTCTCACATGCAGTTTTTTCATTATCCAAAATGTATTCCAAAGCTTCTCTCTTGAGGTGGGTAAATAGCTGGAATGTTTTGGAATAGGTTAAACAGAATATTCTAGTTTTGGCAGGAGGAATAGACAAAGATCAGCCCAGATATATGTAAAGTTTGGTTTAAGTTTAGACCACCTGTTTGTCCCTTTCAAGCAGAAGTTGTTTAAAAAGTAATTCAAAAAAATTAGCTCAGCCCTTTTCATGCTAGATAAATATTTCATTGAAATCAAAGGACTAAAATCAATTGAAGATTCGAAAATCAAAAACAAGTCTGGTTTTATATAGATTAACATATGGTGTGACACAGCCTAAAACAGCAAAACTGTGTCAATATGCACAGGGTCAGGTGATAAGGAACATTCTGTAAAAATAGATTCAAATTCTTCCATAAATGTAAAAGGAGGGGTGAGCTAACAAGAAATTTTGCTGTAAGCCCCCTTTTTTTGTGATGCAGTCTAAAATGGAAAAACCCCGACAATATACCCAAGGTTAGGTGACTAGGAACATTCTGTGCAAATTTCATTCAAAGGTAGGAGGAGATTAGTTTTCCTAGACTTGACTCCTAAATCTAAGAGAACTAAATTCAAACTCAAAAGTGCCTTCAAGTTTTTTTTTCTAAGATCCAGCCAAGCTGTTTACCCAAAGTGAGCAAGTTTTGTACTTCTCTAAGATTTTGTTGAGACAAAATTCTGACAAATTTTCAAAGTTTGATTGATCAGGAAAGGCCTCTTAAGTGCCCACAAGTTTTACTTAGAATTGGCCTAGTGACCTAGTTTTAGACCCCAAATGACCAAATTTGAACTTATCCCAGAAATCTGGCTAATTTTCATGAAATGTTGCCTCTTGGGTATCAACAAGGTAAATTGTGATGTAGAGACAATGAACGACATAACAAACAGTGTTCAATATAAAAGGGGCCAATGGCCCTCTAAATACAAAATGGCCCCTTCCAAGTCTAGGTCAAATAGGTGCACTTCATTACAAAACTCAAAGCTACCATTACATATTTAGATTATTATGATTCTTATTTAAACTAAAGACTAGAATGTTCATTTAAAACTTTTCCTTCATAAAACGTAGCCTTTGTCATGTTTTATTTGTATTGGTTATTCTAAAATATCATACATAAATTTGTATGGAATGCCCTCTTTGATTGAGGGCTACAGGCAAAGCAGGCACCCTTAAAATTAAAGCTAGATTGAACACTGCACACAGCCAAAATAGCTCACTTTGAGCATTGTTAGGTCAGGAGAGTTAACCCTTTCCTGTTTTACAAAATTTTAGACCTGTCCAATTTCAAAGAATATGCAGACGAAAATTTAAAGTAGATACAATTTGTAAAATAACCATTCAGTTGGGTAGAAAATGTAACAAGCAATTTCTTCTTTTTCTACAATATTTTCTCAATTATAAAATCACAGGGCCGTAAAAAGCAGGGATTAAACAGGAAAGGCTTAAAATACCTGGCAGTAGTTTTAAAACCTTACTGTCAAGTTATTGGTTTTGATCAGTAAGCTAAACAAAATCTTCTTACCTATTAACACTTGTTCTGCTGAATATTTTCCTCTTTTCACTACATTTGAAAACTTTGACATACCAGTAAAAGATCAATCTTGTGATCAAAGATTTCCCTCAAAACAGCAACAATAAGCAGGTAGTATAGGCTAAGATCTGTGCAGGCTGAATCTGGTCTATACACCTGCCAAAGCCATTGTCAAAGCAGGAATATTCCAGGATCAGCATGACAAGGGTTAAATATGATACTCATATAATACTCATTCTTCAAAATTTATTGAATAGTCATTAAGCAGTTAAAGATTTACCCCTGGTGAAGTTGTACACAAATTGAAAAGGTATGGTATGCCTCTGCCAACATCATTATTGATGTTGGGGGAATAAAAACTCCTTTTTCTTTTTTTTTTTTTTTTTTTGAGAGAGTCCAGTTGTAATTATTCTACTCACCATTGTTTTTATAAAACTTGTTATGACCCTGTAACAAAATTTTCACTCGATCTAAAGGAGCAACAAAAGTCTTTGCAACACATCCTGCAGTACCTGAAAACGACAAAATTTGATGAAACACTATTATAAAATTTCTATTTACATTGAATCAAAAGAGAGCATGATAAGTATGGCTATAGCCATTACTACACAATCCCAGGCTACAGAAAAATTTCTACGGAACATAATGTGGGAAAAATAGAAATAAGCAATTTCTCCTTTTCTGCCGACATTTTCTATCTTTTTTCTGACTCATTGTTCTTTTATACCCATTTTGAATGTCATCCAGAAATTGTAATAAAAATATATTTTCATGATTACATGTAGAAGATTTCAAGTTTTAAGTACTGCAATATGATCTGTATAATCCAAGCATTTCCGATATTACAACTAACAAAATAATGGCATGTAATTATGATTTCATTTTTGTTACATTTCTCACAGTATTGGTATTATAAGATGTTGATACTCCTTTGATAATTGTTGAGCTGCTGTCATAGCACAGTCGGTAGCACATCAGACTCCTAATCATGGGGTGTCATGGGTTCGATCCCCGTTGGAGGCACATATCCGACATTTGTCTGTCACCAATGGGTGGATAATCATAAACCTTTGAGGGATTGCAGCTGGAGGCTATGAAAGGATTTAGTGGTAGTGGAAATACCAGGAATCCATAGTTAGGGGACCCAGCTGCCATGATATGCCTGAAATATTGTTGAAAGTGGTGTTAAACCCCATTCAATCAATCAATTGGTAATTGTTGACCTTTGTAGATCTAAATTAAGATTTAATCCTGTTTATATTTCATTGGGTTTTTGGTTCCTCAATCATGTTTGGTGTAGCCTATATTCTAAATTAAAAAGAGAACTTTTTGTCACTCCATACTGTTAACTTTAAGTTTTCTCTCTTTGGTATTTTTTTCTTGTAAAGATACCGGGATGAAAGAAACCAAAACTATTTCATTGCATGGACTTGGTAGGAAAATTTTGTCAATAAGAAACACAGGACAAACTTGACATGCCAAGTTATCACATAGACATGATTTGCATGTGAAGTACACTTTAAATCAAAGTGCTGTAAGCAATGTAATGAGGCACATTCTTGGATTATCTCTCTTGAGTACTCTCCAGAAATGCATTGGTCCCTATCAGTGTTTTACTTGGACTTCAACCTAGGTTTCTTTGCACTGTCTGGTTTTAAGATCAGCTGTATAATAGGGGTGAAACAATACAGTGAAAAGTGTATTGCAATATATTGCAATATGGCCAATCCGTATTGCAATACATATTGCAATACACCCTTTCTTTACACTGAAGTTATGAGTTAACCCCTTATAGTCACTATAAAGGTAATACTTACTCAAAGTGATTTAAAGAAAAGTGGAAAACTAATGAATTCTCCTTTAAACTCTTCTGTTTTTTCAAATTAATGAAGTTTATGAATAGTTTTGTATGCAATTCTTTTGGATGAATGAATAAAACCAACAGTATTTATTTCAATTCAAACTGAAATTGACAGATAATTCTACATCAAAATATAAAAGAAATTCAGTAAAATGACCCAATGACATGTCAACAGTTGTTCTGAGGTTGAGTTGCAGATCAAAGCATATTTTTTTTACGAAATAACACATGTCAAATTTGTCCGAATCCAAAGATATCATCTGCGTTAGTAAGTATCACAAACAGTCCTGCATACTCGCTCAGAGGGCATATTTGATTGGAACATGCCGTCTGTCACAGCAAGCATTATTTATAGCGATCTCTTGAGAATCTTTTTTTCTATTAAGAAGAAACGTGCCCAAATAGCACTTTTTTCAAGTTATTCAACAGTTCAAATTTATCCGCCATGTGACAATGATTGTCAGCTATTTTTCCATGATGGTGTACTCGGTTTTAAAACCAGTCCTACTGCTGTATTTGGAAGAATAATACTTTTCTCATTTACCTATTTTGTTTAAATTCAAACCAAGTAGGATTAGGTTAGGAAAAATAATTAATATTAATCGAATTTTGTTCATATAATTGTAGTTAGGCAGTAGGCAATTATTCAGCGCATGCATCGCAAATTTAATTCAATTGAAATTTGACAGGGTTATATTTTACCTCGACACCGGTATCGCGCCAAATAAGACAAGTTCAACTTTCACTTTCGGAAATCTTTCGTAAGTTTTAAAAATGATCGATTTCAGAATGGATTCTTGGGGAAATAGTACTTAATTATCTTATTTATAATGAGAAGAAAACATATTGCCAAAAAACCAGTACATAAAAATTCGAACCGGTTTCGTTTTTTCTCTGTTGACAGACCGGTGTATTGGTAAATCGTTTCACCACTACTGTATAATGCAAACTTTAGAGCTGGACAATTCGTTTCATCTTGAAAATATATTTCTATGTTATTTCTGAACCATAATCTAACACCATCAAAAGAATTATATTTATAATAAAACTAGAAAAGGCAAATAAAATTGCAACTTCCCCCTACTGAACAAGGATAAAAACAAAGGTAATGACGTGAAAGGACCAATGTACATTTGGCACACCCCTGATTTAATGGTCATAGCACAAAGGGAAGATAACACAGGATTTACCTCATTGGTTGTCAATGAAAAATTGGACAGACAGTTGCATTCTGGCTTTCAAATTAGGGTGAACAATAATTGATTATAATGTATAAAAAAACATCAACCAAATGATGTGGTACAAAAGTACTACGGAAAATAAATGAATTATATTGTAAAAACTCAAGATTTACAAAGGATAATAGACAGATCCAAACAAGTTCCTCTCACATGGTAGCAAGTGCTCTTACCACTGGGCCAAGTGGGCACTTGCTAAGCAGGCAATAAATAGAAAGTTCGTTTTATTTCAATCATGTTGAGAGATTTTTTTTATCATGTGACTCATTTGTTTACCATTACTCTAGACTTGCTGACCTATCCTATCTAAACTATTCCTCATATATATTGATAGATTAGGACAGGATGGCATATTCCTCAATGACATTTTACCCAAAGATGGATATTTTCAACTTATGACTTGCAAATTATGACCGGATTGGTAACATGAAGTAAGTGGCAAAATGTTTGGCAAG
This sequence comes from Fragum fragum, assembly GCA_946902895.1. Taxonomy (NCBI): domain Eukaryota; kingdom Metazoa; phylum Mollusca; class Bivalvia; order Cardiida; family Cardiidae; genus Fragum; species Fragum fragum. The sequence goes on from OX336365.1 coordinate 28,103,870, forward strand.
CAATACATTATAACTACATCTTTAATAGCTGAAGAGAAAGCATTCAATTTTCAACAAAGACAGAAACTTGACATAAATATTGAAGCTCAAACTCAAGTCTAGATGAATGCTTTGATTTGACAATCGCTCCTTTGATCGACAGTCAAATGTTGAGGAGGAAAATCTTCGAGTAGAAACCTATCTGAAATGAGTGTATCGTAAGTGTTAAAAATGAGGTAAAAGTAAAAAGCCCTTAATGTGAGAAAGAAAAGCTGCATTATTTTAGCTTGCGCATTATTACCACCAGCAAGTAGGGTTTTTCCGACTTTAGACCAATTCCTTTTCTCCTTTGAATAATCCGAATTGGCCATCGTTACTATCTGTCTTGTCTTAGGACTAACCAGTACAACATCGTCATGATTTCATTATTTTTCTTCGATTTTACAAGAGCATTTTAAATAATGTTTTTTTGACATTACGAAACCGGATGTTTAACTAAAAACTAGCTGGTTCCGAGGGTTTGAGGAAATTATGATCACGGGGTCCCATATTTTACTTAATCGTACAAAACATTTTCGATACTATGAGATATGAAATTGGATTTGTTGTACCATAAATAATGTAGACCTATATTTATCATGCATCGTGGCGAAACCTTACAAATTTATTTTGAATATTTATCAGCTTTTTTTTAGAGATGTTTCAAGTTTTGTTGAGCGCGGCACACGATGTTTCACTTATTTTCTAACCTGTTGAACATTGAGAACATTTTTATAGATACACCGAATCATGCTTAATTTTCCAAAACATAACTTGAATACGAAAATATTGTTGAATATTCTATCTATATATACTGCCCAACTCCCCTTTCGGGTATTACTGGCAGGTGCGCGTCTGTGCTGGAATAAAAACTGTTAGACATTTGTTAGGGTGCAAAATTTTAAAAGTATTGTGAGTGTTAGATTAAAAGAGCTGATAAAATATATTTTGGTCATTCAGGGACGGCTCACTATCTGAAAAGAATCAAGACTCTTTTTGAATGCTGCAATATTAGGTTGCTGTACAATTGTTTCTGGAAGGCTGTTCCATAGTATGACTGTGTAGGGAAAAAAAGAATATTTAAAGTAGGCTGCCTTTGTGTGGATCTGTCTGAAAGATGCTGTGTGCATATGTCGGGTGGTCCTCACTGGTCTTTCAAGATAAGCTGGTACTGGCACTGCAACGAAATTGTTAACGATTTTATAAAACATGGTGACTCTGGAGATGTCTCGTCTGTATTGGAGAGTTTCCCAACCAAGCTTCTTCTGCATGCAGGTAACACTGTCATAATAAGAGAAATTATTTTGAACCCATCTTGCCGCTCTACGTTGTACTTTTTCCACTTTGTTGATATAGGTTTTTGTGTAGGGGCTCCAAACTGTTGATACGTATTCTACCTGGGGTCTCACTAAAGTTTTATACGCTATTTCTCTGATCTTCTTATTTTTGGTCTGGATGTTTCTGCGGAGAAAACCTAAAGTTTTATTAGCATTTGATGTTATATTGTCAATGTGTTTGTTCCAGGAAAGATCTCCAGATATTGTAACTCCTAGGTATTTGCCATTGTCCACAGTCTCTAGTACTTGTCCATGTAACCCGTAATCAAAGGAAATCTTTTTCTTCTTTTTAGTAATATTTAGGACAATGCATTTGCTGGGGTTAAACTCAATTTCCCATTTTTTCTCCCACTGCATTAACTTGTCTAGATCTTCTTGTAGGGTCAAACAGTGTCTGTTGTTAATAGCTAAGTAAACGGCAGTGTCATCTGCAAACAAACGAACTTGGGATGTGATGTTATTTGGAAGGTCATTTATATACAAAAGAAACAAAAGAGGGCCAAGTACAGATCCCTGAGGTACTCCAGACGTGACTGGTACTTCTGATGAGCATCCACCTTCTAAAACTACTTTTTGTGTTCCGCCTATTAGAAAAGATTTAATCCACAAAAGGGTAGCATTGTTAACACCATGTTCCTGCAATTTATACAAAAGTTTTAAGTGGCTAACTTTGTCAAAAGCCTTGCTGAAGTCTAACAAAACTAGATCAGTTTGTTTTCCTTCAGTCAGGTTTCTGGCAAGATGGTCGGTCAGTTGAAGTAGCTGGGTTTCGCATGAACGCCTTTCTCTAAAACCATGCTGCAAGTCATAAAGGATATTATTTTTATCAAAATGTTCAGTTAGATTTGATGCTACAATATGTTCTAGAACTTTACACAGTATACATGTGAAAGATATAGGTCTGTAATCTTCTTTGTTTCCCTTCTTGAAGAGTGGAGTCACGTTTGCTTTTGTCCAAACTTGGGGAAGAGTGCCTGTGTCTAGGGATTTCTGAAAGAGAATTTGTAAGATCGGGGAAATTTGATAACATAAGTTTTTTAGTACAAGAGGTTTGATGTTGTCTGGTCCTGCTGCTTTGTCTGGTTTCAGGTTGGAAATAAGTTTTTGTACTCCACTGGTGCAAATAGTAATGTTCGGCATAACTGGGTATTTGCTGAAAGAGGAAGAGAATACATTTTGTCTTATAGATGAAAGGCAGGACTGAGCCAAAGAAATTGGTGTCATTGGAGTGAAGACTGACTGGAACTGTTGATTTAGGATATTCGCCTTTTCTGTGTTGTCCGATTTGATGGAACCTGAAATTTTATCGAGGAGAGGGGCTACTCCGGTTGCGTCTTGCTTGGCATTCTTTATCAGATTGAAAAGTTTCTTATTGTTAAATCTTGTGGCTTTCTCTTTGTCTTCATTGGTTCCATCTAGGCCTAAAATATATTCAATATAATTAATATAGGAAACTTTTATTTGATTTTTGATGTTTCTTTTTAGAGCCTTGAGAGCAGTCTTCATGTTGTTGTTTCCTTCTTTCTTCAATCTGAAATAGAGTTGATCCCTTTTTCTAATAAGGCGTTTTATAGGCTGTGTAATCCATGGAAGCGATCTCTTGTGGCCAAGTCGTTTTGTTGGAACATACTTCTCGATACCTGTGGTGATTGCATCTGAAAATTTTAACCAAATTTCTTCAACAGAATTAGAGTGATGATCTTTCAGAATTTCATTTTTAACTTGCTCCATGTAGATTTTAAAGCTATCCCAGTCAGCTTTTTTGTACAGATGAACCTGTCTAGGTTGTTGTTTTGTCATCTGTGGCTTTGTATCTGCAAAAATAGACACAATATTATGGTCCGATATACCTGGAAGACATTTTACATTTTTAATTAAGGTGTGGTTTGATGTTAGGAAGAGGTCCAGTGTATTTTCTCCTCTGGTGTTTTCTGTTACCATCTGAGTGAGGTTGAAATCTGAAAATAAGTCATTAAATTCTTCGTACAAGTTGGTATAACTGCATCCGGACTTTAATACTGGTATATGATCACAGTTCCATGAGAGTTTTGGTAAGTTAAAACCACCTAGCACCCAAAAAGATCCTTTAAGGTTTCTTGTCAGGTCTAAGGACTTTTTGAACTCGTTAAACTAAATGGCAACATGAAATAATTTTGCATTTTCATAATCTAATGTTAAGTTTCGTCTATCAAAAACGAGCGCTCTGATTGGTTGAAAAAAACTATTCATTTAAGAGATGAAGAGAATATTTTTTGATTTCATTGAGGTATGAACCGAAGCAACTAATCACACTGTATGAATCCGCGAAGCGGATTCATACAGTGTGTGATTAGGTTTTTCGGTTCATACCTCCATGAAAACAAAAAATATTCCCTTCATTTCTTATAATTTAATAGCATCGAGCGAAAAAAGCAAAACTTTACAAATTTTAATACCTGTTTGTATAGAACTATTTTGTGCGGAAGCATGCAAAATGGCTGCGTGCTCAAAATTGTGTTCATGGAGATATGAATTAAATTTTTCGACCAATCAGAACGCTCGTTTTTGATAGACGAAAAAAACAATTAAATTATAATACCATGAACAAAATTTTGAGCCGCAGCAGTTTTGTATGCTTCCGCACAAAATAGTCCCATACAAACAGGTATCAAATTTTGTAAAGCTTTTGGGGTTTTGGCTAGATGCTATTAAATTATAACAAATGAAGAGAATATTTTTTTGTTTTCGTAGAGGTATGAACCGAAAAACCTAATCACGCAATTTTACTGCAGACCACGTGCATCGAACTATAAAAGGTAGTTGACGGATCACTTGCCACGCCCACTAGCATGACAGTTCGACTGAGGTAACAAACATCACTGTATCTGTAAAATATGTTGCCAGGGACACAAGATAAATTGCAAACAGTAGGTTGGTGACCATAACGTCGTAACTACAGCTTAAATAAGCAGCTAGATGTAGCTCTGACGTTTAGGTAGTCGCCAAATCAACACAAATGCATAAAAAATATTCATATTGGAGTTCAAAATTCATGTGAATGATAATTGTGGGTTAATTATATACATTGTATTATATCAAGGCATTCGCTCTCCACATATAGCCTAGATTTTTCACCCCCCCCCCCCGAGAGAGAGAGAGATGGTGGCTTAAACCCACCGCTACCCAATTATTCAGCTGGCTAGACTTGGGCTGGCTATTAAGTTTCTTGCCCATGAACACACCCAGGCGACGATGGGGCTCGAACTCGTGACCTCCGGATCACCAGTCAAGAACTCTTACAACTCGGCTACCGAGGCAGTCAATGGTAGTATAAATCAAAGAAAGAGAATGCAGTTTTGACGAAATCAAATGTTCACGATAGCTTCGAATAGTCATGCATATATACACAGCTTGCCAGCATAATACATATACGTTCAGTCAAGTTCAAGCAACCACCTCTATCACGTGACCACTTTCATTACGCGAACAGTATCAAAATTCCCTTCCCAAAAAACAAAGGATGTTCATAATTGGACGTTTTTGGGTAATAAAATCACCAAAACTAAACCATGATATTGGTGGATGTCATTAGAATTGTCTCAATGCCGTGTTTCTAATGAGATCCACCAACATATAATTAATTGAGAACTCTGCAATAATTTATGTATGCAGTCGACTTGATCCTCATATATGTCGCTACAAGCGTATTAACCCATTCCCACACAGTGACGCTTTTGGACGCCCCTCAAGAAAAACAACCTGCAAAATATTGTGTAAAACGAAGAAATTGCTTGGGACAAGCAATTTCTTCATTTTATACAATGTTTTCTACCCAGAAAGTAGAAAAAAATATAAAATTGCATAACCTTTTAACTATCGTTTGCAACTCCTTTCAATTTAGACCAGAGTAAAATTTTGCCATCTGGTAATGGGTTAAGCGACCATTCTCCTGTAGCGACCAATATTTTGGCCGTCCTTGTGTTGACGTTTGATAGAATTTTAACTGAATTTCAAAAGCGGCTCGTCGGTGGATCGGATTAGAATTTTATATTAAAAGCGAAGTCTTTCAAGAACACCTAGAGAATTCCTAATGTCAAAGGTACTATTCAAAAGTAGACAAGATTTATAGGGGCAATTTCGATCTTCTTGCAATTGAAGCTGTAGGAGGAGTTTCTCACACAAGAAATTGCTTATGGATGTACGTAAAGGCGAACACACAGACGGATGGGAGGACATTTGTTTGTTTGAATGGGATTAAACGCCACTTTTAACAGTATTTCAGTCATATTGCGGTGGCTGGAGCATCTAACAATTGATTCCTAGTATTTCTCACTACAGTATTACCACAACATCCTTTCCGAGCCTCCAGCTGCACTTCCCATTTAGGATCAACCCATTGATAGGAGACAAATATCGCAAAGGATATTTGCCGCGACCGGGCATCTCATGATTGAGAGTCTATTTATCAAAGGGAGAGAATGAAAGAAAGAAAGGGAGAGAGAGAGAGAGAGAGAGAGAGAGAGAGAGGGAGGGAGGGAGGGGAGAGAGAGTAGTAGAGAGAGAGACCGAGAGAGAGAGGGACCGAGAGAGAGACAGAGACAGAGAGAGAGAGACCGAGAGAGAGAGAGAGAGAGAGAGAGAGAGAGAGAGAGAGAGAGAGAGAGAGAGAGACCGAGAGACCGAGAGACCGAGAGACCGAGAGAGACCGAGAGAGAGTATGTGTGTGAGAGAGAGAAGGATTGATTGATTGATTGAATGGGGTTTTACGCCGCTTTCAACAATCTTTCAGTTATATCGCGGCGGCTGGGGCACCTAACAATGGAATCCTGGTATTTCTCACACCAGTACTACCATTACATCCTTTCCTAGCCCCCAGCTGCTATCCCACATAGGTCTACGATTATCGACCCATTGGTGAGAGACAAATAGTCGGAAAGGATGAGTGCCGTTGTCGGGGATCGAACCCGGGACCTCTAGATTGACAGTCCGACGCGCTACCAACTGCGCTATGACGGCGGCCGAGAGAGAAGGAGAGAGAGATAGAGAGGAAGAGTTTTATCCAGTTAGCATATGACGACGGTCTTTTTTATGTAACGGATATAATGACGATCAAAACTTAATAGAGCAGTAAATGCAGACTCAATTCTCTTATCGAAGATTCCATAGACCCTTTAATTGATTTTCATTACCGCATTAACAACAATTTGAAGATACATGTTCCCTCATAGTTTGTTTTACGAAATGGGGGGTATTCCTGTAAAAACCAACTCTATTGAAAAGGGGTATCGACAAAAGAGAGTTGTAAGGGGTTTTATGTCCCGCTAAACAACTAATGTGATATGAAGACGGGGCCTAGGTTTAAAGTATCATCCTAATGCCTGTTGAATCAGTTGATCGAACCAGAGACATCTGTTACTGATGTCCAGTGCGTTACCAATAGACAAATCCGTTCAAATGAAATCATGAAACCAATACCGATTTCAAACCTTTACACAGCACAATTTAATGACTAAGATCAGCCTGTCCAAAGCACAATCTGATCCGAGTTTTCACTTGGCACTCAACAGAAAGATGCTTATTCAAAGCTTCTTTCCGCAGTCGGTAGCGCATAAGACCCCCAATCTTCAATCAGGGGATGTCATGGGTTCGATCCACGGTGACGGCATATATCCTTTCCGAAGTTTGTCTCTCAACAATGGGTGGATAATCGTAAACCTAAGTTGGGTAGCAGCTAGCGGCTAGGAAAGGATGTAGTCGTAGTACTGGTGTGAGAAATACCAGGAATCCATTGTTAGGTGCTCCAGCCACCGCGATATGATTGAAATACTGTTATAAACGGCGCTAAACCCCATCCAATCGATTAACCTCAATCAGTGATTATACTTAACTCCTCGAGTGGCCACCCAGGCTGCTCACTGTCTGCACTTCAGGAACGGGTGAAATGAAGTTGAATTCTATAAATTGCATTACTATTTTGTCAACACTTTTGTTGCAATTAACCAGAAGCTGCTGCTACAAGGAGATGTTTGGTAGTGAATCCTTTCTTTTATTTTGAAATATCAGACTGGTCCAAATTGGCAGAGGCTGCACTTGACAAATAAAATTGGATGCAGTTTTAAATGAAACTATCCTATATGGTAGAAAATATTGTGGAAAAGGGAGAAATTGCTTGTTATAAGCAATTTCTTCTTTTTCCACAATGTTTTCTCAAGTATAAGAGCACAGCGACGGAAAATCCCTAGTCTGTACAGGAAAGGATTAAATCCATTTTTTGTGCCTGAAGTCAGTTGTAATTGAGCAGCGCATTGGTATTATCGGGCTTTCAACTGAGAGGGTTCTACAGTAGTTTGAATTCTCAAACATATACTCAAATTGATATAAGTGAAAATTCCATAAGCTTATTTCATTCTTTATTCAAAATATAAAAAAAAAATATTCATAGAGTTATTACAAAAGAAACTCATCTAATGATCAAATATTGCATTAACATGTATAACACTTAAAAATGAATATGATTAAGTAATATGCAGGTATTCAGTGTCACTTCAGAACGTTAAATTCAGATTTCTGAAGAAATGTGGTTCAATTTTTATGCACATCTATCTGCTTTCGGCCTCAAAGAGAAAAAAAGATTATCTTATACTCATGTAAAAAGCACTGTCAATTCAAATTTAAGACACAGACATTGAAAGAAACTATAAAAAAGACATTTTAAAGAACTACCAAGTTTGATTGCAAATTTCTATACGACATTATTAAAGACATTAAAGAGAAATAAATATATTTGAAGAGTAAAGAATTAACAAACGAGGTACAGGTATCAAATATCAATTACGCGATAATCTCTCCTAAACGAAACAAAGTTTAAAACGGATATTCTCCATTTTGTTGTGACGCCATCACCTTTCCCCGTCCGTTGGATTCTATGAGATTGCCTGCTTTGTCGAAGATTAAGAGTGTAGGAATTCCCCGGATGCCGTTAGCGTCACCAACTTGTTCCTGAAAATAGAAATCAAAACACACGCTAAACAAGGCCTGATAGAATTTAGCTTCATTTCGTTGATCAACGATGACTATACAATCTATAGAACGGAGCGCTAGCAACATCCACTGAACTAACTCACCACTGACTCTAAAGGGAAGTTCCACTTCTATATAAACCCATTTCCACATAACAAAATTTTAGACTGATCCAAATTGAAAGAAGCTGCAGACGACAATTTCAAGCTGATGAATTTTTTTTCTCGTCTTTTGGGTAAAAAAGCAATTTCTTTATTTTCCACTATGTTTTCCGAAGCTGTTCTTCCTCAGGGGCGTTTAAAAAAGTCACTGAGTGGGAATGTGTTAAACGGCAAAATCTATGGTCAGTTACATATAATAGAAATACAAAAATGGTTGGATGGCAAGATGTACGTCGTAACTACAGCTTTAATAGCAGTTCCGACGTTTAAGTCACAAAACCAACATAAAGGCTCAGCACCAATTTCGGCCAATCTTGGAGTTTAAGGGTCACTTCCCTTTAGACAGAATGATTTGATTGGTCGATGGATTTTTTGATTGACAGTCGCGATTGGTCAATGCGGAAACAGGCTTGATGTCGGCCGTCGGAATAATATGTCGAGAGGAAAGAGAGGAAATACTTTGACGAGAGGAAAGACTTTGCCGGGTACGAGTAGTAATTTGTCGGGTAAACTCTTCAAAATGTAGTTCGGGCGTCAGAAAAGTAGCCAGGGAAAACTCTAGGAAGCCTGATCAATGGGAGGTATCTCAACCGCACTCAGTTGTCGTGAAAAGGCTTACCCAAATCGACTCGACAGTTTTCTTTCTGGAAAAAAGACATGTCGCGTAAAACCGGAGCTCACAGACTGGTGCTCGGAATGGTAAACTATAAAGAATACCCTACATGGTTATTTATTCGCTTGTCAAAAGTGACACTCATTGCGAGTCTTTTCGTGTTAATGTGTGCGTTACCTTTGGCTAGCGACGATTCCATGACTCTTGGTTCGCGTCTTTATAATTTAAAGGAGGGACAAAGACACGTGACCACCTGATGTAAGGAACAAAGTCAACCTTGAAATGTTTCGCAATGCGATGGTTCGCTAAGCAGGTCAACCTTTCAATTGATCCTAAACACAGAATCTCCAAACATTTCACATTTTCACATTGAGAAACTTCGAGAGCCGTTCAGGGCATTTGGAATATCCGCTGACCGTCAAAAAATGCTTTGGGTGAGTATCTACATGTAGAGCGCAAAGTTAAGACTCTGATCAGACTGTGTGGAAGCACAGTCTGATCTGAGTCTATACTATGTGCTCATGTCTTATTGTCGGAAATGTTATAATACACAGGCTATTAAATTCAACATCTGATTCGTGCTCAATCCGGTAGCCTGCTAAGCACATCAACTCCAAATGAGCCTGTCCTTGACATTTTCAGCTATTTCGCATGTGCCTGAAGTGCAGCCACAAAGCAGCTTAGACAGTCACTTGGCACACTTCGCTGATCTTCTAAAGAAGATTTTTGTCTGTATCTACTTATATAGTGCACATAGTAAAGACTCTGATTAGTCTGTGCGGACACACACAGTGTAATGGCTGAAATTGTCACGCTGAAGCTCAAATGGTTTTCACTATAGGTCACTTCGACGGGGATGTTTGTCTGAAAATCAACGTCAATACTTTACAGAATGTGGTCGGAATCATTTCCCTGAACTGGAAAATATTTTATACGTGTACATCGTTTTCGGGGTCTTTAAGTCGAAAATAAAGCTTCAATAAATTTAATTTACGACATTCCGGTGGCTCCGCGGCGAACAATGTCAAAAAGTCAAGTTCCGAAATAGAATTCGCAGGTCCGGTCTTAGTCAATCATTCGATTGTTCAATCGGTTGTTGATCGACCGCTGCGATTTTTCTAAACGCCACTCGCTCTTCTCGAGAAAACGTGTTATGATGCATAGAAATGTCATTCAATATTTACGGTGAATATGTTTTAATGTATGCCTAGAATATGTTTAGGCCTTTATATCTCATGATGCCATAATTAGATGTATTTGGAGGGGTAATCCCTCAAAAATATTACGTGTTTATAGCCTGATCTTAGATGTCGATGTTTAATCCCTTAAATGTATTCGAAACACCATGTATGTCTATGTCGAGGCTACATCATTGAAGTGTAATGCCTGAAATATATACATGTACATGTAATTAAAAATGTTTTAAGCAGTCGCGTGTATTTTAATGTTGGTACCTTTTAAATGACGGTATTTCGATGTTTAACGACGAAAAATGTATTTTGATGTTTTATCCCTTCATTACAGGTATTTTGATGTTAAATGTAGTGAAAATGTAAAAAAAATAAGGATTTTTCATGTAAATGTGATTACGAGGATATTGCGTGATAAAAGCTAATGGATTTGATTTGTGGAGACGTAAAAGGTCAACAAAATAAGACTAACAGAACTTGTAATTTCTATATCTGTTTCAATGCTTGACAGCCCAAACAGACCGTTGTCTTATTACACAAAAGGAATTCTGCTGTTTCGAGATGGCAATTTTACTATGACGCGTTATTTTCGTGACCCGTCTAGCAGAAAAGGAACCTAAGAATATTTTGCCTTAAACAAATGATTAAAAAGTCCGTTATCCACTTTATAACACATTATAGATAATCTTACGATAGGTCGTAAGAAAAATCGTTCATGTCATTCGATGTAAAAGAAAAAAAAAGAGCGACAATCGCAAGGTAATCTTAAGTTGTCCGTAGCTTTATAACACGAGACTCGTATCCAGCGTAGTAAAGTTAGAAACAATGAAACATTGATGTTTCGTCGTGGTGTGAAGAAAGCATCGTTGCCAAAGTTTTAATAAGTTGGAGTTACGATAGTTAATCGACAATGTAACCACCACCTTTCCAGAAAATCAATAGGTCTTGAACCTGCTTACATTGCACTGTCCGAGCACTCTGATCGCGATTGATACTTTTCGCGTTCTCCATATCGTCTCCAACGCCTAACACTTAAGGTTACAGCGAAATTTGACTGAAAAGTGAGTATTTACATGTATATTCATCAACGCTTACGATGTATCCCGGCATGTGATGAACTATGGGTCCCAGGTGAAAAGAAACCGGGTAAAATACCTACACGTGACACTTATGGGTCCAATTTTTGAAATGTAGCCCATGTTGGACCCATACAGGAGCCGGATTGCAAAGAAAAATACTAAAAAGTTTAAAGAAGAAAAATAAAAAAGATAAAAAAAAAAAAAAAAATTCTCAGTGGAAGCTGTTTTTGTGAATAAAATTGTCCTTTGGCTATAGAATATGTAAACTAGCATTTAACAATCAATATGGGCCCCATTAGGGCCCCATATTGTACCGAAAGAAGGCGGAAGTCAACAAACAAAACTGGATGACAGAATATTGAACGATGCAAAAAGCAAAATTTGAAGAGTGAATTTGGATTTAGTTTGTTACTTTTCAATGTTTAATAATTATGCCCTTAAAAACCGAAGACAGCTTTCTTTTTTATTCCTAATAATTATCAAGAAAGTTTTATGTAATCTTGATATACGCTATAGAGACAACATTCTAACGTTAAAGGTAAACTTCCAAATGGATGTAGTCATGTAGCCGGAAATAGATTTAATCACGTGGTTAAAACGAATACATCTCTCACACCTTAATTGGACGCAAAAATGGTGACATGCATGTTCTCAAAGAAAGAAATAAGCCCTTCATTAATACGATGTTAATCACACAATGACTATTTCTGTTTTGTTTGTTTTTTTGATTAATCATTGTTTGTTTGTTTTCCGATGACCTACTAAGCTTTCGTCTGCTTGATGCGGAATACACTGTATTTCTGTAATTGCAGAAAACAAATAAAAAGATAGTTATTCAATTATAAAGTAGCCATCTGATCTAAATCTTCAATATCCGGTTATAATTGACGAATCGTCGGTGTCAATATATCCCCTAAATTGACCAAGAGACCGGAAGAGAACTCTGAGCTTCTATATTTAAGTATAGTAGTTGAGGTTCCTTTTAGATTTTTAAGATTAAAAAAAGGAGAATTCGGTTATCTTAAATTACAAATGTCGAAAGTAAAACGTTGTTTGGTCTTTCAAGAAAGAAAACATTGTGGATAACGTAAAAACTCGTTGTATTTTTCATTTTTTAACAGTTTTATCTTCATCGGCGTAAAAAGCGTGAATGAGTAGACGATTGATTGATTAATTGAACGGGATTAAATGCCACTTTTAACAGTATTTTAGTCATATCGCGGCGCTGGAGCACCTATCAATGGATTCCTGGTATTTATCACACCTGTACTACCACTACATCCTTTTTAGCCTCAAGCTGCTATCCACGAAGGTTTAAAATTATCCACCCATTGGTGGGAGGCAAATTTCGGAAAAGATATGTACGGCCGGGGGATCGAACCCATGACGTTCCATGATTGAAGATTAGGAGTCTGATGCGCTACCGAAGAGGCGAAATTGCTATTCCTCTGCAAGTTACCAATCGCTGTCCCCGCCCGCTTTTGCAAATTTATAGCCATCAGAATGTAACAAGAAAGTAATATGGTTGGTTGGCGACCTTAACGTCGTAACCACAGCTTCAATAAACAGTAGTTATGACGTTTAACCAACATAAAAACTTTACAAAAATGGCGCCTAGTGTCGAAGTTCAAAATTCACTTTGGGTCTAAGCGAATGATTTCATTAGTCGATTGATAGTTTGATTGACACACGCCATTTGTCAGTTTACCTACGTATACTGACCCAAGATGTTTAAATAAGAATTTAACCTTTTCCTGCATTGCAAATTTATACCAAATTCAAAGATTTTGCAGCGAATTTAAATTTTGATTTAATTTGAAAATAACCATTCAGTAGGATAGAAAATATTATTGAAAAAATAAGAAATTGCTTGAAACGAGCAATTTCTTCTTCTCCTTCAATGTTTTCTCAATTATATATTCATAAGGACGTAAAAAAAACAGGGATCAAACAGGAAAGGGTTTAGCGAAGTGCATAGTGAGAAACATAAAACAAAGGGTAAATCGTTGGTTAGTGACCTAAATGTTGTAACTGCAGTTTTAAAAAGTTGTAGTAGCGGCGTTTAAATCTCCAAACTAATCTAAATAATAAACATAATTGCAGGTGGTCTGCATTCAGTAGCGAAAAATGAATTATTTGAAAGGCGAATAGATTATTTTAACAGCGGCTATCCGTCAAATGATTCCACTTGTTAACTTAACTTTCAGTATGGCCATTTTCTTTCATTCAGTTACTCTGGCCACGCCCACTGAGCTCCGACAGTAAGTTCCACTTCAATATTAAATCAAATTCAGTAACATGTAACAAAAAATGTAAAATGGCTTGTTTGCGACCTTAACGTAGTAACTGCAGCTTGAATAAGCTGTAGTTACGGAATGTAAGTCGCAAAACCAACGAAAATGCTTCGAATTAATGTCGACCGATGCTGGAGTTCAACGTGCACTTCCAGTCTAAATGTATAGTTTGATTGGTGTATCGATTTTGGTTTGATAGCTTTGATTCGTCCATTCTATGACTGAATGTGCTTTGATTCGACTGAAGAGAAGTAATAATAATAATAATGAAAAAAAAGGTAGATATACATTGAGTATTGTTCGAAACTACACAGAATGATTCTATTTTAATTTAGGTTAATCATTTTTTTTTTTGGTTTATCACTTGGCCTAAAGTGTGAAAGAAATATTACGTACAAGATTGGTGACATGGCACTGAGAGTGTCCTTAAATAGGACTATGTTTTTAAAATAATTATAGTTAATCAAGTACACTTTTGAGCAAATATTACTAAAAAAATACTAGTTACCAGTAACCAGGAACGGTGAATAATCAAAGATTCTGGCTGTTGGATCATTTCGGTCTTTTAGATTAAATGATTAGCAGATTAATAGAACTTTTACAGTTAATTCCCTTTCATTACAAAATGCATTATGAGTCGTGGCTATCTGCATACTGAGAAAACCTTTCAGAGGTGAGTGGAAGTTGTAATTAAACATCACATGACGTTATACAAGAATACTTAGTTTAAAGGTCAGAATTCAACTATGAAAACAGAATGCCAAAGAGTCCGTCATGTAAATGCAACGTTACAGAAAATAACAGAAACAACAAAGAAAACGTGATCCAAAGTATTTGAGAAAAACATATACATGTACATCTGGTGTTGGTATTGATGCCATATGCTAACCATTGAATCTTTTCAGACCTAGAATCTGACAAGGTTTATTCTTGTGAGAAGTCAGACAAAAAGGGACCTTCCGGATGTGCCATAAAACAAATACCTAAGAAAGAGATTAGATGAATTAGAGATCATTTAGATGTCGCATTCAGCTAATAAATGTTGACCGCAAAACCAATTAAAGAACCCACGTTATGTTACGACCTTTAGATCGCCAACCAACAGTTTAACCTTTTTGGTTTCATGTTACCGGCAATAAATTTTACAATAAATAAAGCCGTTTAAAATCGAAGTGGAACTTTGAAGTCGGAGCTTAGAGGTAGTGGCCGGCGATCCGATAATTGACCAATCGCTGGCCCCGTCCACTTACTCATTTGGCCAAGCCATTAATTCCGACAGGAAGTACCGCTTCGGTCATTAGCATGTAACAAAAAAGTAAAATCGTTGGTCGGCGATATAAACGTCGTACCTACAGCTTGAATAAGCTGTGTTTACGACGTTTAAGTCGCCAAACAACAAAATTGTTTCACGCAAATGACGACAAATGGCGGCCAATGTCGGAGTTCAAATCTCAATTCCGGGCTGAATGAATTATTTGATTGGTCGATATGTTCCTTTATTGACAACCACGATTGGTCAGTGACAAATGGAGGGGGAATGGTTATTCTAGAGTCAAAAAACCTTCAGAGAGCGAAAAGTATTGACACTAGTCAGCTTGCTCAGTTCTCTCAATCTTATAATTTAGCACTTCCCAGAAGAACTTCTTTCGTCGAATGAGTCACACTTTAACCAATTACCATACTGCATGATTTGTTGAATAAAAAAGATAAAGGTTAATAGAAAACACTGTTAGAAAAGGATAAGTTTGCTCGCGGTTGTGAAATTATCGCCTTATGTATAACTTGGGTAAATGTGCCGGTATAACAGTTTTGATAAACTATTCGTATATTGTGTACCGTCTGGGTCAAAAATCCAATTTAAGTCGTGTACGAGTAAAAAATGCTCGTTGGAAATATACAGTCTCGCTCAAAATTTGAGCGTGCACGCGTAATTCGTCGCATGCACGTTAAATCATTAAGCGCCCAACCTTAACCCAAAGTTTTACACCTGTCCAAATTGAAAGGTGTAGCAGACGACAATCCAAACGATTTGGAAATATTGATATTTTTAATTTTTAGGAAGAAAACATTATGGATATTGCAGAAATTCTTGCTACAAGCAATCTCTTCATTTTGTACAATATTTTCCAAACTTTTTTTCTTATAGAGCATAAAGAGCGGGATTATGCGGAAATTGGTTTAAGAGTAAATTAATTCAGTTTTTGCGTGCTCTTGTAATTCTGTGCACTCACGCATACTTTTTACGTATGCACGCTCAGTTTTTGAACGCACTCGCCTGAATTTTATGAATGCAAATATATAATGTACGCGTTCGCTTGTTATTTTATCGTGCATGATTTAAAGATGATTTTTAACCCATTTAGTGCGCCATACGATTACGCTGTTGGCTCGCCATAAACCTTTAACCCATTCCCACGAAACAAAATTTTAGACTGGTCCAAACTGAAAGAAGTTGCAGACGACAATTTAAAGCTGGTGGAATTTTAATTGTTTTCGTCTTTTTTGGGGTAGAAAACATTGTGGAAAATGAAGAAATTGCTAGTAACAAGCAATTTCTTCATTTTCCACTATGTTTTACAAAGCTTTTTTACCATTGGGGCGTTTAAAAGCGTCACTGAATGGGAATTGGTTAAAGTATAGTCTTACCTTAATTTCTCTACAGTCAAACTTTAAGGCTGCCCATGGCATTTCACCGTAATATTCGTCGAACGATGCCTGGTCTCTATCAGAACTAACAAAGATGATTTCTAATTTTTTCCCCGCTTCCGTCCATTTCTTGTAAAACTCGGCTAAGACTGGTGTGAAGCCTCGACAAGGTGGACACCAGTGAGCAGAGAAATAGACACCTGAAAATATATGTAAAGGTGCATCAACCAACTCCCAGACAATCCAACGCACCAAAGAAATATATGGAAAACATCTTTAGAAAAGAAGAAATTGCTTGTAACAAGCAATTTCTTATTTTCTAAAGATGTTTTCTTCCTCACGTGGCTCGCTTTCATTTTAAACTAACTGTGTTTTGTCGTCTGCAACCTCTTTCAAATCGAACCAGTCTAAATTTTGTTGTTTGGGAATGTGTTAAGGAAAGGAGAGTGCTTTCTCTGAATATTTTTTTCTTCTGGGAAGCCTAATATTGAACTTGCAGCGAGCGTTAGCGAGTGGATAAAGGAAACATAACGTTCAACTAAGGAAAGCCTCGAAACCTTTTCAAACGTTTTAAGAATTGAAGAGAATACTTTTTGTTTTCGCGTATTCATACAGTGTGATTAGTTTTTTCGGTTCATACCTCCATGAAAACAAAAACTATTCTCTTCACTTTTTAAAATTTAATAGCATCGAGCGAAAAAGCAAATATTTTACAATTTTTGATACCTTTTTGTATGGCACTATTTTGTGCGGAAGCACACAAAATCGCTGAGTGCTCAAAATTGTGTTCTCGGAGTTATGCATATTTTTATTCGACCAATCAGAACGCCCGTTTGTGATAGACGAAACTGAAAATTAAATTATAACGATCCTGAATGCAAGACTGGTTTTCGTTTTGTCGACTACATTTTTCCCGACGAAAAAAGCTTATCCCGGAGGATATTTTCGTTCGGTTTTAATTAGGAACTTTGTAATCAAAAGAATGTCTCATGCCTATTCCCAAAATATAGTATTTGTAGACAAGACAGGAGTAAATATAGCTCGCTCGGGTGAGTAATTTGGAAATTATTAAGTACGTAGCATTCATTTATTAAATTTGACGACATTGACGTTTCGTGTGACCATTTACAGATGTGAGTTTGGCCATTAACCCTTGTTATGCTGAACCCGGAATATTCCGGTTTTGGCAGGAGGTGTAGACTAAGATCAGACTGCACTTATGTGCAGGCTGATCTTACTCTATACCTCCTGCTTGTACTTTTCCTGCCAGAGTTGCTTATGAAGTTGATTTCTAAAGAAAAATATTGAATTTTGAGCAACAAGTTCTACTAGTGCTTTCAGCCCTTTGAGTTGACAGCAATTCAGTAAGGTAATTTATACAGCATGACAAGGGTTAACTTGATGTACTGTGCTCTATGTCGATCGGTAGATGTTTATTAACTGTCCTGTAGCTTAGTGGAACAAATCGTGTAATCGGCGCAAGAAGGCGTTGTGAAAATTCGGCATTAACACCCAGTTGTTACTTTGACATGTAATCGAGGTGAAAAAAGCATAAGCATCAGTAAGTTGCTTTACATATACATTTGATGGACCGTGATTGTCAATCAAAAAGTCTATCGACCAATCAAATTATTGATTAAGACCAGAAGTGGAGTGTTAAGCATTTGTGTTGGTTTGACGACACAAACATCGTAACAACAGCTTATTCAAGCTGTAGTTACGCCGTCTAGGTCACCAACCAACCAGTATATCAATTTGTTACATGTTTCTGTCAATAGATCTAAATAGAATAACGCCGTTTAATATCTATGTCGAACTTCCTGTTGGAGCTATGTAGGCGGGGTCAGCAATTTGTCATTTTAATGAATTATTTTGAAAGTTATATAGCGTTGAGAATAAGGGCATGTTTGCCGTAGTTACGATATTGTGGTGTATTCTATGTGTCACTTATATAAAGGCAATGCATACAAGATAGAAATGGAATGCAATTAAAAAAAATGTATCGTTCAGAATTACTTTCTATTGTAGAAAATAATTAAAAGATTTATATCTATTGTGCCCCAGGGATTTTTGCAGTTACTCATCAAATTATCCAATCGCGAATGTATTTAGACAAAATGGAAGGAAGAATCAAACAAACATTTAGACCGGAAATAAAGTTTGAATCGAGACATCAGTCGAGAATTAATGTTAATCATTTTGTTGGTATAGCCACTTAAACGTCGTATCTACAGCTTATTCAAACTGTTTGATTTTGGTCTATTTTCTGAATCGACAATTATCATTCTACCTGACTAAAACTACACATTTTTATTCAAATATTATATTTTTGTTACATTTTACGTAACTTGGAATTAGCAAAATACAGCCGTTTAACCCGTCCCACGCCTTTTGACGCCCATCAAGAAAAGGTTTTGGAAAAAAAACATTGTGGAAAATGGAGAAATTGCTTTTGACAAGCATTTTTTTCATTATCCACAATGATTTCAACCCAATAAGACAAAGATTCTTTAAATTCCACCAAATAAAAGTTGTCGTCTGCAACTTCTTTCAATTTGATCAAGTCTGATTTTTTTTCGTCTGGTTATGGGCTAGCGATCTGTTAATTTATGGACGGAATGATCCAAAGGAGTAACTTTTAGCAAAATAATGCAAAAGAAGAATTGGTTGTAAGAGGCATGCCGTTTTACCATGCCGTTTGGTATCTTATAGAATGTTTATTTGACACATCAGTAGACGAGGTGACGCACAGGATTCCGGTAAAAAAGGTTTCTCAAAATGGGATAGATCCATTGGGGGACAATCAAGGATGTTGTTTCCACGATAAACCTTAATCGAGATAGAATGACCATTCTAGAGTCCGAAAGTATGCCAAGAGCAAAAATATCGACCCTACAAAGCCTGCGCAGTCGATAATTTGGGCATTTCCCAGAATGTTATGTTTCGCATGACGAATCGAAATTTCTCTCCCTTGATTCTGGTCGCCGTCATAGCGCAGTCGTTAGAGCACCAGACTCCCCATCTTCATTCATGGGAAGTCATGGGTTCGAAAACCTTTATATGTGTAACCTAAACTAGTCCTAAATAAAAATCTCAGTAGCGGCTTTGCTTACATTTTTTCTTTGTGTATATTATAGACAGCGACCTAAAGTTGTTGATAGATCACTGCTTCATGTGTCCGAATGGTTCTCACTAGACTGGCAAGCTTGTCCCATCTTCGCTGCTGTTCGCTATTGGTTGAATCGGTAGAATAGAACAGGACCTCCAGTAAGGGTTCCCAAGTTGAGCCGTTTTGATATGGAGATGGACTTAACCCATTCCCACATGGCAAAATTTTAGACTGGTCCAAATTCGAAGGAGTTGCAGACAATAATTTAAAGCTTATGAAATTTAGGATATTTTTTGCATTTTGGGTAAAAAACATTGTGGATAATGAAGAAATTGCTTGTAATAAGCAATTTCTTCATTTTCCACAATGTTTTCCAAAGCCTTTTTCCTTAGAGGCGTCTTAAAGCGTCACTGAGTGGGAATGGGTTAACAAGACTAGTGCACAAAGTGGGAGGCCTATTTCGATAGCGGATCAGCTCAACGTGGTATAGTTGCTAATGGTATATTTTTCCTGGTATGAAAATGAAGGTCAACGAGCGTTCTACAAGCCAAACTAGAGTTTATGCTCCAAAGAAACGTTTAACTCTTTCCCGTTTTTCAAAATTTTAGACTGGTTTTATTTGAAAGAAGTTACAGACGACTTGTAAAAGTGGGTACAATTTGAAAAACAACCAACCTACAAGTTAGAAAAAAAAATGGAAAAGAGGAAATTGCCTGTTACTATCAATTTCTTCTTTTCCCACGATTTTCTTCCAAGTTTGAAATCACAGGGACGAAAAAAACAACAACACAAAAACAAGGCAAAGTAAGAAAAAGATTAATGGATACTGCTTTTCCAAACCAATTTTTAAATAAGTCCTAATTCAACAAAAGTGTATAACTATAGGGGCATTCGAGTTAAAATGTACTTTTTACAGTTTCATCACAATCACGAGTAAAATCAGCACACCGACAGTTTTGTTTTTTGTCTTTGTTGTGGTTTAGAAGTAAGGGTTCTACTGGATTAATTTTGTTTTGACTTACTCATTTATTGAATGACAACTCTATTGTACAGGAGTTTACGACGAAATCAAGAATAGCTTTTTAATCTGTTTATTACAGTTATTACCTAATCTATATAAAGTTTTGCACACGTCCCGTCATGTGAAAAAGACCGTCATTGAACATTCTAAATACATCGACCCGTGCTAAATTGACGGATCGCTGGCCCCTTCTACTGATCTCCAGCAGATAAATCGTGTTAGATATTTAACAGTAAAAAAGAATATGGCCAGTTGGATGTTACTTTACAGTAAATGGCTGGTTTGCGACGTAAACGCCGGAACTACAGCTTGAATAAGTTGTAAATACGTTGTTTTAGTCGTCAAAACCATACACAAAAAATTAAACAATGACGTCAATGTTCATTTTCCGCACCTAAGAGAATTATTCCCGGAAAACTTCGCGAGAAAACGAGTAATTACTTCTCTCGTAATGTTTTCTATTCGAATTAGCACTTGTATTGCAATTTTAATACATTTTGAACTGTCTACTGCAACTTCCCTACACATGGGAAAAGATATAACTGTGTAATTTTTTTGAGATCCAGTACCATTTTAGTATGCACCGGTTCTGTATTGTCCGATTTCTATTATTAATGTGAACGAAGGTGTGCAGACACAATATGGTCCGATTCACACTAACTATGGTCAGTAATGATTAAAACCATAATCGAGAGATTCCACACTTTATAGGTCACGCAGGTAACATGTTAGTTCATGGTTATCGAATGAGCTAATCGAACCAACAATTTAACCGTTTTTCTACGAGTTATTGTTCATCAATTTTCCAAAAATTACGCCGTTTGATAACGAAGAGGAACCTTCATGTCGGTGTCGGTGGAGTCAAGGGGCGGGGCCAGCGATCCGACAATTGACAAATCGCTGGCCCCGCCCACTTGTTTCGTCAGCCCCGCCCATTGACTCAAACAGGAAGTCCCGCTTCGATTTTTATTTTGCAAATTTATAGCCAGTAGCGTGTTACAAAAATGTATTATAGTTGGTGGGCGACCTAAACGTCATAACTACAGCTTAAATAAGCTGAAGCTACGACGCTTAAGTCGCCAACACAACAAAAAAAGTTAACAAAAATGGCGGCCAAGGTCGAAGTTGAAAGCTCAGGTTCGGGCTGAATAAATGTTTTGATTGGTCGACTGACTTCTTGATTGACAGCTGCGATTGGTCAATTATCGAAACACTACCCGAAATTGCGTGTAACAAGCAAGTTCTCTTTTTGGATCATAATGTTTTCTAACATGTGTGACCCTTTATATCAATTTAAATATAGGCCTTACACTGAAATATCTTCTACGCTTGCAACAAATGCATGGCTGAATTAAACACTTGATGCGGGCCAGCCTTGAACCCACGGGGTTACCCATTCCAACACAACACAATATTAGACTGATGCAAATTTAAACATGCTACAGTTAACAAAAATGGCGGCCAAGGTCGAAGTTGAAAGCTCAGGTTCGGGCTGAATAAATGTTTTGATTGGTCGACTGACTTCTTGATTGACAGCTGCGATTGGTCAATTATCGAAACACTACCCGAAATTGCGTGTAACAAGCAAGTTCTCTTTTTGGATCATAATGTTTTCTAACATGTGTGACCCTTTATATCAATTTAAATATAGGCCTTACACTGAAATATCTTCTACGCTTGCAACAAATGCATGGCTGAATTAAACACTTGATGCGGGCCAGCCTTGAACCCACGGGGTTACCCATTCCAACACAACACAATATTAGACTGATGCAAATTTAAACATGCTACAGACGACATTGTCAAGTTGATAGAATATTTTATGTTTTCGTCTTCTTCGATAGAAAAAAAATAAATAAAAAAAAAACTGTCGACAATGAAGAAATTGCTTGATACAAGCAATTTCTTCATTTTCCACAATGTTTTCCAATCCCCTTTTTTTTCTTTAGGGGCGTAAAAAGGATGGCTTGTGTGGGAATAGATTGTACGAAATGGTAAGAATACAGAGGTCCAGTCCCATAGTTAAAGAGAACCAGCGGGTTGCTGTTCTAACCCACTGACCTTCGACAGGAAGTTCCACTTCGTTGTTAAACGCCGTTAGTTTGCGATGTTTTGGGTTAGAACTATGTAAAAAAAAACAAAAAAACGTAAGATGGTTTGTTGGGGGTCGTTAACATCGTAACTGCAATTTGAATAAGATTTGGCTCGCCAAACCAACAACACTGCTTCTCATAATGTCTGCAAAGGATGGTGTAAAAAGTTCACTTCCGGTCTAAAAGTATCATGATTTGATTGGCTTATCGATTTTTTTTTTCTTTATTTATCGGCACGATCCGTCGATTGCTGAGATAAATAGATTAGATAAATATGAACTATTGAACCTTCTACACTTATGTTATATGTATACAACTAAATATTATACATTATTCAAAAGTGATCTGGCAAAGGCTTCACCCTTTACTGTTTGTCCAAATTTTACACTTGTCCGAGTTCAAAGGTTTTGCAGACAACAATTCAGAGTTGATTTCATTTTAAACATAATCATTCAGTAGGGCAGAACATATTGTGGAAAAAGAAGAAATTGCTTGTACAAGCAATTTCTTCTTTTTCCACAATGTTTTCTCAGGTTTTAAAACAGAGGGATGTAAAAAGCAATTCTTATACAGGAAAGGGTGAAAGAACCAATACGCCAAAAGATTGACTGAGTAACTGAACGACATAACAATATAACATATATATAAGACAAATTGCAAATCGTAGCTTGGTACGTCGTAACTACATCTGTAGTTAAGAGTTTGAGTCGCCAAACCAACGAAATTGTTTTACTCAAATATCGGAGTTCAAAGTTCATTTCCGGTTTGAAGTGCTTTGGTTGGTGAATCGATTTTTTACTGACAGTGGCCATCTGGCAATTGGTGAATATGCTTACATAATTCATTCGACAATGTTATTCAACCCATTACCTGACGACAAAATTTTAGATTGGTCTAAATCGACAGAAGGTGCAGACGACAGTTACAAGTTGGTGATTTTTTTTATTTTGGGAGGGAGGGGGGGTTAGAAAACATTATGGGAAATGAAGAAATTGCTTAATTGTCATAAGCAATTTCTTCATCTTCCACAATATTTTCTTACTATCTTTTCTTGAGAGTCTTCAGAGTCGGAAAGCGTCATTGTGTGGGAATCAGTTAACCCATTCCCACACATTGATGATTTTTGACGCCCCAAAGAAAATAAAACACTATGGAAAATGAAAAATGTCTTACAGCAAGCATTTTTTCATACTCTACATGGTGAAAAATCTAAAATTTCACAAGCCTTATTGTTGCCAGCAACTTTTTCAATTTAGACCAGTCTAAACTGTTGTCATATTGGTAATCGGTTAAGACACTGAGGAAACTAGAAAAGGATAAATTAAGTTACATGAAATAAAAACGAATGGTAAAGCAAACACCACATCAAATAGCAACGGAATGATTTGTCACGAAATCTTATCGATTTGACTCATTTTTCAAATGATAGAAACGTAATTTCCAGCCTGTCACAAAACCAATACAAGAAAGCTCATTAACCGAATTATGCAATTTATGCTCTAATGTTCTTCCTATTATGAAAGTCAGCAAAGCTTGAGGTCTGAAAAATATGTTCTCGGTCTTTTTGCGCATGAAATTGCTCTTATTTCTCTGATGTGTATACGAGGAACAAATAACCAATCGCTGGTCTGGCCAACTAACTCCGTTGGCCCACCGATTGACTCCGACAGGAATCCCCGATTCGATATCGAACGGCTTTATTTTGCAAAACGTATGGTCAATCGCATGTAACAAATTGTAAAATGGTTGATTGGCGACTCAAGCGTCATAACTTCAGCTGGAAAAAGCTTATCTTACAACCTTTCAGTCCCATACCCAACAAAAAGTTTAACAAAAATTGCAACCAATGACGGAGTTTAAAACTCACTTCTGCTCAAAATGAACGATTTTATTGGTAGACTAATTTTTTGATTGACAACCGCGATTGGTCAAATGACGGATACCTGGACAATCCCATTCACCTTCAATAGGAAGTTCGACTTCGACATCAAACGAAGTTATAGTATCAGATATTTTTCAGATCCTAGCTAGGACTTGAATTCTGGACCGCCGGCTCATACGACCGCTTGAATTACCATGACTACGTTCCGTTTAATGTAATACAAAAACGCGATTAAAGCTGATAGGAAATGTATGGAAATGCAAATACATTTTTTTTCGAAGCTCAGAAGACAGGACTTATTTCGGAAATTTATTATAATTAAAACGTTTATTGTAAATCATTAGAATTGAAAGAAAAAAAATAAAATAAAATAAATAAATAAATAAAAAATAAATAAAACCCGCAATAATTACTTGCAGAAAAAGGGATAGAACACATTCCTACATAATAACGCTTTCAAACGCTCCTCAATACAAACGTTTTGGAAGACATGTCAGAAAATGAACTAATTGCTTGCTTGTTACGTGCGATTTCTTCATTATGTACAATGTTTCTCACCCCAAATGACAAAGATTTCATCAACTTAGAATTTTCTTCTGCAGCTCCTTTGAACTTGAACTAGTCTAAATTTTATCGTGCGATTATCGGCTAAACCTCTTTCTTGCATGTCTATTTAAATCCTATTTATGGATCAAGGTTACGTGCATGGCAACAAAGTCCACAGCAACCGTGGCATTGACTTCAAACAAATACAGTGACCACAGGCTGAAATATTGACCACTATTGTATTGATAATATATTAACTTTCCCTTCACCTTTGTAAAAGATATATGTGAATTCCTTAACCCATAACCAGACGACAAAAATTTTGACTAGTCCTAGTTGAAAAAAGTTGAAGATGGCAATTGTAGTCGATGGCATTTGAACAATCTTTGTCTTTTTAAGTAGAAAGCATTGTGAATAATGAAGAAAATGCTTGTAATAAACAAGTTCTTTAATTTCTACGTTGTTTCCGGAACTTTTTTTCGTGGGCCGCCAATAAAAAGCGTTGTCGTATGGGAATGGGTCAAAAGGATTATTTTCCAAATTCTTAGTTGTAAGATTTATATAATACTCTTGTGTTCATTCAAAACTAATCGACCTGTCACGTGAAAATACCCATCTGGAAATTTCATTTCAATCCACTTATTAATCACATTTAATCCATTAGTTGATTCTTTTATGAGAGAAGTCAAAATTCAAACATATTGCAAACGACTATTTGAACTGAACCAAAAAGTGTCATATGCGGTAGAAAAATGGCGATTAATTTTCTTGTTGCAAGCGATATCTCCCTTTGTCACCTGCATCGGCACTTATGTTTTTAATAAGAGACATCAACAACGTCAAAGCCGGCATGTACACATGTTCATGTTTGTATTTCGATAATAAATCCGTCCAGGTTTGAAGACACCTTTTCCATTTCTTATACGACAAAAGTTCTAAGTGAAGTTAATAAACTATCAATGCATTCAATGTTTTAGTTAAAAGAGAGGTCGGTTAAGCCATTCTCACACAATCCCCAAGAAGAGAGCTTTGGAAAACATTGTGGAACATGAAAAAATTGCTTTTATCGAGCAATTTTTCATTTATTCACAATGTTTAAAATCTATAAACTTGAAATTGTCGTCTGCAGCTTCTTTCAATTTGGGCCATCCTAAAATTGCGTTATGCAGGAATGAGTTACACTACTTTCTTATCTCTCAAGCTCTTTTCAATTCATCTTCGTTCCCCTGTGACACAAACACACAAACACAATTGGCACTGATGGATTTTTGCATTCAATGCCATGGTCGTTGAGGGAATTGCTTTTATACACATTTATATATGGATTCCTGGTATATCTAGCACCAGTACTACTATTACATCCCTTCCTATCCCACTTAGGTTTACGATTATCCACCCAATGGTGAGAGAAATGTTGGAAAGGAAAGGATATTGTGCCGCCGCCGGGGATCGAACCCATGTCACCCTATGCTTGAGGAATGAGAGTCTGATGCGCTACCAATCTTTAATCATGGGGTGTCATGGTTTCTATTTCCAGCGGCGGCACATATCCTTTCCGACATTTATCTCTCACCAATTGGTGGATATTCATAAACCATAACTGTATGTAACGAGTGTACTTGTTATCATAATTTGATGATCTGATATATTTTAGATTTTAACCCTTCCCCGTACAAACCCCGGATTTTACGTTGATGTGATTTTATACTTGACAAAACATTGTGGAAAAGTGAGAAATTGCTTGCAAAATAAGAAATTGCTTGTAACAAGAAATTTCTTCGTTTTACATAATGTTTTTCTAGGAACTTTTCTTGAGGGGTGTCAAAAAGTGTGACTGTGTTGGAATGGGTTAATTCAATAATAAGACAAATAGTTGTAGGTGAATGGACATAATAGAAATTCAGTCAGTCTAGAACATGTACCGAATAAACATGTAAATATGGCAAAGTTATCTCATCATTTTTTTTTAACGTTATGATTACATGTCGTACTTCAGAAATAAGCCTTTTGAAAACTAACTAACTTAATTTATCAACATGAACGCAAATCAAAAGTCAAGCAAATTAGAGTCATGTTGTCGAATCTACAGTTATAAACTGTTGTGGAAATTTGAGAAGTTATTATTTTGGGTAGAATGAAAATAAATGATCATTGCAAAAACCTTCAGTAAAGAACTTGGCTAAACAGAAAGCTGTCTGGCCTGGCTAAGTGGTTTTCGAATTTTCAAGACGCCTCCCTATCATTGCGTACTTTCTTTAAAATATATTTTAAGAATTACTTACAAATTATCTCTGTGTCATCGCTGAGGCTAAAATCTGCTCCTTTTTTCGTTAAGTTTCCTTTAAGTTTAGCGATAGTTTCATTAGCCATTTTGTCCGGTATTTAAAGAATTCTGAACGTAGAATGACCGAGGCCGGAGGGATCAAATGTTTATATACTGCTGGTCAACATGGATTTCCAATATACATATTGTTCGCTGCGTCAAATCTTAAAATAGGTTTATATGTTTGCGTTACCGTAGTTTTCCTAATAATTGATGGAAACTGCTGTCGATCAGAATCGAGTGACCATTCAAATCACTTATTTAGACCGTCAGTGAAATCCAATTTTTAATATGTATGTGACCGGTAAGGCAAAGTAAGATCATGACTGAAAATGTCGATCCTTGCCGGTCTGCCTTCAAACTATTAACTCAGATACTCTATTTATTAAAACTTCTTTGTATGTACTAAGTGTTGGGATATTACCTGGTTACGTTTAAAATTGAATATTTCAAGATATATCTTAAAAAAAGCTACGTTCAATTGCAGAAAAAAGGAAATTTATTACTGATCATTTATGTTTGTAACAAATAGAAAAAAAAGGTAGAAACCCTTTCACAAGTTTCAGCATTAAATGGAATTTCAATAATGACGCTAATTACAACCATATTACGGCGTTGCTTTGACCAAACGTCACTTATATTAGTTTTATTGAAAAAAAAAAAAAAAAAAAAAGAAAAGAAACAAACAAGAAGAAAGTAATATACATAACATTTTAAACTCAAAAGCCTTTCTGTTATCCCTTTATCTGAAATCTATGTTACATTTATAAATAATAGCAAACTTTTTATCAAAACGTCGCCAATACATGTACATGACCGTACTGTCAAATGATTAGAAATACCATATTATGCCTTTAAAAAGCAGTATGTGTTTTGCAAATTATTTCCGACAAAAATAAAAAATATACGCTTACATTTCTGAAAAGATACGGTCGTTTACTCTTAACCCATTTCTAACGGCATACTTTTTGACTTGCCCTACTTCAAAGAAGCTACAGATGAGAAAACAAAGTTGGCTTAAATTAAAAAAGAGAAGACATTGCCGATAAGCAATTTAAGCATTTTTGCTGATAAGCAATTTAAGCATTTTTATTCTCTCACAATATATCAAACCTCATATGATCCTTTTTCAATTTAAACCAACTTTGTTTTCTCAAGCAATATCTTCTTTTCCGATGTTTTCCAAAGATACATTTCGGGATTGTGTGGTAATGAATAAAGCATACATTTTTGTGTGTGATTGTGTTATTTCAACATTGATATCATGATATTGGCCACTATCCGTTTTTTAAGAGGAATACGGTAAATGACCAGTCGAAAAGTACTATCATATTTATAATAAAGCTACAATAACTAGGTCGTTGTGAAATATTTGGTATTTATCCCCGAACAGTTCTCGAAATTTCTACAGTATGAGTAACATACAGTGACAAGTTTGCTCATCATCATAGAAATTTGCTTCATATTTATGAAAATTTGGAATGTTGAAATTTTGGGACCCGTCATTCGTTAAAGATACTACTTCGAAAATGGTAAAAGTAGCAACCATTATCAGACTTTTTACGATGTTTGAACGGTGTATTGTAAACAATAGGTCCAACTTTTCGATTTTTACATATCTTCTGAATATTAAAATGTAGATCTACTTCATTTGGCATAAATCATATATATTTTTCATTTTTTAACCCACTCCAATACAATCACGCTTTTTATGACCATCAATCAAAAATTTAGAGAATTTGGAAAATGAAGAAATTGCTTGTTAA
Source organism: Fragum fragum (assembly GCA_946902895.1). Classification (NCBI taxonomy): domain Eukaryota; kingdom Metazoa; phylum Mollusca; class Bivalvia; order Cardiida; family Cardiidae; genus Fragum; species Fragum fragum. Next base: position 28,132,947 of record OX336365.1, read on the forward strand.
AAACAATTTCTTCATTATTCACAATAATTTCTACCTCTAATGATAAAAGATTTTTTCAACAATTCAATCAACCGAAAATTTTCATCTGCAACTCCTTTCATTTTGAACTGGTATTGCATTTTGTCTTCTGGAGATGTGTAAAATTCGACCTTGGTCTCTTATTGATATGTCTAATATGATGTTGATGATTCCTTTTTGATGAACTGTTTATAGAATCAACGGATGGAAGCTGTCGATAAAATAAACTATAGTTTAATCGAATGATAAATTAACCCTTGTAATGCTGTATACAATCCCTTTCGGAATTGCATTTAAACCAAAGGACTGAGAGCACTGATAATACCTGTTGTTCAATAACCAATTTTCCTTTTGAAAACCAATTTCATAACTTCTCTGGCAGGAAAAGTACAAGCAGGAGATGTAGACCAAGATCAGACTGCACTTATGTGCAGGCTGATCTTTGTCTATACCTCCTGCTCAAACCGGAATATTCCGGGTTCAGCATGACAAGGGTTAAGATCGGAAGCGAACTTCGAACTCGGTCGTCATTTATGTTGGTTTGTCAATTCAAACGTAGTAACTTCAACTGTTACGACGTTGAGGCTGGCAACAAACCATTTTGTTTTTCGTTACACCTGAATGACCATATTTTCATTAAAATATCGGCGTTTAATATCAAAATCGAACTTTTCGACGGAACTTAGTGTGCATGCTCAGCCAAACTTCAAATTGTACGCCGTTCCGTGGAAAGGCCAATAGAAAGTGGACAAATATCGATTCTGGTCAGAGTGTGCGTACTGAGAAGAAAAAATAGGGGCGACATTTTTCGACTTCGGCAAATTTCATGGTCTTTTTACCTTATTGCATATTCTCTTATAGATAACCTGCATAAGAGTTAGTATCCTTTTCAAATGCGTGTTTGCAACTTTTCAAGATGGTTCGTTTTCGTGTTACGGGTTATATGATCATGGTGCTTTTTGCGGGTAGCAAAGGCAATCATCGGATATTGACTGCCCAAGATCCAACTGATCTGAGAGTAAAATTCACATAAATGGCTATTTCTGATCAGATTATTTTTCTCTATGACTAGTTGAACAGTTATTTCATCAATAGGCACACATAATATGTACCTTTTTAGCGGTTTTGTAGGACAAAACCGGTATTTCACATCGATCAACCGGAAACAAGTTTTCGCGAATTTTCCACTCATTTCCACGCATGCTCATAAACTTAAAGTGAGGATCTATGTGATCGCCTTCATCTTCTTTCATCGCTGATGAAGAAAATTACTTACTTGCTGAATGCCAACAGCCTCCTTTTAGTCATGAATATCAAGGAAAATGGTTTAAAACTTCGATTTAATATATCCATAGTAAATTGTCTAATGAACTGTCTAAATGAGAGAAATAATCTCCTCGCGTTTTTGGTTAGTGGAGTAGGCGAATACACGTAAACAAACTCCTATTTGACCTGTCAGGACTGAGCAAATTTACACCCCATATACACAGTCTATGTTTAAAAGTACAACCCTGTCGGGATTCAAGCGCCTATTAAACCCCGCCGAATAAAACACCCTTTTACCTCTCGAATTCGACTTTATCTTTGAAACGAACAATTGTAATAATAATATGACCAAGGCAAAAGGAATTGAATGCCAGCCTTGATTGCTTTACCTTTTATCATTTAACCTTTTACCACACCACATAAATTTTCACGCACTGATGAAATAATTGTTTCTCTGCAGCCACTTTGACTTCAGAACTGTTAGAAATGTCGTAAGCACTGAATGTACTGACGAGCTTAGCTTCTCCAATTAGTTGACATAGGCAGGGATGAATAGACGAATGGTTGGTTTCCGACCTAAACGTCGTAACTACAGCTTATCAAAGCAGTAAATACGGCGTTTAAGTCGCAAACAATATAAAAAAGAATTCACCATAAATATCGGCAAATGACGGCATTCCAAGTTTGCTTCCGGATTAATGAACAACTTGATTAGTCTATTGATTCATTGATTGACAGTCACGATTGGTCAATTTGGCCGATGAAAACGAATCCGACTATATTCAATATTTATCATTCGTAATCACTCAAGTTCCGGAAGATGAAGCAAAATACTTCAGTTGTGCAGAAAATACGTTCCAGATGTGATATCGAAATCGGTGTTGTGTCTCACAGCTAAACTGAAACTCCGAGTTCTCATTCTTGCCAGGGTTGATGTATTTGTTGGTCAATATTTACAAAAAACATTCCCTTATGTAACACAGGACCTACAACCTTCCAATACAAAACCAGTTTTCAGGTATCCATATCAACTAATCATAAATGTTTTAATGAGAGTTTATGTTATTCGATGTAAAGAAGTAAAATACTGGTTTATGTGCTCACTTTACAGAATATACTAAAATGATAATGATAATAAATACAAAAAAATAATATCAATAAAAGATATAAAAGATAGTCAAGGATGTCACAAAAATAGAAACAGACTAGATCTACTACAAAAGAAGCAATTGAAAAATGCCAAAATACAAGATTTTGCTAAATACAACGACAAAAGTCCGATGTGTTTGATTTCGAACCTAAACCCACTTTTTTCCATTCAAAAATATACCTTCTCATGCTGAACAAGGAATAATCCTGCTTCAATGGCAGGACGTAAAGACAAAGAGCACCCTGCACATACGCATAGTCTGATCTTAGTTTACACCTTTTGTTCGTCTATTCGTCGAGGGGAAATGGTGGAATTATGGTTCAGATAAAATGCTGGGGCCAGGATCAGGTTAGTAAGCCCGATTAGCTCGGTTGGTAGAGCACTTGACTTCAAACCTCAAGATCACGGGTTCGAGCCCTGAACTGACCATATCAACTAACTTACTAATTGTCTCCTGGATGAGACGTTAAACCCGTATGACGGTGCGATCCACCCAGCACGTTAAAGAACCAGGCGGAGCTCTAGGCAGTTTCGTCCTGTATCCTTGCACTACCCCCCGAAAAAACAAACCGTCTTCATTGGGCTTCGCCTATATCAGCATGTTCTACGGTAGCGACGATAAATAATGGGAATACACAGACCAGGTTAAATCATACCCACTATACCTAAGTTGATCAGACCTGTCAGATTTCTTCGGGTATGGCCTGTGTGGTCTGTCAACTAAAAACCCTGATCAAATAAAGAAAAGACTAAAAACAACAACAACAAACAAAACAACAACAATAATATCCAGAAGTATTGAACCTAGTGTTGTTTGGAAATAATGTCTAGGTTTTAGGGAATTCTGGAGTAACGTATGCCTAAATAAGATGTATATTTAAACGGCGTGATAAGCTATTTCGGAAATGTTATAAATTAGAAGTAAGCAACATGGCAAAAAATGTCGATCATCAAATGCAAGATTAATTGATTACTGGTCTTTGTGACTGTTTTGTTAAGAATTTGACAGATTGTGGTATTTTTAAACTTCAAGTACTTCGTTTGTTACATACCACCAATTAATTAAGCAAGTTTGCAAAATAGAGCCGTTTAATACTTCAGTAGAACTTCCTCTCGGAGCTAAGGAAAACCTACTCCGGGGGGATAGGTACCTGTTTAATTTTAATGATACACTGGTTATCTCCCTTTTCTCTTCTTCAATACACGGAGAACACTGTTCATTCCACCGTATGTCAACGACTACAGGAAGTAAGGTAATTGTTCGTATATAAATGATTTAGGGAGTTTGTAATTCCCCGATAACTAAGTTTTTGGTTTATCACAAAATCATCGCCCTCGCTTTCCCCGGGATCGTCTTATGCAACGCTACATCGACGATGTAGCGTAGCAAATAAGGAGAACCTAGGGTATCCGAGGACGATGTAGAGTAGCAAATAAGGAGACCCTGAGGTATCCGAGGACGATGTAGAGTAGCAAATAAGGAGACCCTGAGGTATCCGAGGATGATGTAGCGTAGCAAATAAGGAGACCCCGGGGTATCAGAGGACGATGTAGCGTAGAAAATGAGAAGACGCTGGGGTATCCAAGGACGGTGTAGCGCAGAAAATAAGGAGACCACGGGGTATTCGATGACGATCTGACATCGCAAATAAGGATACCCCGGGAGTCCGAGTACGATGAAGTGTAAAAAATAAGGAGACCCAGCGGTATCCGAGGACGATGTAGCGTAGCAAATAAGGAGACCCCAGGGTATACGAGGACGATGTAGTGTAACAAATAAGGAGACATGGGGTATCCGAGGACGATGTTGCGTAGCAAATAAGGAGACATGGGGTATTCGAGGACGATGTAGCGTAGCAAATAAGATGACCTGGGGTACCAGAGTACGATGAAAGGTAGAAGTAAGAAGACCCAGGGTATCCGAGGACGACCTCGTTGAGAAAATAAGGAGGCCTCGGGGTATCCGATGACGATGTAGCGCTAAAAATAAGGAGAACCCGGGGTATTCGATGGCTATATGGCGTGGCAAATAAGGAGACCTCCGGTGTCCGAGTACGATGTAGTGTAAAAAACAATAAGAAGACCCAGGGGTATCCGAGGACGATGTAGCGTAGCAAATAAGGAGACCCGGGGTATCAGCGGACGATGTAGCGTACAATAAAGAGAACCCGGTGTATCCATGGACGATGTAGCGTGACAAATAAGGAGACATAGGGTGTCCGAGGACGATGTAGTGTAAAAAGATAATTATACCAAAAGGTTTCCAAGGACGATGAAGTGTAGCAAACAAGGAGACCCCGTGGGTATTCGAGGTCAATGTAGTATAGCAAATAAGGAGACCCCGGGGTATCCGAGGACGAGTTATCATCACACGGGAGATGTTTATAAAGACATTACGTTAGGAACGAGTGCGACTATTTAATCTATAGATACTGTCCTTTCTCCCATGCAATACAATAGTATAGTATTGTTATCTAATGAATGTATGTTCATTGACGTGTTTGTGTATTAAAATAAATACATGTATTGATATTTTTCTACAACAGACACGAAAAAAATAAAACGACTCAAAATTAGCTTTCGATATTCCGAGTTGGGTATATCCGCTGATTGGCACAATTTCCTTGTTGTAACATTGTACGAGCGAAAATACTGTGCAATTGATTTGACATCGTTCCGATCGTGACGATGATATTTTATTTTCAAGAAATTTGTAACTAACATTTAAGAGATGAAGAGAATATTTTTTGTTTTCATGGAGGTATGAACCGAAAAACCTAATCACACTGTATGAATACGCGAAGCGGATTCATACATTGAGTGATTAGGTTTTTCGGTTCATACCTCCGTGAAAACAAAAAATATTCTCTTCATTTCTTATAATTTAATAGCATCGAGCGAATAATACAACAACTTAACAAATTTTGATACCTTTTTGTAGTGAACTATTTTGTGCGGAAGCAATCAAAATGGCTGCGTACTCAAAATTTTGTTCATGGAGGTATGAATTAAATTTTTCGACCAATCAGATCGCTCGTTTTTGATAGACGAAACTAACAATTAAATTATTCAAGAAATGATCAAGGTATCCTCTTTTCGGGAAAAGGGACATATGCAATTTTAAGAGCTATACCATTTCGTATATAATTTAATTGTTAGTTTCGTCTATCAAAAACGAGCGATCTGATTGGACGAAAAATTTAATTCATACCTCCATGAACAAAATTTTGAGTACGCAGCCATTTTGAATGCTTCCGCACAAAATAGTTCACTACAAAAAGGTATCAAAATTTGTTAAGTTGTTGCATTTTTCGCTCGATGCTATTAAATTATAAGAAATGAAGAGAATATTTTTTGTTTTCATGGAGGTATGAACCGAAAAACCTAATCACACAATGTATGAATCCGCTTCGCGTATTCATACAGTGTGATTAGGTTTTTCAGTTCATACCTCCATGAAAAAAAAAAAAATATTCTCTTCATCTCTTAAGTATAAATTCTCAAATAATGCGATACGTTAAAATAAGGTATTAATTAAACAAGTGACGGATCGCAGCTTTCAATCACTATTCCGATTGTTTGTTTGAATCGGGTTTAACGCCGCTTTTAACAATTTTGTAGTCGAATCGCGGCGGCTGGAGCATCTAACAATGGATCCCTGGCATATCTCACACTAGTACCACCATTACATCCTATCCAAGCCCCCAGTTGCTATCCCACTTACGTTCACGATTATCCACCCATTGGTGAGAGACAAATGTCGGAAAGGATATGTGCCGCCGCCGGGGATCGGACCGAAATTCCGATTGATCAATCACATCACTCATGAAGAGCAGAAGCAAACTTTTATGTAAAGCATAGTTATTGGTTTGACATCTTAAGTAAAACTTAATCAAGCTGTAACTACGATGTTAGTGAATAAAAAAATGCAAATTAGATATTGAACATCTAAGTCGAACTTCTAATCTTATTCAAGTTGGCCTGGCCGGTGATCCGTCAATTCATAGTAGTGTTAAAAACTGTGGAACTATAACTAGTCGGAAACAATGATGGGAATTAATCACAAAAACTGTTACCCTTGCATAAAAATGAAGTCTTGTGGTATCATATTTATATTTCGACGCGCTCTCGGCTGTAAATCGGGGAATATATCGACCAACCAAATCATTCATTCAGTCCGGGTTTGACATTTGAACTCTGATATTAGTCACCATTTTTGTGAAATATTTTTGTTGGTTGGGAGACTTAAACGTCGTAAATACAGCTTATTCAAGCTGTAGTTCCGACGTTTAGGTCAACAACCAACGATCCACCTTTTTGTTACATACAACAGGCAATAAACTTTGAAAAATAGCGCCGTTTAAAATCGAAGCGGGATTTCCTGTCGGAGTCAGTGGGCATGGCTAAAGGAGTAAGTGGGCGGGGTCAGTGATTGGTCAATTTAAGTGTCACCTTTCACCAAATAGTTTTAGCAGATATAAATAGTACGTTCACGTCGTATGTTTATCCATTACCAGACGACAAAATTAAAGACTGGTTCAAATTGAAAGATTTGCAGACGATGTTTCAAATTACACTGAAATCGGACAATTTCCATGATCAAATTTCTTCAGGGCGCCAGAAAGCGTCATTGATTGGTAATCGGTTAATTTGATGTATGACTTGAGATAGTTCAAGCCTTTAAGCGCATCTACTAAATGTCCAACCGCTTCCGAATATTTGCTGTAAGAAAATTCTATCAATCTAAATTCGATGTCACAAGGAAAGACCACGATCATTTGCTATCAAAAATAACACATTAACATGGACCATTACGTTTGATTTTTATAAGTGCTATGGTCTCCGTGTAGATATGTTTGATCCGTATTTCTTGTGCTAAAGTTTTTTTCGCTGATATACTGATCAATGATCACATCACTTAGCATCTTCCCTCAACGATCCGTTTGTTTGATTGTTTTTGGTTTTACGCCACCTTTAACAGCATTTCAGTCAAATCGCCGAGACTGTAACACCTAAACATAGATTCTCTGTACTACCATCACGTCCTTTCCGATCTGCTCCCCTCCTTCTTAGGTTTATGATAATACACCCATTCGTCTGAGCTCAGCGATCCGCACAAAAGATAACAGAGGTCTAGAACAGGGTAGGTAATAATATTTTATATTCCTCATATCTCGACGAAACCCTATGTTACTGGTACTCATTTGAATCGTCTCGTAGAGTACCTACAACATAGGTAGAGTCAATTCGAATAAGTACCTAGAACATAGTATTTATTGCCGCATTAGTTTAATCATCAAATATAAAAAACGAATTACGCCCTCTATGTAGCTCTGGATAACCTACAATCCGTAAACCGAAGAAAAATCTAAAAATAATAATCAATTTGTTATAAATCATTTATAATACGATTAAGATCTCCTTTTTAACGAGTGATGGGACTACAGCACCAGCCCTAAAATGAAATTTATAATGACTTCTGTGACGAACGCGCGGATTTCCCCGGTGACACATACCGCTTTAGCAACTTTGATACCATCTCCACTTTAATTTAAAAAAACACACCTTAAATTCTCATTTTGTCAAAATCTGATAAGCCTGATGTTTTCTATAAACTTTACAATACAATTTGATACCAATTATTATTATTTTCAGTGAAATATGAAAAAGGCAAATAAAACAAGTTTAAGTGAACATTATTTATGGAACTAAGTCAAAACCGGACGTGTCAGAAAAAAAACCCTTTCTGACAATATCAAATAAAGTTCCATATAAGGTAGTCTAAGACGACGTCATTTCATTCAGTTTATGACGTCATAATGCAACTATGGTAAATGTTAAGGGAAGTACTAGTAAAAAACATTTTTTATAAATTATTTTCATCGAATTTATTGATATATGGAATATTTTATTACGATTGTGATACATTTTGTATTTGTTCCTCACTGCGGAGAAAAAAATAATATGTTCCACTCGACTTTCGGTGTCCTGAAATATATGAATTTTCGTCCGAACTATTTTCGTCCGAACTCTGTATCTCTATCGTGAGATAATATTCCCTTTTTATAACAAAAAGAACATTAATTCACATATTATTTTCCGACATAATTAATATTTAACCCATAACCGCACAATGATGCTTTTTGGCGCCCCTGAAGAAAAAAATCTCTTGGACAACATTGTGGAAAATGAAGAAATTACTCGTCACAAGCAATTTCTTCATTATCCACAATGCTTTCTTACCAAAAAGATGAACAAAATCTAAAATTTATAAACCTTAAATTATCGCCTGCAACTCCTTTGAATTTCAACCAGTCTAAAATTTGGTCGTCTGCGAATGGGTTAATTCGATAACATCAAAAAAATGACGAATCGCGATTGTCAATCAAAAAAGTTGAAACATCTATCAAATAATATGCCTACTATAGATAGAATGTGAAGTCCGGCAGTAGGTTTTTTGTTTATTTGAAGGCCTAAGCGTCGTAACTACAGCTTATTCAAGCTATTGTTACGAGGTCTAGGTAACAAATCAACCATGCAAGTTTTTAGTTACATGTTACTTGCTATAAGATCTGCAAAATAAAGCCATTTTATATCCAAGGCGAACTTTCTGTCGAAGTGAGTGTGGCCAGCGGTCGGTCATAACATTTAGGTACTTTTTGTCCTATACAATCTCCTTGAAAACGGACCAATCTTAAATTTTGTCGTCAGGGTAAAACCGATACACTTTATTGTTTTTCACAAATAGGCCTGTAAGCATTATCACAAGGTATATCGGCCCACTTGAAGTAAAAACGATAGAAAAACACAGTACATTTCTCGTAGGCATTATTTGGTTCAACACCTCCCCAATCATCCGCTACAAAAGAAGAATAAGAGGGCCATAATAGTCGTTCCTCCTAGTGACAATCTAGACAGTATCGTGCTTTTTTGGCAGGAGGTATAGCCTAAGATCAACCTGCATAGATGTGCAGTCTAATCTTAGTCTTAACCACATATTTGGTATTTTAAGTCAGAGTTGTACATAGAATGTATTTACAAAACAACATGCTTATGAGGGCTGAGATGCTCTACTGCTTATCAAGTTTTATTTATTTCTTTTTTTAAGAAATCTGATATTTAAGGAAGTTAATTGATTAACGAAGGATGCATAAAAAGTAACAAACTGGACTTTATCCCCGTGTATCATTTGAGTAACAACCCCAACGGCTCCTTTTTACCTTTTTTCTTGACGGACCCACTCCTTTCAATCTGATATTAATTTTGAACTTCATCTCATAAACAAGAATGGTTTGAATGATAATATGTAAGGCGCATTTTCCTGCGTTTCCTATGCTAAATTTATTCCATGCATCTTTGAAGAGAATCCGAAAAGAAAACTGTTGATTTTATTGTGTTAACAAATATCTTTCAATCAAGTTTTCCCAAGGCCCTCTTTTCTCATGATACTTTACTGTTGGTTTAATCATTCCGCGAAAGTTTAAAGTGGATCCGATGAAATGTGGGGACTTCATTATGTTAACTAGAATATTTAAAAAAAAATCATATGGCCCCTTTTTACATGATACTTGACGGATTGTACCTAATTCTGAAAGGAACCATCATTGTGATTGTACAATCATTCTGTGAAATTTTGAAGTGAATACGGTGAAATCTAGGGGCATCATTGTATTAACTAGAACATTTAAGAATGTTTGTCATAAGGCCCCTTTCATTTGATACTTGCCGTATCAGATCCACTGTCAAAATCAACATTTGTAATGATGGTACAATAAATCTGTGTAACCTGTGAAATCTATTATGTTAATGAGTTTATAGCGAAATCTTCATAGGGCCCCTTTTCCCTTGATACTCTAAAGAACAAAGCAAATTTCAAAACTTAAGGAAAAACTCTAAGGTTTAATCATTCTTTAAAAGTTAAAGAGAATCAATGAAAACAGTAGACTGAATTGTGTAAGTTTTGTAATAAAATTTTCGTAAGGCCCCTTGTCTCGTGAAATTTAACAAATCCGACCCAATGTAGAACGGAACAATCCTCAAATTTCAAAAGGAAGTTAAAAAAAAAATCAATTGAAATAGTGGACTGAGTCAAGAATTTTTGTAAAAAAAATTCCACAAGGCCCCTTTTTCTCGCGAAACCTAACAAATCAGACCTAATTTACAAAGGAACAATCCTAATGATAGTTAGTTTGAAGAAAATGATAACGACAGGACTTTATTGTGATAATGACGTTTTTGTAATAAGATGTTCATAAGGCCCCTTTTCTTGTGTCACTTAAACAATCAGCCCCAATTTACAAAAGAAAAGTCCAAATGATAAAAAATCATTCTATTAAAGTTTGAAGAGATTCTGATAAAGAGCGAGGACATTCTTGTGTTAATGAGGATTCGGTTATAATTTTCACACAGCCCCTTTTCCTGTGTTATTAGACAGATCAGTTCTAAATAGGAGAGAAACAAACCAAATAATGGTACAAACATTCTCTGAAAGTTTGAACAGAATCCGATGAAAACTGTAGACTTAATTATGTTAACGTGGATTTTTTCTAGCGAAAATATTGTAATGCCCCTTTTTACAGGATACTTGACTGATTATACAGAATTTGTAAATGAACAATCCTAATGATGCTACAATCATTCTGTGAACAATTGAAAATAATTTAATGACAACTTTTGACTTTCTTGTGGTACAAGGATTTCAAAGTGAAGTTATCACAATGCACCTTTTCTCGTGATGCTTGACAGATCAGGTCCTAATATCAACATCAAGGATCGGTATTATTGTGCAATCATTCTGTGAAAGTTTGATGAAAATCCGATGAAATCCCTGGACTTGTAAACAAGGTTTGTTAAATGTAATTTTCATAAGGTCCGTTTTCACGTTTTTTTAACAGTTCAGACCGTATTAAGAAAAAAAATGATCTTTTTAACCTTACAATCATTCTGTGAAAATTTCATCCAAATCTTATCAAAGCTGTGGAATTTATTGCATAAATGAGGATTTTTTAAATCATATTGTCAAACATCCACTTTTTCCATGTCACTTGATGGATCGGATCCAATTTCGAAATGAACTATCCTTGCAATAGCATAAGGATTCTGTGAGAGTATCAGGACAATCCGATGGAATCTTGGGACTTAAATCCTTTAACTGAAGTTTTTGTAAATAAATTTTCATGAAGCCCATTTTTCTGTGTTTGACGGCTCAGACCAAATTTCGAAAGGAACAATCCTTACGATGGTATAATCATTCTGTGAAAGTTTGAAGAGAATCCGATGAAAACTTTAGACTCAAGAGTGTTAACAAGCATTTTTAATCAGACATTCTTAAGGCCCCTTATATCCGTGATATTTGACGGATCAGAACCAATTCCGAAAGGAACGATCCTTATGAAGGTACAATCATTCTGAGAAAGTTTGAAGAGAAAAAAAAAAAAAAAAAAAAAAAAAAAAAAAACTGAGGAATCTAGTGAGTAAACAAGGGGTTTTAATATATTTTTTCAATTACATTTTCGTAGGGCCCCTTTTCTTGGCGGATCTGACCCAATTTCGAAAGGAACGATCCTTATGATGGTAAAATAATTCTGTAAAAGTTTGAAATGAATCTGATGAAACTGTGGACTCTAGTGTGTAAACGAGGATTTTGATAGATTTTTTCATCAAATTTTCATAAGGCCCCCGTGTTTCTTAACCGATCTCATGGGATTCCGAAAGGAATGATCCTTATGATAATACAATCATTTGTGAAAGTTTGAAGTGAATCCGATGAAAACTGTGGACTCTAGTGAGTAAAAGAGGATTTTTAATTGATGTTTAAATGAAATTTTCATAAGCTCCCTTTCCCAGATGTCTTGATGGATCTTACCCAATTTCAAAAGGAACGACCTTTTTTATAGAGCAATCATTCTGAGAAAGGTTGAAGAGAATCTGATGAAAACTGCGAAGCTTAGAGTGTATGACCCAATTTCGAAAGGAATTATCCTTATGATGGTTCAATCATACTAAGAAAGGTTGAAGTGAAATCGATGAAAACCCTGGACTCTAGTGTGTTAACAATCATTTTTTATATATTTTTCAATCAAATTTTCATCGGGCCCTTTTTCTCGTGTGTCATGACCGATCTCATGCGCTTTCGAAAGGAACGATCTTTGTGATAGTACAATCATTCTGTGAAAGTTTGAAGTAAATCCGATGAAAACTTTGGACTCTAGAGTGTAAACGAGAACTTTTAATAGACTTGTGAATTAAAAAAAAAATATGGCCCCCCTTTCCCGTGTTTCTCAACGGATCTAACCCAATTTCGAAAAACGATCCTTGTGATGGTACATTCATTCTGAGAAAGGTTGAAGAGAATCCGATGAAAAATGTCGACTTTAGTGTGGGAAAAAGGATTTATGAACTAAATTTCAATTAGGCCTCTTTTCCCTTGTTTCTCGACGGATCTAGCCCAATTTCAAAAAAAGAACGATCCTTATGATGGAACAACCTTTCTGAGAAAAATTGAAGGGAACCCGATGAAAACTGTCGACTCTAGTGTGTAAACGAAGATTTTTAATAGACTTTTAAGTCAACTTTTCATAAGGCCCCTTTTCTCGTGTTTCTTGACAGATCTGACCTAATTTTGAAAGGAACGATCCTTATGTTGTTGCAATTATTCTGTAAAAGTTTTAAAAGAATCCGATGAAATCTGTGGACTCTATTGCGTAAAAGAGGATTTATTAATTGAATTTAGATAAGGTCCCCTTTCCAGTGTTTCTTGACGGATATGACCCAATTTCGAAAAGAACTTTAGTTATAATCATTCTGAGAAAGTTTGAAGAGAATTCGGTGCAAAGTATGGACTCTGGTGTGTAAACGAGGATTTATAAATGAAGTTTTAATAACCCCCTTTTCCCGTGTTTATTGACGGATCAGTCCAAATTCCGAAAGAAACTACCCTTATAATGGTGCAATCGCTCTGAGAAAGTTTGAAGTGAATCCGATGAAAACTCTGGACTTTAGTGCGTAAACGAGGATTATTAATAGATTTTTAAACTAAATTTTCATAAGACCTTTTTATCCTTGTTTCTTGGCGGATCTGACCCAATTTCGAAGAAACGATCTTTATAATGATACGATCATTCTGACAAAGTTTGAAGAGAATCCGATGAAAACTGTGGACTCTATCGTGTAAACAAGGAAAATTTAGCGGATGGATTGACGGACGGCGGTTGGGAAAAAAACATCGCTATAGCTCTTCTGGACTTCGGCCAGTAGAGCTAAAATCTGACACAAATTATCGGGGCCTTCCAGTGCTTTCAGACCTATGATTTCAATACAATTCAAAAGTAGGATTTTATTCAGCATGACAAGTTAGTTTTTGACCGCAAGTCACTCAAAGAGATTTGCTCAGTAGAGCAAAAATTTAAAACAACACGAGGCCTAAGAATCTTGATTTTTGTACGCACGTGAAACGATAGGTGTAATGATTGAAATGGTTAGCACTTTCGATCCTGTAACAATTTGCTAACTAGGACATGTATTTTTCACCACCGTATCTAATTGCTGACGACTTTCAAATTAGTTGAAATTTTAGATTTTTTCACCTTCCTGTTAATAAATATCTGTTTAATATGAAGAAATTGCTTGTTACTCCAATTTCTTCGTTTTACACAGTGCTTTTCAAATCGTTTTCTTGAGTAGAGTCAAATAGCGCATTTGTGTGGAAAGAAATACTTTAACAGCATTGAGCTGGACGACCAAAGTTCTGCCATGGTCCCATACAATCGACCCGAGTACTAGTGCATTCTCATGAACTGAGAGGTACTAACCCTTATCATGGTGTATAAAATACCTCAACGAATTGCTGTAAAATCAAAGGGATGAAAGCACTAAAAGAACTTGTTTTTCAATATTTCTTTTAAAAATCAATTTCATAAACAACTCTGGCAGGAAAAGTACACGCAGAAGGTGTAGACAAAGATCAGACTGCACTAATGTGCAGGCAGATCTTTGTCTATACCTTCTGCCAAAACCGGAATATTTCAGGTTCAGCATGACAAGGTTTAAATCTAAGTTTGAAGAACGTGTTAATCAATAATGTAAAATAAACTGGTTTAGACAATAATCTTTTTTTTTTCAAAAAAAAAAAAAAAAAAAAAAAGAAATCGCGCAGTTCAGTAGAGGTAAAAGGAAAAACAGTGAAATCAATATGTTTCTAGGGTAGAACAATTCTTAATATTACAAATCTACAAATTAAATAAACGATCAACCAATGAAATCAGACATTTAAACTGGAAGTTAACTCGAACTCTAACATTGGCTTAGCGATTTAAACGTCGTAAGTACAGCTTGTTCAAGCTGTAGTTACGATGTTTAGGTCGCAAACCAACCATTCTACTTCTTTATTACATGATACTGGCCATAGCATTTGCAACAAAACGCCGTTAGATATCGAAGCGGAACTTCCTGTTTGAGTCAGCGGGTTTGGCCAAGGTTTAATTCGCCCCCCCCCCAAACACACACACACACACACACAAAAACTTCAGATAAAACTCGGCCATTGTTGTTGTTAAAATTTCATTTCCGGTTTAAATGGATTATTTGATTGGTCAAATTGTCAATTTTTGTTTGTTTTTGCGGCTTACAGCTTTTTCAATGGAATTAATGAGTCGCATACTCACCCTCGCCATTTAATTCTTCTCCCGAGGTTTTCCATTTCTCTGAATGGTCTGCATCACCAAACTGGTAAAGATCGTTCCAATAGCTATTCTCATTTCCTAAAAGTGAAAGCAGCTAAGTAATGGAGATGTTCTTTTGTTTTTTATCGAGGTGTAGGAAAATGTAAAATGTGTAAACCTTGAACATGCGAATCTTATTGATAAGAACACCAACAAGATCGAAAATTGAACTAAACATACGTTCTGAAATGTTGCATGGCAAAATCAAGTCGTAAAATAAATTCTTTCTTGAATACGTCTAAATCAATTTTCCATCTTTTCGTCACAAATCAATTAATTTTAGTTTCGTCTATCAAAACTCAGGCCTTTTGAATGGCAGGTTGTTTTTTTTATACTTTCACGATGAAAAATTTTAGCACGTAACTATTTTGTATGTTTGCGCATAAAGTAGATCCATAAACCTGTGCTCAAAGCTGTGCTTAAATAAAAGTCGATCTTGCTTGAAAGACCACCTATATTAAGCGACCACTCCCTTTAACGCTTTCCTGATTCGCAAAATTTTAAACCTGTCCAAATTCAAAGGATTTGCAGACGAAAGTTTAAACAGGATTTAATTTGAAAAATAACCATGCAGAAGGGTAGTTATAAGCAATTTCTTCTTTTTCCACAATGTTTTCTCAAGTATAAAATCACTACGTAAAATACCGGGTTTGTACAGAAAGGGTTAATCAACCAAAATCTTAATCCCCTTTTCAAAATCAAAACGCTCTTGAAGCAGTGTTCGCTTTTTTCCAAAAAGATATTATTTCTAAATCAAATTTTATTTGAACTCATTTGAATCGACTCACTGATTCGATTTTAAGCGGCTTCAACAACATAGGATATAGTGAGAATTATGCATTAATTCATCGAATCAATCTATCATATATCGAGGGCTTAGAGCAAAAACATATTATGGCTCTATACAATGTATAGAGCCATACTATGTTTTTGCTCTAAGCCATCGATATTTCACAAAAGGTGTTTAGACGACCGTTCTCTTAGGCGACCACTTTTTGGTCGACCAATGAGTGGTGGCTTAAAACAACATTTACTCTACATACCACTATACTATACCATCACTTTAAGGAAATAAAACGTAACGAAAGGAATTATAATAATATTCTTGGCGTGTAATGTTCTTGTGGGGCTCCGGTGATACTGTCGACATGAAATATTTCCAGTTTTTACTTTATTTCAAAGGAATGGAAACAATACCGTGTGTGTCCACCATTTGTTAATTGACAAGATTCTTGTCAAACCAAGAACTGGAAGATATGTTATTTTCTTTTGAGTCGCGAGAAATGAATCGGTTTGGACATAATAAATATGATTCAAGATACATAACGTGTTCATTAAAACTTGATAGTTTACTTGTAAATCAACGAAATACTTCTGTTTTTAAAATCGTTTGAATAGCTAACGGAAAAACCCGTCATATCCATGCGACAGTTTTAAAATTGTGTATTAAGTCACGTGGTGTTATGATGACGTATTTAAGGACTATTTACTGAGCCAATTACAGAGGTGAATGGGAATGAACCGATTGCAGGAGAGAGGGGTAATGAACTCAAAGGCAATAGACAAATATAAAAGTACTTGATCAGTTGATTGATTGAATTTGGTTTAACGCCACTTTTAATATCAGTTGAACAAAATGAAAAAGTTTCTAAAAATTCTTACCCGAAACTCTGTACCATTTCTGTTGGGAGTAAGTATATATAGCAATCATCATGAATATTTTCTAGATATTCTGACGTTAACACGATATCCGACATTTTGTCACGATGAATTTTTTGTTGTGAATGTTGGTAGAGGTTTGTTTGAGTGTGTGTGTTAGTTTATCCGATAAGTGGTTGAAGGTCTGTGCAACTTTAATAAATCTTTGCGAACTTATTTTCATATTTCTTCCTCTATTCCGAACAATAAAATGAGACTCTGAGTGTTTGAATCTTCTAAGATACATGCGCTTAGCCCTTTTCTGTTCAATCCCTAGTTTTACGTGCCTTTGGCGGCGGCAAATATCCTTTCCGACATTTGCCTCTCACCAATGGGTGTATAATCGTAAACCTGAGTGGGATAGCAGCTTGAGGCTAGGAAAGGATGTAGTGGTAGAAGTGGTGTGAGACATACCGGGAATCCATTGTTAGGCGCTCCAGCCGCCGCGATATGACTGAAATATTGTTAAAAGTGGCGTTAAACCCAGTTCAATCAATCAATCAATCAATCAATCTTCAGCGACCATTATTTGGCCGTTCCTTGAGTGTTTGCTTAATATAGGTTGTTCTGTATAATTTACCTGTGTCGATTGCCTCTGTCAATTTGCGCTTTATAAACTCACCCTCGGCTCTAGAGTCGACTTGCACGAGATGGGCGTTACTTTCCTGACAGAAGGCCTGTAGAGACATGTAACAGATTCCATTACAGACCGTCTGATAAAATAATCTGTACTAAAAGATACACTATATCGTCGTATGTCGTTCTAAAAACCTCGTAACTACAGCTTGAATCAAGCTGTAGTTACTAGGTTTTAGAACCACAACGACGATTTAGTTATTTTGAGATGTTTATAATTCAATTGTTAACTTCGTCTATCAAAAAACGAGCGTTCTAATTAGCCGAAAAAAATATTCATGCCTCAATGTACACAGTTTTGAGCGTGCGCTTATTTTGTATGCTTGCGCACATAATAGTTCTATAAAATATGTCGAAATGTATGAAATATTCGTTCTTGCCTCGCGTTAAATTATAAGAGATGAAGAGTTATTCTTTTTTTCATGGAGGTATGAGACAAAAAAAAGAAAACTAATTACACTCATGTAATCATACAGTGTGATCAGTTTTTCATACCTCAATGAAAACAAAAATATTCTTTTCATCTCTTTAATGGCCAAAAGACAGTTTTTAACGTGTCATTTAACTCTTTTTTTTTCTTTTTATATACACATATATATCAAATTAATTAGTTCAACCTCTTGAACCAGCTGATTTATGAATGGGAATCCAGTTGCGATCGTAATAATTTAATATTAGTTTTGTCTATCAAAATGCAAGCGTTTGATTGGCTTTATTCTTTTTTCAGCCTTCTATGAACAAATTTTCATACACGCAGCTGATCTATTGTGTATTCTTGCACACAAAGTAGATCTATAAACGTTTATCAAAAACTAGGAAAATAATTGCTTTGTTTTGCTTGATAGCATCTAATTAAAATAAATGAAGGAACTAGTTTTTGTTCAGATTTAACTATGGACCTAAAAACCTAATCACACCAATTTTTGAGTCCACAACAATAGTATTATTAAATTTTACCTCAGCCTGTTCAAAGCTCATGTTCGATGTTTCAATATTGTAACAGCTATTTTCAAACCTTACCCAGTCGCCACAATCTGAAAGAAAACAACAACAACAACAACAACAAAACACACACACACACACAAAAAAACCAACCAAGACGTGACACATATATTCCCTCAAAACAGCTTTTTCTGTTTGAGTAGGGGCTTAACTTGAGATCTTGACATTGTCAGGAGATATAGACTTGGTAATGACTAAATTTACTTTCCAATCCAAACTGTTTGGCTAAGGGCTAAAATCTGACACACTATGGACAAGTGACTTTCTCCGAATGCACATTTCTAGGGAATGTTAAGTTTTCTGATTAAGGTTTCCGAAAAGTTTCAAGGAAATAGGAAATTAACCTTGGGTTTATTGCAATCATTCAAATAGCATTCTTGATTAGTACCTTGATACCACATATGAACATTATCAATGAAATAGTATGAATCATATGACGTTTTAGGGTTTGTTCTTGTACTTGTTTATTTTCTTAAGAATAAGGGATAAAACATGACCTTGATCTTGTTCATATGACCTTCACCAAATCCGCATTATTGAATAATACCTTCATACCAAATACTTTCGTTGTCACGCTAATAGTATGAATCCTAGAAGAAAGGCGAAATTAGAGAGGCACAACAGTAAAAAAACATGTGCTGTCGATTTTTCGACGAGAGGGTGTAAACAGATTAACCCTTTCCTGGACAAACCCGGGATTTTACGTAACTGTGATTTTATACATGGGAAAACATTGTGGAAAAAGGAGAAATTGCTTGTAACAAGCAATTTCTCCTTTTCCCATAATATTTTCTACCACATAGGATGGTCAGATTTCAAATTGCATGCAATTTTCATAGTCGTCTGCAACCTCTGTCAAATTGGACCAGTCTAAAATTTCATAAAACAGGAAAGGGTTAAAAATGTGATGTCAGGATTTTATTTTGACGAACAACCTCTTTTCTCATAATAATTTCATTGACAATATTCACATGTTTACGTCAAAAAAGGACTGCGTGTTAACCTTTAAAATTGGAACGTTTTACTGAAGTATCCTTTTTAACTCTTTCCCGTTCAATCCTTGGTTTCTACGTTCCTGT
Source organism: Fragum fragum (assembly GCA_946902895.1). NCBI lineage: Eukaryota > Metazoa > Mollusca > Bivalvia > Cardiida > Cardiidae > Fragum > Fragum fragum. The sequence continues at coordinate 28,152,515 of OX336365.1, forward strand.
CATTTTTTAATTGAGAAAACATTGTAGCAAAGAAGAAATTGTTTGTAACAAGCAATTTCTTCTTTTTCTACAATATTTTCTACCCTACTGAATGGTTATTTTTTCAAATTAAATTCACCTTGATTTTTCGTCTGCAAAACCTTTAAATTTGGATAGGTCTAAAATTGTGGAAAACGGGAAAGGGTTTAACAATACGGTGAGCCCAACAACTTACAACAATCAATCTAATTATTGACCAGGCATAAACAATACGAAAAGAAAGGTCAGTCATGAAACTTTTTTTTTCAAATCAAAGAACTGAAAAGTACTGTTAGCTAGCAAAGCATTGTTTCATTCAGTAATCTTCTTTGTTAAAAATTATCATGATAAAGAAACGAGGTTAAAGTAACCAAGGAGTTGACCCACTTCTAAACAATCAGTCCTTTTTATGCCACTTAAGAAAATAGTTAAGAAAAACATTGTAAAGAAATCTTTAGAATTAATATTTTAGAATTTTCAACAATTTGAAGTTGCCGTCTGCAACTTCTATGTAAACTCTGATCTGAGTAATTTTGAACACGATGTGCTCAAGTGAGCTAATATTAACTAGAAGATGAACTTGAAGGCAGAGTTTGCAATATTCCTGAAATACACAAGAACTACTTTTTATAGCGGAAGCATTTAACGGATCTAGTGGTTAAGCCTCAAGTGGCAGTTTGCACTCGTTGAACTTCGAGGCGACCCAAAAATTTTATCCGTAAACTTAAGCTATCAAAGCTGTGCTAGCTAAAAATAACCTCACGAAAGTCATGAAGCATTTCCAGAGGAATTGTGTTATTTCTCCAATGCCTTCGAACATATACCGTATTCAATGGGCGCGGCATTCTCGGTGGCGACCACTAATACAAGAATAACATGTTTTCATAGGTCATTGATGTATAATCCCATTGAAAACTAATGCCTGGTAAATGTTATGAGGGCTGTAGGACCTACCAATTCTGCATTTGACTTCAGATGCTACATACTCATGGTCTTCCGGACATTCGCATTTAGACTCGACACATACACCATTTATGTCAGAACACTCTTCCGTAGTTTCGCAAATAGACTGGTAAATAGCTGTAATAGAGTTCAATAAAAGTGCCAAAAATGTACCCAAAAGACCTGTTTTAAGTTATTAAATCAGAAAAAAAATCATTTGTTCAAGAGATGAAGAGAATATTTATTGTTTTCATGGAGGTATGAACCGAAAAACCTAATAACACTGTATGAATACGCGAAAACAAAAAACATTCTCTTCATTTCTTATAATCTAATAGCATCGAGCGTAAAAATCAAAAGCTTTACACATTTTGTTACCTTTTTTATGGGACTATTTTGTGCAGAGGCATTCAAAATCGCTGCGTGCTCAAAATTTTGTTCATGTTTACGATTTTTTTTTCGATCAATCAGAACGCTTGTTTTTGATAGACGAAACTAAAAATTAAATTATTTCAGAATAAGATACCAAATAACGGATCGCTGGCTCCGCCCGCTGAATCTGCTGGCCATACCCACTGGCTCCAACAGGAAGCGCTACTTCGATATCAAATTGCAAATTAATGGCTAGTAAAATGTTACAAGAAATAAAATGTTTTAGACCGGCGGTGAACTGGGAACTCCGACATTCGTCGAGGTTTATGTTTAACAATTTGTTAGATTGCTGACTTAAACGTAACGGGTAAAAGAGAGAAAAAATGAACACAAAGTAAACTGTTAAAGGTTAAAAATCTCCTCATTTCCAAGAAAATGTCTGCAATAGGAAGAAACTTACGTATACAAGTTGTGTCTAGAGGCATGCTCCATTGTAATGACGGCAAACACTTAGTTGAGCTTCCACCCCTGTAACCAGCTTCACAAGTAAAATCGAGGGTGGTTCCAACTGTTCTGGGACCATTTGACTTGACACCTTCTACTAATGGACACCGAGAAACTGTAAATAAGATAATCAGATTTGGACACAAGAACTTCCTTGTACATCCAACGAATCTCAATTTTGACGCAGAATGAAACGTGCGACTTTCCATTTGGGTCATTATGAAAATTTTGCTGCAGGAGCATACAAAGAAAAGCTAATTTGTTTGTTTCGATGGGGTTTAACGCCAAGATTAACAGTATTACAGTCATATCGTGGCGATTGGAAGACCTAACCATGGGTTCCTGTTATTTCTCACACAAGAACTACCACTATATCCTTTCCGAGCCACCATTGGTGGGAGACATTTGTCGGAAAGGACATATGAGGCGACCGGGGATCGAGCCCTCGACCTCATGATTGGTAGTTCAACACGCTATCAACTGCACTTTGGCGGTGGCTAGAAAAGCTATTAGAAACGAATACAAAGAAAAAAAGTTTCGCTTTAGTCGCCTTTTACAATGTGTTGTCACAGTTTTAACCGATTCCAATACAATCCCACTCTTTGACGTCTCTCAAGAAAATGCCTTTAGAAAACAATGTGGGGAAATGAAGCAATAATTTTATAACTCCATTATCCAAAAAGTGTTCTACCCCAGAAGACAACGATTTTTGAAATTTCGTCAATTTGAAATTATCGTCTGTAACTTTTCTCATTTCGGAACAGTCTAAAATTGCCTCGTGTGGTAATGGGTTAAACCAGATAAAAATGACGGATGGCCAAGGTAAATGGTCGTTGAATTATATTCAATCGGCCGATCGCTGGCCTCGCCCATTAACTCCGACATGAAGTTCCGCTTCGATATTTTAACGTCGTTATTTTGCAGAATTCATGGGCAGATAGCATGTAACAAAAAAGTAAAATGGTTGGTTAGTGACCTAAACGTCGTAACTATAGCTTGAAAAAGCTATAGGTACGACGTTTATATTACCAAACCAAGAATAAAGGTTGACACAAATGGCGGAGTAGAATAGCTCAGGTCCGGGCCGAATGCATTTTTTGATTGGTCGGTTTATTCCTTGATTGGCAGTCGCGATTGGTAAGTTGATTTATGATATTGATCCATGACCACTGTCATTGCAAAGACTTCATGGGGAAAAATATAGTCGATCTTGCTAGAGCTACCACCTCTATAAAACGACAAATTCTATTAAGTGACCACAATCGAATTTCCCTTTTTTAAAAGCAAAACTCTTACAAAGGAATGGAACCATTTGATAACCCTTTCCTGTTTTCCAGAATTTTAGACCTGTCAAAATTCAAAGGTTTTGCAGACGAAAATCATTAGTGGATTTAATTTGAAAAATAACCATTCAATTGGGAAGAAAATATTATGGGAAAAGAAGAAATTGCTTGTTACAAGCAATTTCTTCTTTTTCTACAATATTTTCTCAAGTATAAAATCATGGGGACGTAAAAACCAGGAATTGAACTGGAAAGGGTTAAATATTATCACTATATCATGTTTTTTGGGGACTCGTTAAAATCGTTTCAATAAAACCTACAGCACCGGAATTAGCGAAAATAATGCAATAATATGTATCCAATCGAATCAATCGTTGTTATATTTCAGAAAAAACGTGTTTTTAAGCGACCAGTGTCTTAAGGGGTCAAATTTGGGTCGTTCATTGAATGATCGTTTAATAGAATAACTCTTCTTTGTCCAAGTCTACTTAAGTATCTAAAAAGTTCTTGAGAACGAATATAGATAAAAGTTTTCGTCTCAAGTGCGTGCAATCATCTTGCGAACAAATATAGTTGAATGTTTTCGTCTCAAATTCGTGCAATCATCTTGAGAACGAATATAGTTGAAAGTTTTCGTCCCAAGCGTTTTTTTTTTTTTTTTTTTTTTTTGTTTATATCTATTATCATTATTTTCATATATTCCAAACGACAGTAGCACTAGCAATGATCAAGATATTAATATTTACATAAAGAAGATGTCCTGAGGTTTGAAAAAAGACAACCTCAGGGTTCATATGGAGATAATAGTTAACAAAAATCAGCCTTGGCATATAACTGTAACTTCAAGCAGGAGTAGTTTGTATCGATCTTGATAATCGATTTCATTTGTTATATTCTTTTTTGAAATAGTTACAAGTCACGCGGAAAGATTAATATTATATAACCTTTTACATAACTTTAATAGAAATCGGTGGGATTATAGAAATGTAGTCGAACAGTCAATATAACTGTTTACACTCATTGTACGAGTTACTTGTTACAGAAAAAATGGGACATCATATGAACACCTTCTGGTTTCAGAGAAGATTTTTTTAAAACATATCCCCCCTAACTGGTTGCAATCGCAACCAAATTAAGATATTTTAATTCTAAATTTAAGTTTAGATTTTGAGGAATAACCCTGTCTCGTGTCGTAAAGACTTGCCCAAGAGTACTGGACGAAATTGTTAAAAATGTCGCACGTACAGTTTTAACTATATCTCCTTGTTAACTACAATGCCATTTAGGACTGAACTTTGCAGGAAAGTTCTTTGGTTGAGTGTTTCAAACATAGGTTTATAGAACCTTGATTGCCCGGTAGATTTTAGCATCGAAGGCGGATGTGTCTTTTTTCCTTTTTGGGCTCTATACACTGCATCTTCTGCAAAACCGCTCAGTCAATTGAACAATCGCAGGCCCCCTCCACTAAGTCCGTATGCCCCGCCCATAGACTCCGATAGGAAGTTTAACATCGATCCTAAACGACATTATTTTGCAACAATTATGGCCAATAGCATGTAACTTGAAGTAGAATGGTTGGTTAACGTCCTAAAACCAGCGAAAATGCTTCTCATAAATGGGGGCCAATGTTAAAAATTAATTCCCCGTCAAAATAAAACATTTGATGGTTCGATTTTATTTTTTGATTTACAGCAGCGATTGATCAATCCAGGCCAAAAATTTCAGTAACGTGCCATCAGCGATGTCATCCAAGAATTACTCGTGACAATTTTATGAACTTAAAAACATGAGCGTGGGCGGTTGGTAATTTTCATTGGCTCACCTGCATGAGCACAAAGTGATCAAGGGGGCTTTTTGGATGACTCTCAATTCGACATCGTTCGTTTGTCTTGCGTCATCAACTATTCTTTAAATTTATATTATGCATTTTCCTTCTGAACCACAAGGCCAATTCTAACATAACGAAAGGATCTTGGGTGATTCTCTTCCACAGTTTTTCTATTTGTTTTTTTTTTTACTTACCCGTAGTTTAACTCAAGATTATTCATAGAGATAACTCCTGGCCGTCTTGGCCAAAACGAACTTTTTCTGGAAAATTATTGCGGGCCTCTCATGTCAAGCTTTTCTTAATCACTCATTTCCCTACTTTACCACTTGACAAACTTTAGAGCAAATGTTACAGGAATTGACCTTTGGTGATCGTCATCAAGAAATGTCCACGATATTATGATTTGCCAGCATACATGTCGGTTTGACAAGGCATATCATTCGTGTTTTCACTTATGATTAAGGACATCTCTACTTAAACCATTACCAGACGACAAAATTTTAGGCCGGTCCAAATTCAAAGGAGTTGCAGACGACAATTTAAAGTTTATGATTTCTTTTATCTTTCAACTATTTTGGGTAGAAAACATTGTATCAAATGAAGAAATTGCTTCTTACAAGCAATTTCTTCCTTTGACACAATGTTTTCCTGTTGTTTTTTTTGTTTGTTTGTTTGTTGTTTTTTTTTCTTATGGGGCTTCCAAATCGTCACTGTGTTGGAATAGGTTAAACCGCTTGGACGAATCGGACGGAATTCGAGAGAAAATCATTTGCAAAAATACTTCTCTCTAATAAAACTGGGAGTGGAATGGCGTGGTTTTTTTACTTAGATTTTTTCAAAACAACATTTTCTAAACGAATACATTTTTACTAAAGATTATTCCCAATATCATTAGCCGATAAATATTAGTATGAAAGGTTTTGAGCTCAATAAACGACTTGTCTGACACTCTCGATTCAAATCATTTGTTCTATATTAATTCAGTTTCGCTGTTCTTAGGTGAAATGATCAGGATATGATTTCAATGCCTAACATTATCTCTTAATCCTTTCCATCTCTCTCTCTATCGTTTTATCCCCGTTTCTCTTCATACTTAATGATAACTCTCGGATTACAAGGTTTCCGCCGGGCCATACGCCTACTTACACATTTCCATACAAAGGTAAGAGCACGACTGACCATTCCCGAGGGTGCCCGGAATACAGACTTCATCTTCTCCACAGGGTCGATAGTAACATCCTTGGTCGACCTGAAATGAGATTTTATTCATTATTTTGGAATCAAATTGGCATTCTGAACGACTCAAACAAATCACAACTGAAGAATTTATCCCTATCCTGAAAATATATGAGAAAAATTAGGCAAAGTTCTTGAATATCCTAATCATGCGGTAGGACAAGCCTATAGCAAGTAACCATAAAAAAAGCAAATAAAAGTATTTTTCGTCTACTGGGATGAGTTATATTTAAATTTAATTGAAAAGAAAGTCACGAACTGTTGGCATTTAAAGTAATATGACTAACGTACATATATTTTCCAAATTTGACCTTAAAAGTGACCTTAAAAAATGACATTTAAGTTAGTATAAAAAAAAAGGTCGACACAACAAAGACTGTACTTGCAATAGTATAGACCGCTTACAAGCAATCGGAATTGTTAAAAAATATCTTTATATGAAAAACGTTTCGCCTTGAAAACGATCCTTCGACGTGCAAGTTGGTGCCAACAAACATCTCTTACCACAAGTTGGACACCCTATGCCGGTCTGGATGGATAAATATTCGAATGCCCAAATATCACAGAAATGATACCAGTTAACTTTTTATTTTTCTCTAAATAAACTGTCCCAGGTTCCATACAACAAACATCACACTAGAGTCTCCCTGCTCGAGAATAAATCTCGAGCTCATCATCTGCACCATTACAACCCAAGTTCTTAACAATCTAACTTCTCAGCGAATCCCCGATCAAAATACCCGTTTTTCTCGCTGCGCTACCTTTATACACCAGGTAGAATATTCAGATCACCTGCTAGCCACATGAACTATGTATATGTATGTGAGTGTTCTAAGCATGCAACAGATTCTGCGTAGTTACCATTTCTAAACCGCGTTCCTGATATTCTATAAGAGGTTCGTGTTATTTAGAAAGTCGGTTTACGTAATTAGACACTAAAATGCCGTATGGCAGTAGGATACAACATCTTCAAAAGAATATATACATTTATTGGTTCATTTAAAAACGAAGTTTTGGTCTAATTTAAGGCTGATTATGTTTCATCTTTCGGTTTTAAAGGCATACAAATTATCTTTTTAATGATGACAAAAGTCTAGGAGCTATAGATGATAAAGTTTTATGAATAATGATACACATTAATATTTTTGAAGCTAGCCATTTTTTAAAAAAAAAATGGTTGAGATGTGCCGCCCGTAGATTAGGAACACACTAAAGAAATATTTATAAAAGGCAACGTTAACCATAAATTAATCCCAATCGTTTGTGTTTTAAAACATATTTTTTTTATCCGTTTCTGATTTAATAAAAAAATAATGATAGTTGTTGAAGATACTTTTAAACAACTTTAAATCTGCTTCATATTCTATATCCAAAACAGACATCTCAGTTTAATTAAAAGTTCGTTTTTAATTGATAATTGTTTATTTGTTTGTATTCTTACGTAACATTTTACGGTGCATAGTATCTACCAATCTCTTCCGTTCTTTTCAGTGGTAAAAACTCTGCTATGCCAAATATTTGGTTTTAGTGCATGTCTGTTTGATAGGTCCTTATATATCGTTTGGTTTGCTTTCGTTAAATACCCGCTTGTTCTATAAGACAAATAAATCGCATATTTTAAAGCATAGCAAACAGATCACTTAATTTATTAGTTAGTAGTTATTCATCATTATATCAATTCACCAATCGAGGCTGTCAATTAAATAATCATTTGATCAATGAAAACATTCTTATAGACTGGAAGTTCAGTTTGAACTCCAACATTGGTCGCCATTTGGTGAATCATTTTTGTTGGTTTAGCGACTTTAACGTCGTAACTACAGCTTATTCAAGCTGCAGTTTTGACTTTTTGGTCGCCAACCAACCATTCTACTAATTTGTAAAATGCAACTGGCCATACATTTTGCAAAGATAACGCCGTTAAAATCGAAGCGGAACGTCCTGTTGGACTCAAGGGGTTAGGCCAAATGAGTCAGTCGGCGGGGCCAGCCACTGTGCAGTTATGTTTGGTAGCTGATATTCAGTTTGTATTTTCCTCTCAATCTACCACTTTAAGAAATAGTTCGTGCTTCTAAGAAAGTGTGCTTTAATTCGTAAGGATTTTTTTAAACTAAAACTTCCTTATCATGGTAAATGTGCAACAATTCCGTCATTAGTAGTAATATTTTACACGTCACAGACAGAAAACTATCGAACATGTGGATATGCAAATGGATGACTCATTGGTAATTATCAAGTTGAAGTTTATATTATGGTTTGTTTGTTTGTTTGAATGGGGTTTTACGCCGCTCTCAACAATCTTTCAGTTATATAGCGGCGGCTTGAGCACCTAACAATGGAAACCTGGTATTTCTCACACAAGTACTACCATTACATCCCTTCCTAGCCTCCAGCTGCTATCTCACATAGGTCTACGATTATCAACCCATTGGTGAGAGACAAATAGTCGGAAAGGATGAGTGCCGCCGTCGGGGATCGAACCCGGGACCTCTAGATTGACAGTCCGACGCGCTACCAACTGCGCTATGACGGAAAGATTTGACCTCGGGAATGGCTTTGACATTAAAAGATGACCTTAAAGAAAATACCGACAGAAAATAATAGGCGAGAAGAATCAAATACAAATATCTGTACTCATACCTGACTTGGCCATTCGTCAATCCTCGAGTATACCGTGTTGCGCGATACTTGTATCGCTAGCCCATTTTCAGCACTTAGCTCACAGCGTCCATTATCCATATTGTAATTGAAGGCCACACATCTTTTACGTCTAATGCAGGTAACGGCACATTCTGTGACGTCACTTGTCTTTGTGGTCCAGAAGTGATTTCCTTCAAAAGCTTGACCTTTTCTGACTATCGCTTCAACGTGAAATTCACAATCACTGCTCCGAGTGTGGGTTATAATACTTATTAAACAAATCATATGTGATATAATGTTTCCACACAATTTTCTCATTATGATCTACAATTAAAATACAATTTAATTCTTGTCAGAAATAACTGTGTCACTTCCGTTCGAAAAAAGTCTTGTTTTTGTCGAAAAACGTGTTTTTATGTTTGACCTTTGGCTTTGACAAACATAACTGTCAAATATGCGTTTGCACACATATTAAGACAAATCTTAGTGCGTACTTGCAAGCTCTTTGAAAAAAAGAAGCATAAGTCATGACACGTATGTCGTATTAACGGCAACAAAGTAGGTCTAAAATTACCCAGTCTCACAAGATTAATAAATCTACTAGATATAGTTCCAAGTCCTTAATAGACGAAATAAAACTAATAATCAATTCTTTCGTAGAAACTATCAACATCGATGACTGTCGACATCGATTGACCTAATTTGCATATGACCCAAAGTCGACTGAAGGTAACAAATTTACTAGCGAAAGAGTCGACGTCCTAAAATATGTCACATGAAAGGGTTAGCGCAAAACTACGGTGTTTATATTCCGTAATAACGCCCACGACAGTTTTGGCTGATCTTTACAGAATAAAAGATCGATTAGCGAACATAACTCCTGATGACGTAACGATGACGTTGGTTTGGTGTAATTTAAACTAAATGTAAGGTTCTAACGTTTATTCGCACCACGTGATTGTTACGTGAATGATTCTTTAGTCTTTGCAACTGTCTCGGGTAATCTAAAAATAGATTAATAAGTGACCTCAGAATTTTGCAAAACTACTTTTCGGAATATTGTATTCAAATAGTATATGAGAGGAAATAAAATAATTAAAATCTGTGACACGAAAAAAACATTAATCCTACCTTTAACCCATTCCTACACGAAAAAAATCTTCTCAGAAGAATTAGGACAATAAAGAAATTGCTTTATCTTCCACAATTTTTTTCTACTGAACTTTCTCTTGTTTAATATTTCAGCCTTTATAAACAAATGCTATCGCTGAACTGCTATATAATGTGAAGCAGTATTTGTTTGTTTTGGTGTCTTTTTAATTCTTGATAAATACATCTCGATGAAATATTGGATTTAATTTAAAGAAATTTAATTTATTGGGGATTCCCTATGGAACATTGAGTGAACAAGTTGTACAATTTTGTCAACTTAGATCTTACATCACAAATTATTTTCAATTTTTATCCAGTCTAAAAGTGGGAATCAGTTTAATAAGGACTTGATGACCAGGGAGGTGTACAGATTTTCCGCTTGTCTCATGACAAGTAAGACAGTCTTCTACTTTTCCAGGAATTTGTCCGCAAAATAGTGATGAGATAAATGTGATACACCATTATCTTTAAAGAGGATAATGCTGAAAATACTGGAACCCAGTCTTTTCTTCATTAACAAAAATATTTTCTACCATTCAATATAAACATAATGATAATTTTCCGATCTATGATAATTTATCTTTTGAAATAAATTTTGTACCATTCCAACTGTTTGCCTAGTATTCAATTACCAGACAAGTGGCCCTGAAAAAGGTTTATGTCCGCAAGTAGGAATATGCCGACATGGTAATTCCACACCTCATTCAAAAACGACAACCAGATATAGGAATACATTACACTTACACAGAATCTGCTTTAAGATCTAACCGAAGAAATAACTATTATCGTGTTAACCTATTCCTACACAGTGACGCTTTTTTAACACCCCCTAAATATAAAACTTTGGAAATCTTTGTTACAAGCAATTTCATCATTATCTACAATGCTTTACATCCCTAAAGACAAAGATTTTAAGGTTTCGTCGTCTTAAATTTGTTGTCTGCAATATCTTTCAATTTGGACTGGTCTAAAATTTTGCTGTGTGGTAATCGGTTAACATAGTAAAATATCATCCAAACCCGTATAACCTTGCACACGAACTCTTTTCGAAACAGTAAATCGTTTGAACATGTTAAAACAGAAAAGTGACTGTAAATGGAAATGTTTTTTAAAAACAAATAAAACCATCGGTCTAGTTTACACTCATTATTTATTGAATTACATATGCAGCCGTTAACGCTTATCGCGTCCCTTAAGAGAACACTGAAACAATCAATTTCTTCATTATCTACAATGTTTTCTACTCAGAATGGCCAATGTTTTTAAAATTTCATAAACTTGAAATAATTGACTACAGCTCCCCTTTATTTGGACTTTATAAATTTTTGCAATTAGGTACCGGGTAAATTCGCCCGCGGTTGCGTTATTATTTTGCCATTGTCCGTCGTCATGTGGTGGCTTTTTCATCATTTCCGATTTGCTGGATAAAACGGTTGATAAAGCATATTTTTGATTTAAATAATTCAATACCCGTGACTTCTCTTTGTGACTTCTCACAGCGAATTTTTATATTTGAATCCCACTTACGTTTGCGAGTATCCACCTTATTCAAATGGGTAGATAATCGTAACCAAAATGGGATTAGTAAGTGGAGGCTCGGAAGGGATATTGTGATAATACTTTTGTGCGAAATACTAAAGTCCGCGGTTAGACTATGCCCACCAAGACTGAAATACTGTCAAAAGTGGCGTTAAACTCCATTCAATCAATCAATCACAATCAAATCTAGAAAAAAAAATACTTAAGTAGGAAAACTTATATTGTTTTGGGTGAATTCAGTCGATATTCTTTAAAGGCCGAAGTCTTATCATCTAAATTTCTGTCAATATAATGACTGAAGAGAAAAAATAATAGCAAATCCTACAGTCAGGACATATCGATGGCTTAGAGCAAAAACATAAGACGGCTCTATACAAGTGAACGAGAGAATCGATCGTAGTATAACGAAAGAAGCGTAACACGTTTTCATCATTTATTAAAGATAACAAATTAGCACATTTTAAGATTAAATGGTCAATAACTCCTCCGGGATAAAACGTCTAAACTTTAAAGAAGCACAAAGGATTGTTTCCTAAATGGTAGAAAGTATATTTATTCCCTAAAGCCGTTTTATAAAGTTCAGAAGAAAACGGAGAACATCGCCCATCTAAAGGTAAATGGACATGAAGAGAAACCAGTCTCGTTGAAATTGAAAGCGTCCTTATAGTATCATGGAATGCCATCACTTTCATTTTGTTTGTAATAGTATTGACATAGCTAATATCCGCCTTATTATGTCCAGAAAAAGTGATTTATTCTCAAGCTTGTTGTTGACGTCAGAACACTTTTTGTGTTCGCTAAGGTCTTCATTTCTGACTGATTATTGAATATTTTGAAACTTCGTAAGAAAATTTATCTCTACGATAGGAAAGAAAAGAAGTTAATATAATTAACGCAGACCTAGTTGTTTACCCCGCATGCTCGATATCGTCGGTGCCCGAGCGAAATGTTGTAACTACAGCTTTTATAAGATAATTTTGGATAAAAAGCTATGTATTGACTTAATCTTAGAACTTAAGTGTTACGAGTACTCGGCATGCAATATGTATGGCTACACTGCCTTAACCCATTCCCGAACAAAAAAATTTTAGACTGGTCCAAAATGAAAGAAGCTGCAGCCGGCAATTTCAAGCTGATGGAATTTTAATTTTTCTCGTCGTTTTGTGTAGAAAACATTGTGGAAAATGAGGAAATTGCTTGTAACAAGCAATTTCTTCATTTTCCACTATATTTTCCCAATCTTCTTTCTTTGGGGGCGTCAAAAGGCGTCACTGTGTGGGAATGGAGCGAACTATTTACTTAGAATTACGTGAGATTAATACGCGGTCATAAGGTATTTTTCTAGAAGAGTTTAAATACCTACGTTTTAGTACTGCTTTGAAACTTTGTGAGAATGTTTTCTACGAGAACATCTTTGGCGTCTTTAAAGAAACTGTTATTGACAGGTAGAGAGACGGAACGGAGATTGTAATACGGACAAATAAATGAATACACGAACGGAGTTGTAAACAAATTAGGAGTGAGACAAAAAATAAGATGTTCAAAAAAATAATGTGAGATAAAGAAAAAAGTCAGATAAACATGTGAAATGGGGAAAATAGGGTAAGGACATTAATAACAACCTTTCTTGAGTTAACCTATTCCCAAACAAGCCCTCCTTTTTACGCCCCTCAAGAAAAAAAGCTTTGGAATTATTATTATTATTATTATTTTGAAAAAGAAAGCTTTGCTTGTTATAAGCAATTGCTTAATTATCCACAACGTTTTCTATCCAAAAAGATAAAAAAACATAAGCATTCCTTCAACTTGAAATTGTTGTCTTCAGCTTCTATCAATTTGGACCAGTCTATTTTGTTATTGTGGACGGGAATGGGTTTAAGGTAATCAGAACTACATTGGATTATTCGTGCACTTCTTTATAAGTTGTAAGCCCTTTCCAGGGTCTCAAATTACAAACTCAAATTGCCTGTCCATATTTGTTCGGGGGCAAATGCACTCCCTCGACGAATCCCATGTCAAAAGTCTGGCGTTCAAGTTACTTTACTACTCAATGATAAGAAATGATAGCAAACAACAGAGATGAATCAAAAGAATCTGGGACAAAAAAGAGCTGAACAGATGCGAAAAATAGGGCATACAGAAACAAAGTTAAATGACCCCCAGCCTCGCGAATAAAAATAAATAAAAAGAGTTCTAATAAAAAAAAATCAACAAAAGAAAACCCCACAACAACAAAGCAATATAAGAGTGAAAATAAGTGTTCATATATCCACATTAACAGGACGCCAGAAAGCAAGAAATTGTGTTTACTGTAATTTAGAAGACATACAGAAAAACTCGGGAATATGTGTTTGAAAGCTTGGCCAATCACAGGGAGTTTTACACAAACAACAGACAGAGATGGAAGGTTATAAAAAGGCAGTGATATTGAAACTATTATTATCACTCAGTTGGTAGAGCACTTGACGTCAAACTTCAAGATCACGGGATCGAGCCCTGGGCTGACCATTTCAACTAACAAAACTAATTGACTTTCGGATGAGGCGTCAAACCGAGGCCCCGTGTGACGATGCTATCCATCGAGCACGTCAAAGAACAAGGCGGAGCTTTCAGCAGTTTCGTCCTATAGCCTTGCACTATCCTCCCGTAGCAACTAGCCGTCTTCTGGGGTCGTCGGTCATATGGGCATGTGCTACGGTAGCGTGATGAATTAATGTAAATACATACACTATTTGAAGGGAAACACGTATAGACGGGAGACGGAAAGTTTGTAAGTTTGACAGACAAAGGGGACAAGATCATAAAGAAAGACAAAATATACAGGTAGCCTGAAAAGGGGAGTAAGGGAGGCTGGTAAATAGCATCTTATGTCAAGGGAATTGAAAACATATTACATATCAAATGAAAACAACGATAGAACATTAGATAATAATAAAAGACGGTATTTCAATTCGTGTTGACTTAATTATCATGATTATAGGCTGCCAGATTATGATTCTTCAGAAAATAAGCAAACAACAAAGAATATATTTTCTATGTTTGTGGAATTGACAATTTCGTAATGAAGATGAATTCATGGAAAATATCACGCAAACAAATTGAAAAATCAACCCCAAATAGATTTACAAATAATTACTAATGTTTTATCGCTTTTTCATTTAAATGTTAATAATAACTCAATATGCTTCTGATACCCTTTTTTACCCTCTCGTGCTATATATGTAATATCTTTCTCTCTGACATCCCTTTCTCTGTCAATTCGACAGACTTTCTGTCACTAATCTCCTAATTCGTCCTCTCATTCTCTCTAATTGTTTAACGGTTACTGTCTTTTTTTTAATTTTCCATTCTTCAAATTCATATCAGTCTGTCGGTCTTCTTTGTGGCTTCCTGTAATTCGCCAATCTTTCAAAAATATATGACCTTTTGTTTTGCTTGTCTTCCAAGTTAAAGTTCAAAGATAAGTTTGATATAGTACATGTATCTTACTTTCTGTCGCTTTCTTATTTGGTGAGTACATGCTCAGGTATTTACACTGATTTTCTATTATTTATTTTCATTTCTGTCTCTGCTGTATTGTATCACTTGTCCAATCAGTGTTTGTCCCTCTTTTGTTCCCTTTCCTAGTATATCTGACCAGGGAGTGGCAATGTTAGTTTGAACGCCAGGTTTTCGAAATAGGAGTCGTCGAGGGAGTAAATATATATTTAATTCGTTTTGACATGTTAGACTCTGGCTAGGGCTGAAAATATCTAAAGAAGAGCTTGAATCCAATGTTTTTCTGAATACATTTAGCTCCGGACAGATTTTTCGAGTTATCTCTTCCCAATTTTGCATGTTTATCCAAGTTAGTCTATCATTGTCTTTGATAATCGGCCAATCAAAACACCGAAAGGTAAGTCAGATCATTTATCAAACGAGGAGTGAATTTTGAATTGACCAATCGTTGGCCCCGCCCAATTACTCCCTATGCCCGTCTATTAACTGCAACAGTTCCACTTCGATTTATAACGGCGTTATTTCGCATAATTTATGGCCAGTAGCAGGAAACGAGAAGAAATGGTTGGTTTGCGACCTCAACGTCGTAACTACAGCTTGGATAAGCTGTAGTTCCGACGTTTGAGTCGTTAAACCAACAAAAAAGTCAGCAAAAATTGCGGCCAATGTTGGGGTTTAAATCTCAGGTCCGGGCTGAATAATTGATTTGATTCGTCGGTTGATTTCTTGATGACAGCCCCCATTGGTCAATTCCATCAATGGCCGACATTTTTATTGAGCGCTCATGTTTATTTGTATACATTCCGTCACTACAGCTATTTTAGTAGATTCAGTATCGAAGTCGTTTAGAACTCACGTCAACAATTTTACGTTTTTGTTACATTTTAGTGGCCATGAATTTTGCGAAATAAAATTTTGCCATTTTATATCTAAGGCTATCTACCTGTAGGAGGCAAGTGGGTGATCCGTTAATTTCTCGAACATCTTATTACTTTTCTTGCTATGGTATGTATCGATTTTTGGTATTTTGACGTAATTTTAGCTTCGTCATTTTATTTTCTTTTTTATGTTTTTTTTCTGTTTTCATTGCTTTATTTTTACCTTTTCACATCAAGCAGTGCCCCAGGAAATATATTGCATAGAAGCCAATGCAAATAAAAAAAAAAAGAATACATTTTGGTAAAGTTCAAGATAAGTGAAATTATACTTCATGAACGTGAACGTGAATAGAAAGAAAGCAAAGATCAATTGGAATACTGGTCTTTTTTTAAGTTTCCACGATGATTGCAATCATCTCCGTTACACATTGATAACCAACAGTTACCTAGTGATTTTTTACAAATCTTACATCATGGTATTTCATTTATTAGACCCAATTTTAAGGGTTTTTTTGAGTAGCATGTTTCAAATATCTTAAAAAAAATACTCACGTATTGAATCTGTCTGTTGCAAAACATCCTCTCTCTTCGAATTTTTTCTATTACAACCACACAGTATATCGTAAATGAAACTAAATTTAAAGTGATATATTGTGTCATTTAATATTATCAATCCAAAATGAGAGTGTAGCTGAGTTGACGCTTTCAATGACGTCTATACCTACAGCGTCATTGAGCCTTTAAATATGTAGGTTAACCTTTGTCATGTTTTTTAAATCCCTGAAGAAATTGCATTAAAATCAAAGGGCTGTAAGCACTGATAGTACTTTTTTAAAAATCAATACGTCTTTTGAAAATTAATTTCATAAGAAACTCTGATAGAAAAAGTACCAGTAGGATGTGTAGACCAAGATCAGACTGCACTTATGTGCAGGATGATCTTTGTCTATACCTCCTGTCCGGGACGGAATATTCCGGGTTCAGCATGACAAGGGTTAATGAATTTTGTTTCGATTTTACCAAACCACATTTTTGAACCGTCACTTGGAGTGTAAAGTCACTAAGGCTATTCCTGTGTTTATTGCAAAAATACTCTCTGTCAGGTCGAGATGTACAACAATTATAGAATGACTAAATCAATGAAAGCAAGAAATATTCTTTCTATCCTGGCAAGTGTCAGTCTATAAAACCTATAAAATAATCTAAAAGAAAATGATCAGAATTTGAATGATTTATTTACGTGTATCACACAAAGATAAAACATGTTATTGCAAAGGGAGATTAGTAAAGCTTCCTTACTGACTATTGGGCACAGCGATAATTAAAATTGAACAAACACATGTCAGTCTGGAACGAAGTCAGAATATTATCGAAGCGATCACTTGTAATGGCTTCTTCTTTTCAATCGCACGCAGACCTGAATAGGCGGTCAGTTTTGAAAATCAGATGCAATGCATAACTGATTTAAACTGAATATATTTTGCTTATATACATTCAGTCATTATTATTTTGAAAAGAGAGAGAGAGAAAAAAAAAAAGAAAAAATCCAAAGCTTGTCATTTACATATACTGTGACTTCCTATCGAAATCCGCTCGATACACGGACCTTATCAAAGCCTGACCAATCAGTTAGCAATATAACATCATGATGTAAAGAACTATTTCTTGGTGTAAGGTCTATGAATTCAGAATAATGAGGATTAGAAAAGTCAGCGCCTATGAGGTTATAAAAAACGAGGTCATTTAAGATGAGATTTTCAGTATAAATCAAATGATACAAATTTCAATACAATTAAGTGCTCTGACCAAAACGGCTGTTATCGTACAGTAACAACCCTATTATCGAGGACCCTTTACGAAACAAGACGGCTCGTGCAAGAAAACGACGAACTTGCTATTCTGTCGAAAGAGAGATTTCCAATCTTCGAACAAGATATGTGGTGAAACACCTTTCCCCCCCGAAATAGCTTTTTAAATGGAAATTTTACCATAATAAGTAACATTGACCTTGATAAAAAAAAAAAATCACAAAGGACTGATGTCTGTCAGTACATGGAACTTTTGTGAAAAAAATAAGCCAAGTATCTTCAACAGACTTTGAATAACAGATAAATATCATTTTTTGTGTGTTTAAATAACAGCAAAACTTTAAGTTTATGCGTTAAGTTTACTACTCGCAGACAGACAGACGGACAGACGGATTTCTGTATTAAAACGATATATAGCAATTTACCTCGGTATAACACGTTTTACATTTAAATAAACTAAAGACAACAACAATCAGACAATGAAAAGAAAGTGAAAAGAAAACAAACAAAGAATATTTAGTATATACAATTGCGGTAAGTTCTCTGGTACCATTTGATTTTTCCGCAACAACACTATACAAATTGTGATTTTTAAATCGAAGTAATGTTATTTGAGCCCGTACTTGACATTTTCAACCATTACACATGTGCGCCAAGTAAAGACTCGGATCAGCCTGTGCATCCGCACAGTCTGATCAGAGTCTTCACTCTGCGCTCTGTAGATAGATACTGACCCAAAGCTTCTTTAAACAATCAGCGAATATTCTTATTGCCCCGAATGGCTGTTCAGGGTGCTCTATGTGTGCGAGTCACGCACATGCGAAATGGTTGGAAATGTCACGCACAGGCTCATTTTTTTTACATCGAATAATTCGTATAGTGCACAGTGTGTTACCATTTTCAGGTATTTCTTTTGCAAAGAGATGAGAAAAAATGTCGAGATTCTTTTCACTCATCCAAGTTATCGTACCGCGGCTTTCAATAAACATAAAACCGAAAGTTTGATTGAATAGGGTTTAACGCCGCTTTTAACAGTATTTCAGTCATATCGCGGCGGCTGGAGCACCTATCAATGGATTCCTGGTATTTCTCACACCAGTACTACCACTACATCCTTTCCTAGCCTCCAGCTGCTATCCCACATAGGTTTACGATTATCAACCCATTGGTGAGAGACAATTGTCGGAAAGAATATTTGCCGCCGCCGGGGATCGAACCCATGACACCTATGATTGAAGATTAGGAGTCTGGCGCGCTACCGACTGCGCTATGACGGCGGCTTATAAAACCGAAAGACAAATTATACATTATACATAGATTATCGAATTTGTGTTCATAAAAATACTGAACTTTGTAAACTCGTCATCTGAAATCCTCGTCAATATTCATGTTTTAATCTGTTTATGTATAATTTGTCTTTCGGTTTTATAAACAGATTAAAACATGAATATTGACGAGGATTTCAGATGACGAGTTTAAAAAGTTCAGTATTTTTACGAACACAAATTCGATATTCTATGTATAATATAGCCTACATGTTTGCAATAAATCGGTAAAATTAACAGACTTTATAGAAAGATCTATGACATTCCGCAAAACTACTAACACCGAGTTTTATAAGACGCCATTGCATGCGTTATGACGTCATTGTAGAGTTACCATGAGTTTCAAGTCCATTTCCATAGTTATAACACTAGACAGTCATATAACCCGGGTTAAACTAAACTATTCAACGGTGTGTAACATCTCTTGCGATACGTACTATTCATTCCACTACCCATTCAAAGAAGACACTGATTGTCATGATCACATTTACAATCCGTTAAAAAACAGTCGATTGACCGTCACGGCGTGCCGCAATTGAATATGATTTTTTTTTTGAAAAAAATATTACTGTTAATCAGCGCCAAAAACTTTCGCGATATTTTCCAATTCTTTATAAGAAAACATATCCATTTCCTCACAATGACATTTTTTGACGCCCGCAAGGAAATTGTTTGAACCAAGCAATTTCTTCATATTCCACAATGTTTTCAACCAGAATAAGTTGCAAACTCTGCTAAGGAATGCCGTTTATGCACAAGTCTTGTTATTTTCATCTCTTATAAAACATTTTCGGTAACGTGATTGAATGTTTGTAGATTGAGTATTACTTTATTTCAGACGAGTTTTGGAACAACCACGCTGAGATTTTGAACCCCCTTGACTACGAAAGGACATCTCCTCCAAATTGTTAAGCCTAGCCGGTTGTTGCAATTTAACCAATTACCAGACGGTAATGTATAAGACTAGTCCGAATTAAAACAGTCGCAGACGACAATTCAAAGTTCATGAAATGTTAGATTTTTTCAACTTTCTGGGGAAAATATTGTGTAAAATGAAATAATTGCTTGTGACAAGCAACTACTTCATTTTACATATTATTTTCCCAATTGCTTTTCTTCAAGGGCTTCAAAAAGTTTCGCTGTGTTTGAATGGATTAATCGATAAGCGGTCGTGACTTAACCCTTTCCTATATGATCACTGATTTTAACTACCCTGTGCTATCAAACTGAAGAAAACATTGTGGAAAAAGAAGAAATTGTTTGTAACAAGAAAGTTCTTCTTTTTCCCACAACGATTTCTGTCATAAAGAGTTGTTACTTTTTTAACTATACTTGCTTTATAATGCGGTCTGCTATCCCGTTGAATTTGGACAAGTCAAAGATTTTGGAAAACAGCAAAGGATTAAAGGATAATGAAATCAATGAGTTATAAAAAGCAGCTCAGTCATTGTTTTTCACATATTGGCGATGG
Source organism: Fragum fragum (assembly GCA_946902895.1). Lineage (NCBI taxonomy): Eukaryota > Metazoa > Mollusca > Bivalvia > Cardiida > Cardiidae > Fragum > Fragum fragum. The sequence goes on from OX336365.1 coordinate 28,173,009, forward strand.
CATGTCAAACGGATCCTCACAAAGTTCGTCAACAAACTGGTTTTGGTAGTTTCCATGGAAAACCGTGCAGCGTTCGTTCGCAAAATTTGGCTCGCCGTCGTGCCAGTCTGCAACTATAGACAGAGTTTGAAATTAACCGTGGGTACACGAGTAAAATGGCGTAACTACAGCTTAATGAAAGCTGTAGTTACGACATTTAGCTCGCACACGGACGATACTAAATATATTTAACTTATCACTTTATATAAATAACACATAACACTATGCTTTCTTCTGAAACTGAAAAACGTAATACCATTATTAGGGGATAAACTTTAATTGACAATTATACGGGAAAGAGCATTTCTGGTTACAATTGTTTCCTCTGTATCAAGACTGTCCGCTATCAGATACATTATATCAAATTGCTTTTTTTTTTGGGGGGGGGGCGTTTTAGCGCAGTCGGTAGCGCACCAGGCTTCCAATCTTCAATCACGTGATGTCATTGATTCTATCCCCGGCGGCGGCACATATCCTTTCCGACATTTGTCTCTCTCCATTGGGTGGATAATCGTAAACCTAAGTTGGATAGCAGCTGGAGGCTAGGAAAGGATGTAGTGGTAGTACTAGTGAGATAAATACCATAAATCCATTGTTAGGTGCTATAGCCGCCGCGATATGACAGAAATATTGTTTAAAGTGGCATTGAACCCCATTCAATCAATCAATCATTTTTTTTGGGGGGGGGGGAAATCACACAATGAAATCTTAATGTATAAAAATTGATAACAGACTTTCTATCAAAAGTAGATCGTGGAGTTTTTACTTTAGGAGGGACTCGATGGATTGTTTTTGTCAATCAAATATCGATTGACCACTCAAATGCTTCATTTAGACCAGAGGTGAACTTTGAACTCCAACACTTCTGCCAAGCATTTGTGTTGGTAAAGGCAACTTAAATGTTATAACTACAGTTTATTCAAGCAGTAAGTCCTGTTTATTGACACATGCAACTTGAAAATTCTATGCACATAAAACAATAAAACAGGGGTGTGACTTGATATATGAATTGAACGCTCATTTTGCTTATGGAATTGGGAGGTAAATACGGTTTGATTGAAACATATCAACAAGTGGTCGCCCAAGTAAAATATCTGTAACTTATAATTGTTTTGTGGATTTTCATTAGCCTGAAGTTTACCAGTAGGATGACTTAGTGGTGTTCCGTTTAAGTGGAATGTCGACGTTTACTTCTAAAACCTAGTGGCGCATGAGGTCAGTGTATGCGCTGGCTTAGTATTTCAAACACATGTTTTTATATACTAGAGTAGAATATAGCGTTCAACATGGATGGAAAAATTTCTCTGAACAGAGGCTATATTGTAAGATTCGTGTGCAGTTCGGGTTCCTGACACAGAAATTCGTGCTGATTAGCAAAAGTTTGTGGAAATTGTGATTTAAAGTATTAAACAGTCTTCAAGTAAGTACGCCGTTTAAATGATGGTCGTGAGTCAATCGAAAATGACCCCCGAATGGGTAGGACGGTTTCTCTTTTGACAGAACGTTTGTACTTTGAAACCGTCACTTGAGAAAATAACTAGTTATCACATGCAAGAGATAAAAATGAAGTGGCACCCATCCGTCAATTGTTTAGAGGATCGTACGTGGACGACTTGGGCTGCGTAAGATCTGCGCGCTGGGTACCCCAATAGCTCAATGACCAACAGAAACAAAATCAGCTTGGATTTGCATCGCAAGTCATAGAGGAATGTCATAAATGTGACACGCGTTGTTGAGAAGAGATAGTAATAGGTAATTAAATCTGTATATATATCTATCAATTTCAACATGATTCTTTATATTCTGCAATACTAAATGAAATGCTGGTTTGGGACTGTTGTGACAAAGGCAGTGAGGTCTACCAGTGTCTGTAGCATATAACTACAGAAAAAGACCGGGGGAAGTTCCGTGAATGTGAGGAATGTGAGTGAAGGCACACAATATCCAACTCTGAAACACCTACCTTGTGGGTCAAGCGAGTTGTTGGAAGTTTTCCATCTTTCTGTGCCATCTTCGTCGCCAAACTGATACAGGTCCATCCAAAACGATATCACTTTCAAAGAAAATATAAGTAAATATAAAAATAATTATATTTATATACACACACAATCTGTTCTTGTTAAAGTTACTAATTTTGTACGAAGATGAATTTTGTTTCGATTCTTTCATATTGAAATTAAAAATATTTTTGCGACAGGATAGAGGCCAGTTTAAGTTTAAAACCTAACACGTTTCTGGTACTCGTTAGTTTCACTAGGGTGAATTTCATTTCCTTATAACCAGCATCATTGAGTTTTCCTTATTAAGCAACACAGCTTTTATAATAAATAGTTTACTACATCTTTGATTAGCTCTTTAATTGGCCTTCGTAGTCGTATAATAAGATGTTAAAGTACTTGTTTACCTATGTGGTTACGTGTAGCGATTTCAGCTTTAAGGAAATTTAGTTCTTCTACCGTATTTACCTCAACCAAACTTGCATTCTGGTTTATGCAAAAGAACTGTAAAGAGAACAATTGCTTAACCCATTCACACATAATCCCTCCTTTTAACGTCCCTCAACAAAACATTTTTGGAAACATGGTGGGAAATGAAGAATTTGCTTATATCAGGCAACATCTTCACTATCCAAAATGTTTCTCGTCCATATGGACCAAACAATTCAGTTTGATTTTCTAAAAATTGACCAGTCTAAAATTGTGTTTTTTGGTAATGGGTTAAATGAATTCCGAGGGATAATTGAGATAACTCGGCGGATCAGGGAAAAATTTACCAATCGCTTGCCCCACTTCAATTTTAAGGTGCGTTCTTTAGAAAATCTATGGCAAGTAGCATGTAACAAAAATAGTATAGTTGGTTTACGACCTAAACGTCGTAGCTACAGATTGAAAAAGTTCAAGTTACGGAGTTTACGTCGCCAAATCAACAAAAAAGGTTATCAAAAAGGTCGGCCAATATTTGATATCCAACCTCATTTCTGGTCTCAATGAATGATTTCATAGGTCGTCTAGTTAATTGATTGACAGATGCGATTGGTCAATTTTATCGACAAACGAGTGAATTATCAAAACGTCAAACTCACTTTTATGATAGACTCAGACATGCTTTTGACCATTTAGAGCTACTGAAAATTACATAAGCTGAAATAGTTTAATTCTTGCATAAAAGCAGTTTTCTTGAATAAAAACAGTGCTGATACTGAATAATCCTAAGAAATATAGAGATTTCTTCTTGACAAAAGTATGTGTATCGACATTTATTTTTACAGCGGCCATTTAAAAAAAGGGGGGGAGACATACATTGCACAACAATAGCTATAATGAACAAATGCATGAAGAAATCAAATCGGCTCATAATGACATCATATCCGGGAATACCGATTATGTAGATTACAAATTGCTTATGGAAAAAGGACTGAGGATACTTTGTATTTAGAAGAACATTTTGATCGACAGACTAAATTGACGGTAGTTTTGAAAACGGCGTGTGTTTTGTTTGTTTTTTTTTTTTTTTTTTTGTAAAAAAAAAGATAATTATTACTTTTGCAACTAGGGCTCATCTGTGCAAGTTTGTTGAATTTCATCAAATCCTTATAATTTGTACGGAGAGGGAAACATTCATCATAATACTTAAATGGTTGCAATTAAACTTTGAAGAACGATTCTTTGCAGCCTATATAATCAGTCAAGAGAGTTGAGATATGCGGGGCTGGTCATATATTAGTAGTACAGTCTGAATTAAATGTCAATCATTTAAATGCAAGGAATTCAGTTACCTCAGCCTGCGTAAAATTGCCGGATAAACTAGCATTTCCAAAGAAGTAACAAGTATCATCAAATAGTAACCATGGCTCAGCACAATCTAAGAGAAAAGAGAACAATCAATATTCTGTTTTAAGTAGATACTTGAAACCCGAGCCCCACATAAACAACGGCCTTGGGACTACTTGTGGTATGCTTCGTGATGAGCATATGGCTTTTTTTTATTAAATAAAAAATTGTAAATAACTTCAATCAGTGTTGATTTTGAAGTCAATGGTTCCTTTGTAGAATCATTGTTCAGAATATTTAAAATAACGTTTAAACATTCTAAAAGATGCCTGCTTTAACAATGGTATGTGAAAAGAGTCCAATCTGTACTTACCCGCAACGATACTAGATCCGAGGTATAACGTTTATAATTCTTGCAGCAACTTTATTTATCCGTAAGAATTTCCACATATCGTAAATACGTTCAGATGTAAACTCCTTCTAAATTCCTAGAAAACTCTAGGAGTGTCATTTTCCTAACATACAAATCAGGGCATATGTGTGTGCTTTAAGACAACCCGACGTTAGAAAGTTGAAGTCTCAATATGTTTTATAGACCGGCCTTTTAGTTACGGTTAGTTCGTTTTGCTTTGCCCCCTCCCCCCCTAAACCTAAATTTTGAATGCATTGGTACTCTTCATATCTTCATAAAAGAGTTTAATTCGGCTGGAGATAATCTATTTGCTTAATACTAAAGCAACCTTTTATCGCCTGTTTCAGAAAGTGCTAGCATACCCCGTAAACGCTTTGTGATACTTTATGAAAAAAAGGCCATTTAAATTTAGAACCAACGAATGGTATCCCAAAGTGGTGAGGGCGCAAATCGCCGCTGCCATTCAACAACCTCTTATCTACAGTTTGTTTCAATTAATTAGTAAACTTAATTCAATTTAATAAAGCCGACAAAATCTCAGTGAGCGACTTCGCTATCAAAAGGTACCAAGTTAGATGCTCTGAAGCGTCTAAGAATAATTTGTGTTTTATTTTGAACATCGAATGAGAATATTCATGCAGTCTTTAACCCTTTCCTGGTTAATCCCTGGTTTTAACGTCCCTGTGGTTTTGTAATTGAGAAAATATTGTGGAAAAAGAAGAAATTGCTTGTATCAAGCAATTTCTTCTTTTTCCACAATATTTTCTACCCTACTAAAAGGTTATTTTTCAAAAAAAATCAACTTTAAATTTTTGTCTGCAAAACCTTTGAATTTGGAAAGGTCTAAAAATTTGCAAAACTGGAAAGGGTTAAGAGGCAGAATCGGGAGAGATTCATCTAACTCTTAACTCAATCGATTAATTTATGTGTATGTGTTTTTAATAGCATACTGCGTTTCAAGTATTAGGATATTAGCTAGCATCGAATGTATTTATAGTAAACGTGAATATATATAAAGTTTTATTCGGGAAATAAAGACAAGTTTGCATGCCTATCACACCACATACATAGTAAGGTTTTAAGAAATCGTTCTCAATGATAGATAAATACTTTTAATTCCATCTCACTTTACCTTTTTGTTGTTGTTGTTTTTGTTTTCAAAATCTTAACGAGAGAAGGTTTCTTTGGACTAAAAGGTGAAATGGTGTGCAGATGACAATTAACTAATCAGTAAACATATTGTTTATTCCTATTCAAGTCGATATGCAGCTTTTGTTTTTTAAATATATATAGTGACGATTTCAGTCGACACTTTTACAATAACGGATTGACATAAACCAAAGGATTTCAAGGTTCTATTATCTGTGTTATGTGTTGATGTAAACAATACCTTTCAAGCATTTCACATCACTAACATTGTACACATGGGTCGAAGGGCATGTACAGCTTGATTCAGCAGAACAAATTCCATTTATCGCCATACAATCATCGTCGTCTAGACATTCACTGCCATATACAGCTGTAGGGGAAATTTGGAAGACCAATGTTAGATACGAGCATGTGCGTGACATTTCTAACAACGTCACGTAAGCTCAAAGTGCAGACTCAGATCAGCATGTGCATCCGCGCTGTCTGATCATAGTTTTCATTTGGCTTCTGTAAATAGCTCTCAAACATTCTTTTAACGATCAGCGAATATTCTTCGTCTTATGTGTGTGTCTAGAATGCTTTATCTCTTCGCTGTACAGTTGTACTAGATAGCAGTGTTAATGTAGTACATTGTTTAAAGTTGTAGCTATATATGTTTCAGAATTCTTTCATTTAAGTAGACAAGTCATTTAAATCAAAGCGCTGAAAGCGCTGAAAGCCTGAGATATGTATACAGGAGATATAGAATCTGGGCAGAAAAAGTTTGATGGTCGGATTATCGGAAGTGCCACGTTTTACCCAAATCTACTGTCGATTATGCGCAGATCTGCCAATTTGTGCGCTAGGGGACACAACCTGCCCGCAATAATTTTAATCCCGTTGAGGTATTGTAACTATATATTTACATGTATATATCGTTACATATTTTTCACCCGATCAAAATGCTTTGAAGTGGTCTGATAAATGCCACCGAAGGATCCTTCCTTGTGAATTTAGGTTGAGTTTGGTTGAATTATGTTCAGTACTTTCTGAGAAGATTTTTAAAGTAAATGTTGACGGACGGACGGACGGACGACGGACACCACATCATGACAAAATCTCGTTGGCTTTCAGCCAGTGGAGCTGGCGAGAGAGAGCTAGAGAGTGAGAGAGATGGGGGAATGGAGCGTGTAGCCAGGTTCGAACTAGGAGGCTCTTGCGTGCGATTTGAGTATTCTACCACACAGACCAATTTCGTTATGTAAAAATTGCGAAAATGATCTCATGAAAGACCAATTAATTTGTTAAACAAAACATTCCAATCGTGCGTAAAACCGACAGCTTCGCTTATCAGCTTTATACAGCAACTTCGTCTAACCGGACCGTTTTAACATTGTTACTCTAGAATAAGTAATATTGTTTTGGTATGAAACAAACACCTCATTTTTTTCTTAACAATATTTTATGATTATATATGTTTAACAATTTCCAATATATTATATATCTCCTTTCTTTCTTTCCATTCACTCGTCAAGTTTTGATAATTTTGCCAAATTCAGAACACTCACACGAAAGTACTGTACATCAAGCCGAAAGCTTTCAATGAGTCATATCTCGCCTTTGTCCTTCTCGCCTCAATCGGGCGTATTAATTTATGGTCAGATCCGATCTACTTTTCATGCGACAGAAGATCACATTGATTGCGGTAGATGTTTTTACATTATGTTTTCACATTAAACTCTGCATGGGTTTGAATTTTCAGCATTGTAACTTTAGCCTCAGATTGCTTACGCAATATCAGGCTAAAATTCTGATACATGTTGAGCTAATAAATACAAGTGAAAATACTGACGCGAGTTTCTCGAAAAGTTTATTTGTCTTAGACATTTCTTTACTTAGCCCATTCCCACACAAGTTTTTACACGGATCAAAACCGAAAAAAATGTAGACTATAATTTCAAATAGATTGAATTCTATTTTTTTTCTCGTCTTTTTGGAAAGAAAACATTGTGGAAATGAAGTAATAGAAGCAATTTCTTCATTTTCCACAATGTTTTCCGAAGCTTTTCTTCTCCAGGAGCGTAAAAGGAGGGCTTGTGTAGGATTTGGTAAAGCAGCAGGTATTGATATTCTGTTTATAATATGTGAGCCATAGCCTTGCGACAAAATCACTCCAATATAGGTGCTCCTACATGATAACACTGTTCTTTCAACGCTTAATTTTCACACAGAAGCTATAAAAGAATTACCAATCGTGGCTGTCAATCAAGGAATTAATCGACCAATAAAATCATTCATTCAGCCTGGAATTTCGCTTTGAACTCCAACAATGACCACCGCTTGTGTGAAACTTTTTTGTTTTGTTTGGTTATCCGACTTTAAAGTAGTAACTACAGCTTATTCAAGCTGTAGTTACGACACTTAAATTTCAAACCAACCAACTAAGCGATTGCTCATATATAAGGCACACTTTAATATTGAAATCGGAATCGCGCAGACATACTTAATCATTATCTTATAGCTCAGGCCGTTATGTTGTCTTCTAGGGGTGAATATGAAAGAGTTTTTGGTTCCTGCTTAAATATGAATTTGTATACATGTTATGAATTCATTTCGCATGACCAAAATGGTGTTTCTTATTCAACTAGGTACATGTTCGCTTTGTAACGAGAACGAAAATCAAAGGACGTCAATACCACCGGAGAATGATTTATCTTTTAGCTACTGCAGCAGACCACTTAGACAATAGACTCTGCATTATTATTTATCGACTCTAATGTTTTCTGTTGATTTGTAAAGAATGATTTACCACAACTAACCTGACATGATAATAAGGAATCGATTAATCAAAAACTATATTTGACATATTGACGGTTGAATGGCATGCACTACTCGTAAATATGTTTGTTATTCCATTCAGATATTCGTAATTCATGTTGTTACACAAATTAACCCTGAATACTTTTCCTCTTTTCGCAATATTTGAAAACCTTGACATTAGTAGATCGATCTTGTTTCCAAAGACATCTCTCACGACAACAACAATAAGCAGGTAGTGTAGACTAAGATCAGACTGCACGTCGTGCAGACTGATCTTAGTCTATACACTTTTAAATAAACATTGTAAAGGCAGGAATATTCCGAAATCAGCATGACAGGGGTTAAAGCACAAACGCGTTTATGTGCATATAATATCATTTGACACTTTGATGCAGTTTCTATAATCAAAATTATTTAGATGTATATCTGAAACAATTTTCAAGGTAGACCAGTCTGAAACCTTATGACTGATCATACATGTTACCAAAGACTTAAAAAACATTTTCGAAAGAAAGCATTTATGATTAATGCTGAACAGTATTATAATGTTTCAATTATTTAGCATTATCAAAACTTCTTGGTTATCAAAGAGTTGTATTACTGACATAACATAATCTGCATTGAGAGGATTTAAGGGGTAATTTGATAAAGAGGAAGGTTTTAAAACATAAATGAATAAAGAAAGAAAAGTATAGGCGTTCGAAATGCCAAAATGTTGTGCTCTGTTGCATGTTTTGCGGGCAAAATTGTTTGTGAGATGTCGAAGTATGTATGTATCAATGACACTAGTAATATAATTTGGATAGTTGCGACGAAAGTCAATAACAGGACTAACAACATGCTGTGATACTATAGCATACTTGTCGAAAAAAAAAACTTCTAAACTTGTATTTGAATAAAATCTATGTAAATTACTAAAAATTTGCTAAGGAAAACTTTTTTGTATATTAACCCTTATCATGCTGTATAAATTACGTTACTGAATTTCTGTAAAATCAAAGGGCTGAAAGCACTGGTAGAACGTGTTGTTAAATAAACATTATTTCCATTAGAAATCATTTTCATAAACTACTCTGGCAGGAAAAGTACAAGCAGGAGGTGTAGACCAAGATCAGACTGCACTTATGTGCAGGCTGATCTTGGTCTAAACCTCCTGTCAAAACTGGAAAATTCCGGGTTCAGCATGACAAGGGTTAAGGAAATTACACAAGTAATTTTGTGTTTTTCCTAGAGAATGGCATTTCAACTGAGGTAAAACAATACGTCAATTTGTGAAATGGGTGGACAGGGATATGAAAGGATAGAAGACAATAGGTACGACATTGGAATCGCCAAAGCCAAAAAAATATACATGTTAAAATAAACATGCTTGTTTGGGTTTAAGTTTACTTACGATCTAAATGATTTAATTTTTAGTTTCATCTATCGAAGAAGGACGTTCTGATTGGTCGAATGAAATCGTTCATAACTCCATGAACAAAATCTTGAGCACGCATCAATTTTATATGCTTCCGCACAAAATAGTCCGATAAAAAAGTTTCAAAATGTGTACAGTTTATGCTTTTTTCCCTTGATGCTATTAAATTATAAGAAATGAAGAGAATATTTTTTTTTTTGTTTTCAAGGAGGTATGAACCGAAAAGCTTCGCGCATTCATACATAAGTGTGATTAGCTTTTCGGTTCATACCTCCATGTTAACAAAAAATATTCTCTTCATCTCTTAAATGAATAATTAGAATAGTTAATCTACTTTTCATTGATAGCGGCGATCCCCGGATGGTCCGATAACTTTTTCGTGGGGCGGGTATTATTTATAACGTAGTTTGAAATGCTTTAATTGATTTAACTGTCGAGGTAGGTAACCTGAGAAAAATGTCATTCTATATAATGTAAATTATGCAACATGACATATTGTGAAATTGACACCAAGAACCAACTATAGCGTTACAGTGCGATGATTTTTGTTTCTAAGTTTCCCTTTCCTTTAGCCAACAAGCCCTGATTGAAATAAGTTCTCTCTATTTAATGCGTCTTTCTTAACCTGTCTGTCTCTAACTTAATCTATATCTTCCCATGTATGTTTGTCTTTTTATCTGTGATTCTTTCGTTCTTCTTCTAACTGCTCATAATCAAAATATATATCTCTTTCCTTTTCTACTTAACCAACTTCCACACAGTCAAACCTTTTTTGGCCCCTTCATAAAAATGCTCTTTAAAGAAGTGTGGGGTAATGGAGAATTTGCTTGTTACAAACAGTTATTTCTTCACTGTCCACAATCTTTTCTACCACAAAAGGAAAAAACAAAATAGATTTTCGTCTCACTAGAAATCGTTATCTGCAACTTCGCTAAATTTAGGCCAGTCTAAGATTTTGTTGTCTGAAGTCGCAAGTCTGATTTCACTCAAAGAACAAAAAGCTCTTAAGTTGTCTACGGGTTGAGGCTAAAAAAGATGCAGACACATATAGAGGCCAGCATTATGATTTAAACTACCGGAAGACGTTTATTCCTTTGCGTTTCAAATATGAAAGCGTTTTCACTTTTTATCTTGCGCATATTTCATTTATCTAAAATTCACCTAACGCGACAATGGTATATGTATTAGGTTTCTGTGAGAAAATGAAGACTTGCTTCCCGGAATTGACGAACGTCTAGAAAGTTTTACACCACAATTATTACTTGTAAAAGGTACATTTTTTCCATTTTCCACAGCACTCATGCGGATAATACGTGAATATTTCCATTTATACTCTCCTGACCTACTTACGTGCGCACGTGGTATCTATAGTCTTATTCCATTGGCCAGTTGGTAAACACACAGCTGTATCTCCTCCTACATACCCATGATCACATGTGAAGTTAAAACTGGAACCAACCGTCCTAGTGTGACCTAACTTGATACCAGTTGGGAGGGGGCATCGACGGTCTAAAATAATTGTTGAGGTACAATGGATATACTGGATAATGCTCCATCTTTTTAAATCACTTGTCCATGTCCAGTGCCAGCCATTGCTCCCAGGAAAAAGGCCGTAAAACATCGAATTCGACTGGTAAGCCGATATTTAACGGCGGTTTTTTGCAACAACATTTGGCCAATGCATTTAACAAATATAAAAAAATGGATGGATAGCGACCTAAATATCGTAATTGCAGTTTGACGTTTAAGTCGCCAAACGAAAAACAATGCTTAACAAAATGAGTTCAACGTGCACTTCCGGTCTATTGGAATGATTTGATTGGTCAATTGATATTTTATTGACAGCTTTGATCCGACATTTGAGTCTTGAATTTATAAGACCAAGTCATCATCCATGTCACCTAGCAGGTAGCATTATCTTAAAATTCAATAAATTATTAGGAATCAAACGGGATTGATTCTGGTTGATAAAACTATGATTCTCAAAACCCTGTCAATTTTAGGTAGGTAAGGCGGCAGCAACTCAAGGAAACTTTTGCCTAATTTCATTCAGAAATGTTGTACGAGTTGCGCACCAACGACATTCAGCAATCTAATAACAAGATTTGTCCGTATCCGAAAAATAACCTAGTTTAAATGAATAAATGTTTTCCAAGCTCAAAGATAACCCTGAAAGGTAGCGAGAATAGCTCCAAGTGACAACTCGAAGTTAGTTTAGAAGGGGGACTATTTTAGTTGTTCTATAACTTTTCGTCGTATGAAAAAATGTATACTGACACGTGTCAATCGTCTCAAATTAATTTTCAAATATTTTAGGGAGGAGGTAGGCAGAATGACCTACAATTTTGCTTAGAATGGTGATAGCGTAGTAATTCATGGAATGTGATAGTAAGGTGCCGGCTGTTGCAATATCACCAAATGCTGTTTAAAGTGATCTTCAATGTTTAATGCCTAACCAAATTCGGTCCATACTTACACAGTTTGATACAAGTGTAAGAGCACGATGTTCCAGTCCCAAGATTAGATGGGATGCATACCTCATCTTCCTCACACGGACGGTTGTAACAGTCGGGATCAATCTGCAGAGAAAATAAACGACAATCTGTCGATTCTTCTATTACATCGTTGAATAGTTCATTAAGTACATTTTAAACGGTTTACAATTATTCAACTAGTGCACTTTCACCACGTTTACCACGACAACTTATAATGGATACAGACATACACCGGGCATGTTCTCGCAAATGCGAAGATGGGGGGATGGGAGGCTTTAGAAAAGTCTAACATTTGGCTTGTGATTGTGATTTTCTTTTCCTTTATATTTCTTAAATTTATATATAAAAACCATTCAAAAAAATAATATTAACGATATAGAGTTTTTTTTATTGCAGTAACCTTCACTGCCATCTTAGTAAAAGCTAGATGCTTTGCATGTCCAGTTTTTTGTATCGATTTTTATAAGGTACACTCCTTTAAAATTGTTTATTATATAACTACCGAATTTCCTCATTAAACGCAATAAATCTTACGGAAACATAACGGACTCGGCAGATAAAATCAGCACCATACATGTACTAAACTGATACATTATGTACTAAACTGATACATTATTTTCCTGTTTAAACTGACTTCACTCCAAGAATAACGTCATTATGACTATAAAAATGGTTGATATCAGACAAAATGCGTTTGATTCTTTTTATCTTTTATTCTTTTGTATTAAATAAATCGAATACTGAGTTGTAGTTCTGATACAAAACCTTGCAATTGATTCTCTCCGCGAAGGAAAATTTAATATTTCACTCGAACTTCGGTCCTCGTGAAATATGCTATTTACCTACGCGGAAAGTAGAATGGTTGGTTGACGACTTTACGACGTTTAGGACACGAAACCAACAGAAACACTTAACAGAAATGTCTGCCAATATCGGAGCTCAAAGTTCATTTCAAGCCTGAATAGATGATTTGATTTGTCTATTGAAATTGAACCGCGATCCGTCAATGATGGTCACTATACCAAATAATGTATTGAATCAAAAATAGGTCACAATGGCAAACAACAGAAACTTTATGGCAACTGTAGCAGCCACTTTTTCTACTTAATTGACCTGAAAATTAGTGAGACCGTTTGTCTAGACGCTTAACTCAAGTCTATCTTTTAAGCTCCATCATGGCCCTCTTATGTATGCTCCCCATCCTTTATTGTATCTTGTTGGTCTATTTTCGTTCAAAAATTGATCATTTTGTTACACAGTAAGCATATCTGATCATTAGTATATGACATCATATGATCAAATGGATTCTCTGAAATTTATTCTGTTGGGTTGAAAGCAATTATTGCGGTACAAAAAAGTTTATACCCTTTCTCTTTCAAAAACTACAGCACAATGCCTTAGACTGCTTAACCATGGAAATTACTTTTACTTTTACGAGATAAAGGCCAAATGCCAAATAATTTTGCTGTATGCCAAGATAAATTGCGTTAGAGTTTTAATATCACCTAAAGTATCGTTCTTGAAGGTGCCTTAAATCATCTTTTAGACAACAGTTTTTGGTCTTTAAATTTTAGATCCTCAATACGCGATATTAATACTCCCACATACGTTTATCCACAATTTGATTTATCTAGCAAAATTAAAAGTACTTTCCATGGTTTAGACCTTTTAGTAGCTGCACCACTCACCAGACTGCTAACAGATCTTTGAACGATCCGTAAAAGATTGGCTCAAGTAGAGTATTAGGTACGAAATTTCCCCTACCTTGAATTCTCGGCCTTACGCGTCGGGGTTTTATACTGTACATGTTTTGCATTTTTCGCACTGGACAAAATTAAAATGTATAATACATTATATCACATTTATACATTTAATCAGGCACATGGGAGTATTGGGAGCTAGCTTTCTATTTTCAGAAAGAAGAACAATCTATCAGAGATATTAAATGAGAAAAAATACCGAGCTATTCAAACTGTTCTGTACACGCAAATTGCTCTAGGTGACCAGGAATATAGGTAGATATCTAAAGTGCTACCGAAGGCAGATATTGCTCAGCACAGGTCACTGAACAACTTATGACATATAGCTTTGCAAACACGGTCCGGTCCCCATCAACTTTCTAACTTGTTTCTAGCCAATTTTTGGAAGGCGACGGATACCAGTCTGTTTACTGCTAGAATGTACCGTATTGTCTTCGGGCGAGCAAAATGTCGTAACTACAGCTTTACTCAAGCTGTAGTTACGAAATTTGTACGCCCAGCGACATATATGAAAAAACTGTGCTTATGAAGATTTTTGACAGTTATTATCAGCTGACCGGTCACGTTGAGAGGATAAATGCGGTCGAACAGAATTTTTGTCTATAATACATAGATCGATGTATAGGTGACAAAAAATCTTCCTACCTGACTCGGCCAACTAGAAATTTCAGAGAAGTATACTCCTGCTCTCCTCTGAAAAGCTCCACTAGAATTGACGTTCAGCTCACATACTTCCGCTTTAGTATCGAAGTTAAACGAAAAACACAACTTTCTTCTAAGGCACATGGTTGCGCATTCTATCGCATCTCTCGATTTACTTGCCCAAAACTGATAGCCTTCTAAAACCTGATGTGAGGCCATCAAATGGCGATAGTCAAAGTCAGTATCACATATCTGCATATAGTGCTCTGGGCACGAAAACAAAAATGCTAAAATCACTAAAACTCTCATGTTTATTTGTATGGGGGTGCAATGTTGTTCATTCTGAAAAAACGACAAGCAAATAATAAATTGCAAATAAACCAATCAAAATAATTAATAAAAAGATGTTTATATCATAATATCAATAATAACCAAAAATGTATAAGTAAATTTTTAACCTTGATATGAAAAGATAAGAATTATCTCAGTAAAATTGAAAATAAGCTCAATCTGTGCGAGTTTCTTTATCATCGGTTATCATCGCTTTATATTTTGATGCTTTATCATGATAAAGTGCATATCGTCGATGCGCGAGCAAAATGTCGTAACTACAGCTTATTTAAGCTGTAGTTATACAATTTTGTTGACGCACCGACGATATATCATAAATTAAATGTACCGATATTCAAACGCTCGACTAACTATGAAAGTGAAGCCCGTCTTGCCGTGACAACAGAAATTAAGACCCGCGTCCTCAATCACTTGTCCTACAAATGAATTGTCTAACCACATACAGGCTGTTTTATTTATCTATTAATTATTGATACTTTTTACTTTCCTCATTCTGCAAAATATGCCACTGTATTACTAGATATGCGATAGAAGCACATTAACTCATTACCAGACGAAAACAATTCAGACCGGTCCAAATTCAAAAAAGTTCCAAACAACATTTTGATATCCACAAATTCTTGAAAGTATTCGTATATTGCCAATTCGTGATAGAAAATACTTTCTTTTTTTTCAGGGGAGTTCAAAAAGCAGGATTGTATAGAAATGGATTAACAAACAGTGGCCCCTAGATGAGTGGTGCTTGACGCAATACTGAACGGATGGTAATGTTTCAAATTGTAAAGTCAAAGCAAGATCTATGCTACCAGTTATCACTTCGTATTTAATTAATGTAAAGCGGTTGACATACCTTGTAAAAAATACAAGAACATCTAAATCAGTCTGTCATTTTAATTTCCATATTTATTTTCCCATCAAGAAGCGCATGGTTTCTGTGTTATAAATCATACTAAACTATTCGGTTTCGTTGAGATATGCAAATCATATTGGATACAAGTTGAAAAACAAATATATCAAAACTATCAACTGATTAGTATTATTTTCAATGTAAAGGAGTATTATTTTCAAATTCTGCTATACATAAAAGCTCCCGGGGCAATTCAAATGGATAAATTTCTATATGTTACATACGAGGGGTGATTAAAAAGTCGTTGACCTAAGACAGAAGTAGACCTTTTATTAACAATACCAACTGAGGTGTATGTAGATACAGCATTACAATCACTTTGCAGTGATAGTGTTTGTTTGTTTGTTTGTGCCCCCCCCCTCTCTCTCTCTCTCCCTCTCTCTCTCTCTCTCTCTCTTTCTAGGTCAACCACTATGAGTAATTCTAGACGAATAGGCAATGTTGGCCATCCTACAGTTATTCATGTAATCGCTAAGCGTCAAATTCAAAAGGATATGGTAGCAACCCCATGTTATAGAATTGGGAAGACATTGGCCAATGAATTTAAATGCAATATAGAGAATTTTGGAAATGACCTCGACCTTGCAAGCCACAAACTGTCACCTGAAAGGACACCATCAATAAAATTCACGATATCGCCGAATTACACATTGGAAAATTTCTACAAAGGCACGTGTGGATATCTCACAAGAACGAGTCCATGCACTTATCCAATCCAATCCAATAATGATTTGCAAATAATAAACTTTGCTGTCACATGGATTCCAGAACTAACGAGTGTTACCCAAGAATGAGTTGGTTGCAACATGTCCAGTGAAATCATGTTTCAACGGGATCCGGAGAAATATCTCAATCAGTGTGTACTTGTTGATGAAAAAATGGGTTAACCACTTCGAACCAGAGACAAAACAACGGGTATATTGCAAACATCCTGATTCACCAGCCCGAAATAGGCAAAGTCAACAATGTCCACTGGAAAGGTTGTAAATACATGTACAATAACCTTCGGTGCAAAAAGTGCGCTGTTATTTGATTATATTGAATAAGGTTACAATATAAATGACTGGTATGATGCTGACCTCTTGAGGCAACTTTACGAAAAAGCAAGGATAAAAGTGTGGAAAACTGTCATTAGGCTGGGTGTTCCTATAGGACAATTCTCAAGTACACAATTCCACTGTTGCCATGGCTGCTGTTCAGGAATTTGGTTTCGAAATACCAAAACAACCACCTTCTGCACCTTTATAAGCATCCTTCGACTAGTACCTATTCTCGTAGTTGAAAAAGTAACTCATTTATCTCTATCGTCACACTTATAATGACGTCAAACAGGCTGTAAATGCATTTTAGACAGATAAGGCGCTACTTCTTCAGCAAAGGTATCTAAATGCTTCCACGCCGTTACGCAAAGTGCGTAAGCTTACAAGGTGAATACGTTACAAAGTAAATGAAATCGTTTAGATTTAACCATTCTCCTTCCCTTTTGCCGAGGACTTTTCAATCATTCCTGTTACTCGTTTTAAAGGTGAACATGCGTACGGAAATGTGTCTTTATATTTTTGTGCTGCTTGTGTTGAAGCAAACCATGTCTTACTATGGTTTCTTGACAAAATGGTATCATTTTCATGCTAAACGAGAAGGTATTGTCGTTAGCTTCATCTCATTAAAAAACTGATTAAATACTGTCCATAGAACCTTTGGAACATTGGTGCAACATACCGAAATTGTGTATTTCTGTATAATTCTATGTAATGTAGTACGGCTAGGGACTCTGTGGTGTACAGATGGTATGCTAAGTTAGAATAATAATAATTTGGGGATCCCACAATTGGCAAGCGAAACTTATCACATCTTCTTCGATATTTTGCGTAGCGAACGGAGCTGTTGTGGTCCCATCAGCCGAAAATTACTCAAGCTACATTGTGTAATATTGTGTGGCCGAAGATGGATATAGCGTGATTTAAAAAAGATGTTTTATATACAAAGATGTTTATCACGCAAGTAACGAATAGCAGAGATCGTTTAACAAATTCGTTACTAATATTAGAAACATCTTTTGCACGTCCGCAACTGGTTTCCAAAAGGTTGAACAAGCAAAGAATGTCCTTACATATGATTATAGAAATAGATAATCTCTCTCTCTCTCTGTATATAAAGAGAAACTGAATAAAAATGTTTTTTGTCTTTTATTTGAATTCGGAAATCGAATTCGAATATTCGCGGTAAAAACGAGTATTCGAATATTCAAATATTCGTTCCCACCCCTAATAGATATGGATACTCAAGACAAAAATCTATTTAAAACCGAACTGAAAGGAAAACCAAATCGCTTCTTTAGATCATGTTCAAGCTAATGTTATTTGCGAGATACTTTTTGAGGTTTATTTTACGTAATTCATATATTGCCTAGGTCGTAGACGATCTCTACTATTATAAGGAAAACATACAACTGGTTTGCTGAAGTGAATCTTTAAAAATTGTTAAATTAAGCTGAATTGGGTACATTAATATTCCATAGATACTAGACTTGGTCTTCGAGATCTATAGATACTACGTTTGATTACAGCCCCTAGATCAATAGATACTAGACAAAGATCCATATATAATACACTTGGTTAATTTCCTGAGATCCAAAGATACAAGCCAAAGATCTATAGATACTAGACTGGATTATTTTCCCGAGATCTATTCATACTAGACACGGTTAATGCCCGTAGATTCAAAGATACTAGACCTTGCTACTGGTCCTAGATATATTGATATTAGATGGGGCTAAGGACCAAAGATCTATAGATACTAGCAAACGAACTTCTAGTTTAGTTCGAGAGATTTTGCTATGACCAATAGCATGAAGAATGAGAGATACCCGTTAAATATTTTAACATTACATGAGTGCTATTACACTACTTTAACAGCCATACAAAGATTTTAAAGCCTATTGTAACGTATTTTGGTTACTAATGTCATAATACAAATGAGCCTGTGCGTGTTATTTCCAACAATTTCGCATGAGTTTGACTTGCACACATTGCGCACCCTGAACAGCCATTTGGGGCAATTAGAATATTCGCTGATTGTTTAAAGAAGCTTTTGGTCAGTATCTTTCTACAGAGCGCAGAGTTAAGACTCTGATCAGACTGTGCGGATGTGTAATGTCACGCACGCGCTCAAAAGTACTTGAAGTCTATTGTAATGTCTTTTTCTTTCCCTCGAAGGTGACATTTTAACGCATGTAAAGAAATCATTTTACAAACGGCGTTATATGTTTCGCGGAATATTATCTTTCGATTCATTTCAAGAATTCTATCGACACATCTTTCAAATATTGTTCATATATAAACGGAGCATCATATTCGTGTTCGTGAGATACCATATTCATTAAGCACGCCGTATTAAAAAAAGGAAAAGAATGATGTTAAAGTTACAGTTTAAATAAGCTGTTGTTACGACGTTTATGTCGCCGAACCAACAAAATGCTAAACATATATTTCAGAGTTCAAAGTTCACGTTCCGTCTATATGAACACTTTGATTGGTCGGTCGATTTTTCGATCGACAGCCGCTACCAGTTGAAAGAAACTATTTAGTGAAATCAAAAGAAATGTGATTATGACAGAAAGCAGTCCAAACTTGTTTCATTTATCACTTAGTGATACATAATACGAACACGCATACAGTATGTCCGTACACATTTACAGAGGATAGAAAAACAGTGTTAGTTCGAATTGTAGGATAACGAGAACACGATAGTACCACAACGAGAGTTCGAGACTACGACGACAAGAACACAGCGGAACGACGACAAGAACACAGCGGAACGACGACAAGAACACGTTATTATCTCAAACTCTTACCATCGTGACCTCGTATGGTCGTGTTCTCGTCGCCGTGATCTCATGATCTTACAGTCGTATTCTCTACTCTCGTCTTCTCATAGTTGTACCCTCGTGCCTCGCGTTTCACTTTTACTAAGAAAAACGAGATGGCTCTAACGGTATTTCGTACTGAAATGGCGAATAAAATCTGAACTTATAATTTATGTCCGAAAAGTGTAAGAGACAGTGGACGACCAAACCTACCTTCTGTTTCCTAGTACATGTATTCGTAATAAAAAATCTCGATTGTTGAAAATTGTGCTTAATACATACTTTTATTATTTACCTATAAAAGATATGGATTAAAATCTAGCTAAAACAACTCGACAGAAAAAAAATCCGTATTCGGCGTGTACAAAAAAAAAAAAAAAAAAACGTATTCGTCGAGTACCGTTAGACACGGACTATTTTTCTGTGTAATGACGTTCGGGTTTTTTCAGAAAATTGATTTTTTCTTAATCATTTAAGAGAAATTTCTTAATGTCATGTACCAAAAGGTATACAATGAAAGGTATATTACAACAGTGTGTTTTTCTATTTCTTGTTATCGTGTTTTCGAATTGTCTGTAGGTATTTTTTTATTGGATTCGACCTTCGGTCCCATCCAATGAAAAATACCTACACACGATTTTCGAACTCGATAATAACAAATAGACAAAGACACTGTTGTAATAATCCCTATGTACCAACCATTAACAAATGTCCATACATCGTTTCAAATTGTTCACCACTGGGTAAAAATGACCTTTAATACAAAGGACCCATTTCCTAACCTTTTCAATATTTAATTACTTTATATGGCATAAAAGAAGTCAACATATAAATTTGGCTTCGAAACATATTGACACTTTCACGAAAGAAAATTAAAAATATAGATATAGAAATAGATATGACCAGTCCAGCGAATAGAGACTTCTCGGGATCGATCCTGGCAGGATCGAAGCTATTTGCTCTTTGTAGTAGAATTGTCATTATACCTTTTTTTCTAAATTATCTATGTAATTGACCACTGCTGGTCCGATCTCTTATTCAAATATTTTGTTTAAGGAAAGTTCCGGGGTCCCCCTCTCCGATTGCAAGGTAGTACATACGATCGGTTATCCGGGAAGACATGCCTTTATATAAAGATTTTTACATTTTTTTTTTCAAATTTTAGAGTAAACCACATTTCTCATACACATGGGCTTAAGCTTATTAACATAGTCAAATGGTTAGTTTTTTTTTTTTTTTTTTTTTTTTTTGTTTCGTCTATCAACAACAGGCGTTATGATTGGTCGAAACATTTATTTATACCGACATGAATAAAGTTTTTAGCGCGAAACCATTTTGTATGCTTCCGCACAAAATAGTTACATACAAAATATATCAACATCAACAAAATCTTTGCATTTTCGCTCGATGCTATTAAATTATAAAACAATGATGAGGACATTTTTGGTTTTCATACAGGTATGAACAGAAAAACATAATCACACTTATGTATCAATCCGCTTCGCGTATTCATACAGTGAGATTGGTTTTTTCGGTTCATACCTTAATAATTTAATTGTTAGTTTCGTCTATCAAAAACGAGCGATCTGATTGGTCGAAAAATTTAATTCATACCTCCATGAACAAAATTTTGAGCACGCAGCCATTTTTTATGCTTCCGCACAAAATAGTTCAATACAAAAAGGTATCAAAATTTGTTAAGTTGTTGCATTTTTCGCTCGATGCTATTAAATTATAAGAAATGAAGAGAATATTTTTTGTTTTCATGGAGGTATGAACCGAAAAACCTAATCACACAATGTATGAATCCGCTTCGCGTATTCATACAGTGTGATTATGTTTTTCAGTTCATACCTCCATGAAAACAAAAAATATTCTCTTCATCTCTTAAGTGAAAAACAATCTCCATCTCTTAAAACACTGGTGCAGTGTCACTCATTATTGCATAAAGTGTAGATTTCTTGTCGTAACAGACATGTAATAACGGACAAAGCCTGGGCGTTAGCAAGGGAAAACCTGTATTAATCAGTAAATTCACGTTATGATGACGCTCGGCCGTTTTACTTTTCTCAACGCTGATCAGTCTAATATTAAAAACGCATACTTATAGAATCCACTGTTTTTTCCTCGAAGTATATTTTGCCAATTTTTTTTCTTCTTTTCTGAAATGTGTTAACATCTTTCCAGTTAAGATATTGAAGAGTTTGCCATTAATAAATATAAATAAGTTAGCAAATGTGTGCCCACCGATTAAATAGAGGTTGAAAATGGGGACTCTATATACCGAAAAAGTAAACCGTGACGTCATTCTACATAGCAACATCATTGTTTACAATGAAGTCGTTAAACTATTTTTCGGGTTTCTGCAAACGCCACCAAAATTGTGACTTTTTATTTTTCAACGTGGTTACTTTACTCCTACGTTGTTTTTTTTTTTTTTTTTTTTCATCCTATAACCAAAGCACTGAAAATATTGGTTGTACACGTCACTGTTTGCACAGTAGAGTGGCATATCTATTTTGGTCTAGAAAATAGCATATTTCATATAGATTATTTGATTTAAGCAAAATGTCTCGCCAAGCCCGGAAAGCTTAATAGGTAGGTAATACAGAACGCCATCTTTTCTAGTGTCATGAGCTAAATAAAGCATTTGAATTGAGCTATAGATCAACCGTTCGGTAAAAGAAAAAAATGCCATTTCCACACGCATCATTTGTCTCTCACCGATTGAAAGATGATAAATGCCTAGGCTGTCTGTGTAGATAATGGCATAAGCTTAGTGTTGTAGTTGAAGATGTACACATCCTTGTGTAAAAATGACAGTAAGCAAAGAGTACGCGCACCTACCAACTGCGTTTGACCTTTAGCTGTGACCTTAACCTTAGAGTTTTCTGATAATTTACTTTAAATTGTACAGCTTCATTTGAAAGAGAACAATTGTGCAATCCATCCATAATTGAATGAGCTATGCACTGAACATGCTTATTTTTTACGTTCGACCTCAAGCTATGACCTTGACCTTGAGTCTATCTATAGATTTATTTCAAATGTCACAAATATTTTTGATAGAGAACAATTGAGCCAAGCCATCTCAAAATTCATCATGATATTAGGAGCTTTGCTCCGGACATGCTTAATATAAGCTTTTCACTTTGAGATGTGACATTGACCTTAAGGCTATCCCAATATTTCTTTTAAATTGTACATCTACTCATGATGGAGAATAATTGTGTTGAATTATTTTGAAATTCGTCCACACTTGAAGGAGCACACATTCATTTAAGATTTGGTTCTAAAATGATTCGGTGTTAGAGTGTTTGTATGAGAGAATTACGTGAAGAAATCTGAGAGAGGTTCACGTCTGGACCATTCCTGCAAACAAATTTTTCATATCCTGACATTATTTCTAGAGATCTTTTTTAACAATTCGTTATCTGGCCTTGGGGTTTCATAGATACAGACCTACTGTATCATGAACATGTACGCCGTTCGAAGCATTACTCATTCATGAAAGAATGGGTTATTAAAGGATTAGGCAAATTTGTCTCTCTATCAAGAGATCGTGTGTAATTTAAAACATGTTTTTCTTTTGTTGTTTGAAGGTCGCATGCCAATTGTTAAAAAAAATGATAATCTTTTGATAGGAATTTCTTGTGAACTTCAAGATCATTTGGCATTTTTACATACAGTAGATATGTAATTGACGGATTGCGAGTGCCAATGAAAGAATTAATTTACCAATCAAATCATACATTTAAACCGGAAGAGAACTTCGAACTCCAACAATGGTCCAAATTTAAGAGAGGCAGCTTTGATAAGTGACAACGTTTAAGTCACCAATCAAGCATTTTAATATTTTGTTACATGCTACTGGACACATATTTATCCAAATAACGCCTTATTATATCAAAGTGGAACACCCTGTTGGAGTTTATACGGCGGGACTTGGAGAATCAGTGGTCGGGGCCAGCAATCTATAATCATAAAACAAATTTAGGAATAACATCAAGGTCGCAGGTCATTGTTGAATGAATGCGACCTCATCGGCGGGGGAATTCAGTTGAACGAAGTGACTTGTTTGACGTTAAATTTACTTCTCACAAAATGAAATACAATATACCAAATGCAACAACAACAACAAAATAAACAAAAATATATGTAAACGAACAATCTTAAGTACAGGTCTACGTTCAACTTGGAAGAAGAGCTACTGTATTAAACCCAACAACTAAGTAACGCCCCATATACACTTTACTAGATCTACGTGAAAAAGAAAACAAAAAGATAATTTTATGTTTTTTTTTTTTGTTTTTTTTTATTTATTTATTTTTTCTTTTTTTTTTCAAATAAAAAAAAATCAAATATAGTTGTGATGCAAAATCTTGTATGTATTCTCGCAGAGTAAGAAAATTTGATATTTTATTCGACCTTCGGTTTCGTGAATTATCTAATTTTGCCTACAAGGCTCGAATCCAATACGAGTTTTTGTATCACGAATCCAATACAAGGTTCTGCACCACTTCTACATCAAAGAAAAATAATCTTTGGACAACATTGTGGAAAATGAAGAAATCTGACAGTTACAAGCAGTTTCTTCATTAGCCTAAATATTTCTGCTTCATATATTGTTACACGTTCTTCAACTAGTATAAAATTATTTTAGCTTCTAATCTTAAGTTGCATAGATGGTAAAATGTTATCAGTGTTGCATTTCAGGTTCGAATTACGTGATCATTTGCAGTCATGTAAGTCATCTTTCCAATACTAGTCGACATTTATGTGAAGCAGTTTTATTGATTTGGCTACTTGAATCTCGTAATTACTGCTTATTCAAGCTGCAGTTACGACGATTTGATCGCAAACCAACCATTTTACTTTTTGCACATGTAACTGTCAATACCTTTGACTAATCGCGCCCTTGAATATCTAAGTTAAACTTTCTGTCAGGACCAGTTGGACTAGAGACAAAACTGCTTAACATATATGTAGGAGTTCAAAGTTAATTTTCAGTCTAAATGAAGAATTTGATTGGTCAATCTATTTCTTTATCGACAATCGCGTTCCGTCAGTTATCAAACTAAATATGAGGAAAAAGTGATTATAACAGAATGCAGTCCAAGTCTATTTCATTTTTCACATGCAGGTACAGGAATCGTACCCTCACAACTTAAGTCAAGAAACCTGTAGAGGGGACTGTGAAACACCGTGCAGCGTTCGCTGGGAAAATTTGGTTCGCCGTCGTACCAATCTGCAACTGTATTAGTAATGGGAAATAAAAGGAGAATGAATATAATTTTAATACTAAAAGTAACTTTACTGTGTTGATGTGTTAATGTTGCGGTTAAAAATTAAACTTCTGCGTTTCTGTCTTTCATTTAGAACAGCCAACCTTTTTCCTGTCATTTATAAATTTGTACATTTTCATAAAAACAGGGACAAACGTATCTTAAAAAATAATAGATACGAATGAAGAAAAGAAAATGTAGAATAGGATCAGATTTCTGTAAGACAAACATTTGAAAACGATATTTCGAAATGACTATATTGAATTTATTTTATACCTATAAACATTTCTAGTAAAATACATACATTTAACACATACACAATCGAACATGACAGAAAAAAATCCGTATCGGACTGTGTCAAATACGGTTCCATATAGAAGTCTAAGATGACGTCATGCTCATTCTTATATGACGTCATAATACAAAAAGATGTAATCAAAAATATAAAGGAGAAGTGTAGTACTTGTAGAACTACATATTTTGTTGTATTATATCATCGAATTCATTTAATTAAAAAAGCTATTTAATATTGTCAATGGTTTTGTATCGGTGGACAATATTGTCCTCAACTCAATTCAGTAATACCTTGAGGATCCAATGAGTTGTTCGAGTTTTTCCAGCGCTCTGTACCATCTTCATCGCCGAACTGATACAAGTCCGACCAGAAAGCTGTGACTGTCAAACGGTAATAAAAATGAATGAATAATGCAAATAGATAAATAATGAATGTGTAATAAAAATGAAAACAGATGAATAATGAATGTGTAATAAATATGAAAACAGATGGATGAAAAAGGGAAGAAATACAATCAAAGTAACCAAAGTCAGGGTTCACGATGTTAGTATTTAACCATAACCCGACGTCAATATAATGGACTGGTCCAATTTCAAAGACGTCACAGTTGGCAATTTCTAACTAATGAAATTTTCAAAATACTTTAGGGGAACATTGTCGGAAGTAAAGAAATTGCTTATTATGTACATTTTCTTCATATTCTACAATGCTTTCGAAAATGGTTCATTTTGGTCGAACAAATCAGGATTGTGTCTGCATACGTAATTTAGTCTTAAAAGTTTTCAAATTTGAACATGATTTCCTTACGACAGTCCCGATTGGTCGTATCTAATGGTATGTTACTGAGCTAGATTCAGGAATCTTCAATACTACTACTAATAAAAATATCAATGGACTGAAAGTACTGAGAAGTTTGAATGTGTTGAAGCGTCATAACTGTGAAATTCGGTTCAAATTCATTTATTACTTTCCGAGTAAGCCTCCCTCCTTTAAATTTAAACCAGCATTCCCATTCGTGTACATATTTGCGTGAACAAAGCACAAAAACATAGATCCACATACAGAAATCAAAAACTAGCATTGTCTTAACCCATTCCAAGACAGTGACGCTTTTAAATGACCCTCATTATGAAAGCTTTGGAAAACATTGTGGAAAATGAAGAAATTGCTTGTTACAAGCAATTTCTTCATTATCCACAATGTTTTTCTGCCCAAAAAGACCAGGATTTTAAAGATTTCATCAACTTCCAATTGTCGTCTGCTACTTCTTTGAATTTGGACTGGTCTAAAAAATTTTAGTGTTGGAATAGGTTAAAAGCTCGTGTCACGCACAGCAAAATTAGAAGTTTCAAGCATGACATTCTCCTTTTGATCAACTGTAATACGTGAACTCCTTTTAGAATCTTGTAAACAGAGAATAACAGCTTCTACAGCAAGAAATCAATGATGATTATTTGACCCTCAACTCGGCCAATTCTGTAACGATAATACTAAACTCACGTAGATTTTTACTTTAAGTTTATGAGTATACGTGGAAATTTGCGGAAATGCGCGGAAACTTGTTTCAGGGTGATCGATTTGAAATACCGGTTTAGACTTAGGAAAAAAAGAATATTTAACGCGATGTGAGTAAAATTCAAAAGAAAAATAAGACGTTGACGTTATTGTAACGTTATTGTTTGCACATGGTAGTTTTGCCCTTTTCCAAAAGATTCCTATAATATGAAGATAGTATCAATTTATCTTCGGCGCCCTGTATTCGCGCGATTTCCTTATTCGTTATTCGGCTTTAGAACCGTAAAAGAACTTAAGTAAAAAGGACCAAACTGAAAGCTAGATGACACTTGTTAAAGATTTGATGTGTTTTTATTGATTTAAATTTGTAATTAATGACATAATAAAGCGTAATTATTTAATAAATAAGTAGAAACCGAAAGTTGCTATGTTTACATTCTAATTTTCAAAATCTTTTACTTTCGTTTAACATATATTTGATTTTTATGGAGTACAAGCTGTAAATCCCACAATAATCGCGTTTGTTTGCTGCCTACGATCCCCCTTAATCGCTCTAGAATGTTTTAAAGCACTCGGCGGCGTGATTATTGTAAAAATGCATTTGCGACCAGAGCAATATTTGTAAACATTGCCTATCTATGGTCACATGACTACCACATGTCACTTAAGATCACGTGATTACCAAACACGGGACGGCGAATGACAAAAAACAAATTACTGCGCTGATTATAACCTTATTTTTCAATAATTTAAAGCAAACTAAAGCATGTTTAGAAGTCTTTAAACGAATTTTTATATTATCCTTTACATGTGCCATATTATTTTCTTCGGCTACAACTAACTGATTGTCCGTGGCAAGTTGAGATGAGAAGTAACCCGAGGTGTATTCATATTTAAGAGACCACGTGATATGTGTTATCAAGAAACCCGACATTAAATTATCTTGTGTTCATTTTGCGGTTCTGTTAAATCTAAGTTGGAATCGCACCGCATTCCAACTTAAAATGACAAGAACATCGCAACAACAGGTTATGTCAATTAATTTCATGAACACTTACGGTCTTTCATGTGTGGTATCGACTTAAAGCATGCGTTCAGAATTATAAGTTGATGTATGGAGAGCAACATTCTCTAAAAGTAATAATTTTACACAAAAGGGCAATTGACCCTAAAGCGCTCACCTGACTCGATGACTATAGAAGTA
Source organism: Fragum fragum (assembly GCA_946902895.1). Classification (NCBI taxonomy): domain Eukaryota; kingdom Metazoa; phylum Mollusca; class Bivalvia; order Cardiida; family Cardiidae; genus Fragum; species Fragum fragum. The sequence continues at coordinate 28,200,914 of OX336365.1, forward strand.
AAATAGCACAAGTGACCTTATTTTAGCCGAAGGTGACCCATTATCAAATCTTGTCCAAGAAATCAGGAACAAACATTCTTAAAAAGTTCCAAGGTATTTGTGCAAGAAAAGTAGCAAGTAAATCGGTAAGAAGATTCCTTTATAGTATACCTTGTGACCTAGTTTTTGACCCCATGTGACCTTATATCAAACTTTACAAAGACTTTTATTAATACAAACAACTGAATAAGTATCCAATCAAATGAATAAAAATTATGGCCTATAGAGTAAAAACAAAGTTTTTCTTAGATTTGACCTAGCTTTTACCCAAAATGACCTATATTTGAACATGGGTAAGATATTTTGAAAGCATATATTATGACGAAATATCAAACCAATTAGGCCAAAAATGTGTCCTCTTGGTTGTTCAAGTTTTTCTAAGATTTGGCCTAGTTTCTCATCCTATTTCAACCAAAGTCTTACTTGGCCAAGATATCGTGGATGCAAACATTCTAGCCAAATATCAATTCAGTTGAGTCAAAAGAGGAGTGTCGAGAGTAAAAACAAGATATTTCTAAGACTTGACCTAATGACCTATTTTTTGACCCATGCGAGCCAAATTTTAACTTGGCTAACATATCATAGATACTAACATTCTGGCCAAGTATCATTTCAATATAGCCAAAAATCGAACCTGTTAGAGAGCACGAAAGTATTTCTGAGATTTGACCTAGTGACCTAGTCTTTGATCACATGTGACCTAGATTTTAACTTGGCAGAAATAATATGGAAACAAACATTCTGCCAAAATGTCATTTGATTTGCGGCAAGAACGTGATCTCCAGAGTGAACACATGATTAGTTTTAGTATTTGACCTTGTGACCTAGTTTTTGACCTCACATAAGCACTTGCCCTAGATATTTCGCATACAAACATTCTAACCAATATCAATTTAATTGAGCAAAAAATATGGCCTCTGGAGTGCACAAATTGAATTTTTAGGATTTAATCTAGTGACCAAGTTTTTGACAACATGAAACCGAAATTTAAACTTGGCTTGGATATCATTGGATATCATTGTCAAACACAATTGAACAAATACTTCATTCGAGCCAAAAAATCGCAAGTAGAATGTTCTAGGATTTTACTTAGTGCCCTAGTTTTTGACACCAAATAACCTATTATCGAACTTGACCTATACATTATCCAAACAAACATTCTGATCAGATATCAAGACATTTGAGCAAAAAATATGACCTCTTGAGTGCACACAAGGCATTTCTAACATTTGACCTAGAGACCTAGTTTTTGACCGCACCTGTCTCAATTTTGAACTTGGATGAATTATCATAGAAACGACATTCTAACCTAATATCATTTGATATAAGGGAAAAATGTGACCTCTAGAGTACACACAAGGTATTTCTAGGATTTGACCTAGTGAGCTAGTTTTTTGACCCCACATAACTGTACCTCAAATAATGCAGACAAACATTCTGACCAACTATCAATCCAATTGAGCCAAAAATATGGCATTTGGAGAGCACACAAGGTATTTCTAATATTTGCCGTAGTGACCTAGTTTTTGACCCACCGTGACCAAAAATTGAACTTGGCTGAGATAACATGGAAACAAACATTCTCACAGAATATCATTTGATCTGAGGCAAAAATATGGCCTCTAGAGTGCACGCAAGGTAGTTCAAAGATTTGCCCTAGTGACCTAGTTTTTGACCCAAGGTGACCCTAACGACGGACACAGCTGGATCACAATAGCTCACCATGACATCTTTGTGGTCGGGTGGGCTAAAAAGAAATGGATCGTCTATCTTCGCTGGCCAAATTTGGGTATGATGAAAGCTGTCATTCGTAAAATAAACAATCGCATACAGTTTTAAATCAATTGGAAATTAAACAATTATAAGTATTCAGAACAAAATTTTAGACTAATCAGATTTGAAAAGAAGCTGCAGACAACAATTAAAAGTTGGTGCAATTTGAAAAGTTATCAACCAATAGGTTAAAAAATATTGCGGAAAAAGAAGAAATTGCTTGAGACAAGGAATTTATTCTTTTCCAAAAATGTTTTCTGAAGTATAAAATCACAGGGTAGTAAAAAAACAAGGTATTGTACAGGAAAGGGTAAATTATCTTTTATGACATAATGCATTCTACGTATTTGTTTCCATTCTTTTATAATCAATGTGAACTGTATAATTCACTTAAATAAGGAAGGGAAATCTGACAGGCAAGTACCCGCTACTAATTTGATTGGCCTTGGTAATGTGAATAGTGAACAAGAACAGTGAACAACTATATTTATAACATTTCTTACACTTTCACATCCGCAAATAATCTTTAAAATTCTCTAGTACAAAAAAACGACCTTGTTGTTAATGCTAAGTCATACGCGATATTCAAGTTGATTGTCTACATCTTTTAATGTGACATTTAAAACATAACAATGGTGGTCCATTAGCCGAACTGTGAATAAAACCTGAGATTTCACAAAACAGTTTATCTAATGCCACATTGCAATAATATTATATAAATCATTTTTCGTTGTGTTTTTTCTCGGCTTTTCTCGGAGATAATCCGATGTCGTGCTTAAACCCTTGGTATCGTTTTCGTTACATCAGTGGCTGCATGCGAAAGCATTGACATTATTCCACATCTTTGTTCTTAATAGGGACATTGACTAGAAACCAAGAATGTTTGTTTGATATCAGAAGAACAATCTATATAACTATCAGTACATTATTCTAAAACTATGTCCCTCTTATAGTCTAAGATCTTTTTAGTATCTAGCGTCGTTTTTTCCTAGTCCTTATACAGTAAAAATATATCCAAATTAGTCAAAGGGTAATAGTTTGTTCGTATACTACCTATAGGGTGATTAGTCATCATTTCAGTTTGAAGGAAGTTTAGTTCGTCAACCGTGTTTACATCAAGCAAACTTGCATTCTGATCCAAGCAAAAAGTCTGAAAAGACAGCGATAATATATTTGAAATGTACAAAATAATTATCAGCTAATACTATTCTTGTTCGTTAGAACCATCTAAGTGGAAGTGATGTTGTATAAACGTTTAATGGATTCCCGAAAAACAGATTTTGTTGCCAGCAATTAAGTCTTACTAGGGTCATCGGCGTGTAAACTGTAAATTTAGAGAAATTGGGGCCATAATGGCATTAAAGCGCTCACCTGAGCTAACCCTCTGAGAGATCATCGATACAATCCTTCCGACCCATTTCTAAGTTCACTTAGTATCGGATTCAGTCCCTAAAGCAACCACAACGCCTGATTTAGTTTTAGATCCCTAGTTATCCAATTTTAAACTTGTTCAGGTTCTTATCTAGACAAACATTCTAACCAGTCTTCAGAATGATTGGGCAAAGTTTTTAGCGTAAATTGTAGTGTTCACAGAGTAAATGTTGACGGTGGATGGCACGCTTCATCATACAGCCAGAAGAACTAGACCAAGGACACGTTGTACAGGTGAACCTAAAATGTTTTAGCTACAATTAAGCTACAATTTTGGAAAATGCTGTAGAGTGACAAATGGTTCAGTCTTGTCAACTACGGCTTGTTATTTGTAGCAAGTACTAGAGTAAGAATGATCCCTTTCCGGTCAACTACGGCTTCTTATTTGTATGAAGTCCTAGAGTAAGTCTAAATTCCTGTACAGTGCACATATTATTAGTATTATTACGTTTCGTTCATAAAGATATTACAAAAAATGCGACTGAATCAAGTAAACGTCTATAATGAGATTTGCTACAAGAAATGGCAACATTCAACAAACGTGTACAAGTCAATGAACACAAGGATAAAATATCAAACATTTAATTTAACAAAGTCTGTCTGCTCAAAGGGTCTTGATAAACATCTTGAAAGACTAAATGAAAAAAAGGCTGTTGGATCAATTACATGCTATTTACATTCGACAATAGTTTAAACGGCCTTTCTTCCAAATGAAATTGCGCAAATATCAATACAATCATGATTATTACATAGAAGAACATAGTGTTACCTCGGCCTCTGCGAAATTGCTAGAGAAGCTGATGTTCCCGAAAAAGTAACAGCTGTCATCAAACAGCAACCACGAATCATCACAATCTAAAATATATATGAACATAATTACATGTATATGATAAAATTCACACTATTATCTTTTTTCGAGGCTAGATGAAAATGAACAGCTGCAGAAATCTTCTTTTAAGGCAGAACATCATTTTTTCAAAGCCGCCGTCATAGCGCAGTCGGTAGCGCACCAGACTCCCAATCTTCAATCAAGAGGTGTCATGGGTTCGATCCCCGGCGGCGGCAAATATTCTTTCCGACATTTGTCTCTCATCAATGGGTGGATAATCGTAAACCTATGTGGGATAGTAGCTGGAGGCTAGGAAAGGGTGAATTGGTAGTACTGGTGCCATGATAGGACTGAAATACTGTTAAAAGTGGCGTTAAACTCCAATTAATCATTCAATCAATCATTTTTGCATCGCTTGATTCGAATTTATAGGTGGCATTGAATATTGATTTCCTAGTCAAAAGACATTATATACCACCAAGTTATCGGCTCGTGTGCGTACTATTGAGATATTTTGACAAAAAGTCTGCATTTACAAAGACTTGTCATATGGAGAGCAGCTTCAAAAGTTTGAATCAATAAGAAGCCTTACAATGCGTATCGTAAGAAAGATGTAAATAAAAATTCAGCGACACTCCTTCAGCAGCTTAATACTACTTTTGTCGATTATTTTCCGAAATAGGTGCATCAATATATGAGGAACAGTTTGTAAGATCGTACAGTAGGATGGTAATTTTAAAAAAGGCTTGAAATATCATATTTTTATTCAACTTAAACTTGCGAAATACTCCCCGACTGCCTCCACACAAATTCTACGATGGTCAATCCACTACGATGGTCAACCCATTCCCGGAATGCCGCCCGGTACTCCTCTATTAGTATGTATTGATAACACTGTTGACCCACAATGCCCATACAACAACGGGAGACAACGAACCCAGATTCTTTCACATATGCCTGTACCGTAGCTGATTTATGAGGCACCCAGCGCGCACAGATCTTATATAGCCTAAGTCGTTAAAGAAAGATCTTCAAAAATACCAGACTAATGAATGCCACTCATTTTTTATCTCTCGCGCGGTAAAAAATGCATTCTACTCAATTAACTTTTTACAGTAGTAACGCTCAGATCATCCCACTTTAGGGTCATTTTCAATTGACTCCCGACCACCACCTTTTGCAAATCAACGTGAAATTCTGTTGGCGAGACCCGAGATATGCTGTAATCTTAATATACCCTTTTTGAAAGATTTTTCTGTCCATATTGAACGCTATTTCCTATAGTGTATAAAATACGTTAAAAAAACGATGTTGAAATCCAGCACAGCGCCACACGTGGATCTTGTGCACTGCATACCATGATACTGTTCGAAAGAAGTACCCTTTTATTCTAAAATTTGCCTCTTTCTAAACACGTTAAAAGGTTAAAGGCCTAATCTATGAACTTAAAAAGTATCCATCGTGTATTCATTTAAGCTATTAAATAGGTATATGCCCTACATTGATGGTGGATTTGTTTGTTTGAATTGGGTTTTTACGCCGCTTTAAACAGTATTTCATATATGATATAAAAAGAGGCGAGACATTGATATTTTTTTTGGAAAAAAATCTCTCAAAGCGAATCATTGCGTATATGATTTAAATGCAACCAGATGACGTCGTCACGACATTGGCTTCTTTGATTGATAGATTGAATGAGGTTTAACGCTAATTCTAACAGTATTCAGTCATATCGCAGAGAATGGAGCACCTAACAATTGATTCCTGGTATTTCTGACACCAGTACTACCACTACATCCTATTCTAGCCTCCAGCTGCTATCCCACTTAGATTTACGATTATCCATCCAATGGTGAGAGACACGTGTCGGAAAGAATATGTGCCGCCGCCGGGGATAGAACCCATGATTGATGGTGGAAAAAATACGTATTAACCTGCATTTACTTTCTTGGGGAGGAAAGGCTTAAGATAATTGTGACGTGAAAAGCTTGAAGGGTCCCGTTTAGTTGATGCAACCTTCAGCAACCGAATTTCTACTCAGAAAATTCCTTTTGGAGATAATTCATCATCTTAGCTGAAAATCGCGCTCATCAACGAAAGTATATACTAACGTATATAACATTTCCCAGGTTAAGATTGACATTCTAGCTATAGCAAAAATTAAACAAGATAGATCCCTAAAATGTTCTTCTTAAACTAGGACGACACTCAAGCTCAACGCCTAGCTCAACAGCAAAATAACTAACGTATTTATTATTACCCTGTAGCAAGCTCGTCATCCTGGCTAATTATTCAGCTCAATAAAGTAAATATTTATACACGCCTTTTCAATTTAGCTCCATATTCGAGATTGTGGCCAAGTTAAGCAACCATAAAACAATCAAATGTATACCACCTTACCTGTTGATCTAGCATCAATTAAAATACGACAGGGGTTTAATATTTACTTGTCTCCTTAGCTGGTACAGGCGCTTCATGCCGAGTTCAAGGGCAAAACATTCACATAATTCAATGCTATTTGGGCCAGCTTTACTTTTTCATTCAACCTACGCTGAAAGAGGCATGCTCGACTTTAGGCCTCAACGTATTTGCTCTACAGCAAAATTTTTATCTAGGTATATATCATTTCTCTTTAGTTTAGTTAGACTTTAATCTCAACGGAAAGCTAAAAAGGACACCCTTTCGACATTTTATCACGGGCTTTTGTAAGTATGTGCATGGCAAAGATTATATCCTGGCTAGATTATAAAGGAATGCGTAAACCATTGCCTCGTTGAGCTTTTCTTAAGCTGACTGGTCAATGAAGGTGATGAGCAATCACCGCGTTGAACCGGCGTATCGAGCTTGCTTAATGGACAATGATGTGTAGATAACGATGCATTTTTGGTGAACAAAATATTGAGGCGGAGTTTCATAATATATAAACAAGCTCGCAAATCCGCAATTTGTAATCAAGTGCGTTGTGGGGCTGATCTCGGACCAAGAATATCGAACCAGTTTATATATTTTTATTGTTCGGCCAGGCGTTTGGTCGCAAAGCAAAATGATTTAGTCACTTACCTTTTTGAGTTTAGTGTTCAATTTCAATGTCGAGTTTGCTTAACATTTTAGCGCAGTCGCTAGCGCACCAGACTCTTAATCTTTAACAATAGGGTGTCATTGGTTCGATCCCCGGCGGTGGCACATATCCTTTCCGACAATTTTCTATTACCAATGGATGGATAATCATAAACCAAAGTGGGATAGTAGCTGGAGGCCAGGAAAGGATGTAGTGGTAGTACTGGTATGAGAAATACCAGGAGTCCATTGTAAGGTGCTCGCTGCCACGATATGACCGAAATACTGTTAAAAGTGGCTTAAACACCATTCAATTAGCGAATATTAAAAAAAAAATATTTTCATTGTCAGACTTTGAGCTGAAAATGGCTCATATTGCTCAATTAAGGCATACCTCCATAATTTCTTTTTCTCACCGGGCAGGATGAAAGGATTTCATTTATAATTTAGTAATTAATGACTTTGATCTAGGCATCGTGCAGGCTTGTCCAGCTAGTTTTGAAGCACAAACCTTATTCAGCTTGCAGCTTAGTTTGTGTTTACTCAATGATCTGTATATATCTAATTTACACGTGCCAGACTTTACTTACCTAGGCGTTGAAGTGAAATTTTGGTCTCGTTTAACAAGGTGTATGTAAGAAAGTGCGTGGGATTGTGCAACCGACCATTAGACTTGAATGTCGAGTGCCAACAATAACACTTTAGTCACCTACTTTGTGAAATGTGGTTCATTTAGAATGGCGCGCTGGAAAATGCAAAAGTTATTATTTTTGGAGTCAAGCTAGTAGTTGGGCAGGGATATCCTGATAACCTACCTAACAAGCACTTACTTTTACCTTGCTATGTGAGCTTGTTGTTGAGCTTGAAAGCCGGGGCAAACTAATCATATCATGTCGAGCTGAAAATTTGATTACGGACGGCTGTGAAAACTTCACGAACTCACCTGCAAGTCGTAGTTGCCGTGTAATGGCAATACGGTTTTGGTCTTAAATGGAGATTTAACAGACCGCTTTCCGAGTTAACCTAAAGAATATTGCTAAAAGTACTCTCTGCATGTCAGCTTGAATGATATGCCTGACGAGATTATAAGTAAGGGTCAAGGAAATTTATTCAAAGGAAGGGGTAAATAGTTTTAGGTGATTTGAACGGCTAGAATACAATGTGTTGCGACTGTATGCTTGTCCACCCACAAAGCAAATTTCATAGCCATTGGGGATAACAGCAACAACTCCCGAATGAATGATTCGATATGTCGGGCGAATTGGCAATACCTCAACAAGCTTTACATGTACCTTTAAAGCATCTCATTTCACCGTTATTGTAGACATGGGTCGAGGGACAGGTGCATTTTGATTCGATGGAACAAACCCCGTTAATTGTCCTGCAGACTTCGTCATCTTGACATTCACTGCCGTATATAGCTGTGAACAGAATATATTTTGTTTATCAGTTTACATTACTATCAATCTAATTTGAATATTTAATAAACTGATTTCAAAATTAATGTAAAAACGTTTTAACATAGGAATATCAAATTGAAGCAGTTCATGGAGGCCTCTGGCCGAAATATTCATCTGATGAAACGTCATCATCATTAGGTCATGGCGCTATAAGGTCGACCTTATGGCGTCATGGTGTCGAGTTCACGACGTTTCACTAGATCGGTGTAAACAAGACTATGAGTTTGGACTGTCAAAATGTGAAGCGGTTGTTGTAAAATGTAAAGGCCTCATACCGTAACATTGAACTGGGGTAACTTAATTTATTGATAACTTTTTTTTTTTTTTTTAAATTCAAGTAAAAAAAAAAGATTTTACACTCTGAAAAGTGACAAAAGATGATGGGAAACATAGGCTGATAGGCCGTTGGCGTTTATGTCTGTTTAATTCTTCTTATATTAGCACACCTCGAAACTCACCGGTCAATTTGAAACACGAGTTTATTACAGCCTACTTACGTGTACACATGGTGTCCATGGTCACATTCCAGCGGCCTGTTGGTAGACAAACAACTGTATCCCCTCCTACAAATCCGTGGTCACATGTGAAGCTGAACAAGGAACCAATCGTTCTTGACTGATTTGACTTAATTCCATCTGGTAGGGGGCATCGACGATCTGCAATAATTTGTGGCAGTTTTCAAAGTGACTAGAATCAAATGGCCATTTCTATGATCAGAAAGAGGGCGTTATAAATTGGATCTCAATTAAATAATGTGCATGTAACAAATGTTGTTTGTGTTTAGCACGTGTCTATTTATTCCCATCTATTAGAGACCCAGACTATTGTCCGGACAGATACATATCTTCTTATATCAAGTTTGATTCTTGCACACGTATTTGTCGTAAGGCGAGTAAAATGTCGTAACCACATCTTTGTTCAAGCTGTAGTTACGAAATTTGGCATGCGAACGACGTACTGTGTCATTCTCCAAACGTATCAGAGTTGTTGGTAAATGTACCCTTTAGAACCCTATCGATCAGGATTTTATTATGTACCTATAAACTAATTGAGACTTTATACAACGCGACAGAAAAATATCCGTATTGACCTAGTACCTCAATATCCGTATTCGTCGCGTTTGTTGTGTAATGCAAATGTCAACTTATAGGATATTTTCGTGTTACACTAACATGAAGTTCAGCTTCATTCATTCCTATAAACATATCTATCATAATTTAATTGTGTTGCATCTAATCTGGGTTTTCCAATCGTTTTACACATTTTGGCACTGTCAGCCTCTTTTTAGATTTGTGTATGTGTACCGAAATGTCGTCCCAGAGAAGTTTTAAGGCGGCCCCTTGAGTTATAGAGCTCTTACACAGAATGGGCGTACTTGTCAACCCCAAGTTGGTTATTTTTCATAAAGTAGCTTACAGAAGATTTGTCATTATCCTGAAGAATTATAAACTCTATGAAGGTTTCCGTGGTTGAAATATTTATCTCCCATTCACAATATTCTTAGATTTACAAAGTTTACAAATTATGTAAGGTAGATATTTTAATTTCCGATTATTTTCTGGTATATAATAAAAGGAATACTACAATAGTCTTTCTTTCATAAAGGCAATATCTTGTTTCGTAAATTGTGTAGAATACTATTTGACTCGACCTTCGGTCTCGTCAAAAAGTATTCTACACAAGCTACATGACAGATACAGCCTTTAAAAAAGAAAGACTGTTGTAATATTCCATATTTCTTACTTAACTCGTTATATGTACCACATGATAGCATTTGGACAGGTACATATTGAAAGAAGTTTCAGATGATAAATCCAAGTGCTCTAGTTAAAAAAAAAAGAAAAAGAAATAAATTAAGTAGGGAAAAAAACATTGTGAGAAGAGGAGAAATCGCTTGATACAAGTAACTTCTTCTTTGCTCACAGTGGTTTCCAGATCTTTTTTCTTTGTCGCGTTAAAACGCGAAATTATGTTAAAAAAGATTAATGTATAGATATACACGTATTAGTATCCTGTTGTTCCGACAAACTCACGTGTCGTTGGAGCCTTGTCGAGATGTTTCCAAAAACTAAAAGCAACACATTATTTAGTACGTGTTAAATAATTATAACTAAAATCAGCCCCTTTGCAATTAGGTAAAGCCCTTTTCAAATTGTCGCAAAATAAGTGTATTGAATGACCATCTCGTCAACGACAAGTTTATGGAGGTCTTTAGGGTGTTCGCTATTCTATACCTGTTTATGCTTGCAACGGCCTTGCATAGACCAATCCCTGGCCCCGCTCGCTAACTCCGTTGATCCCGACCGATGACTCCTGCAGGTAATTCCAGTTCGATTTTAAACGGCGTTATTTTATGACCAGTGGCATGTAATGAAATAGGAGAATTGTTGTTTCGTGACCTCAATATCGTAACTTCAGGATGAATAAGCTGTAAATACGGCGTTTAAGTGGCCTAACCAACATGAAAAAACCTTGACAACAATGGCGACCAATGTCGGAGATCATAACTCACCTCCGGTCCAAATGATTAATTTCATTAGTCGACTGCTTATTTGCTTGTCAGGCTCGATGGGTCACTTATAAAACTTGTCATACAGTAGTGTTGATTGGTTGATTGGTTGAATGGGGTTTAACCCATTCCAACACAGCAAAATTTTAGACCAGTCCAAATTGAAAGAATCTGCAGACGACAATTTCAAGTTGATGGAATTTTGAACTTTTTGTCTTTTGGGATAGAAAACATTGTGGATAATGAAGAAAGTGCTTGATCCAAGCAATTTCTTCATTTTTCACAATGTTTTCCAAAGCTTTTTCGTTGAGGGGCGTAAAAAGGAGGGATTGGGTTAGAATGGGGGTATTTCAGTCATATCGCGGAGCTAGAGCACCTTAAAATGGATTCCTGGTATTTCTCACACCAGTACTACCACTACATCCTTTCCTAGCCTCCACCTGCTATCTCACTTAGGTTTACGATTATCCACCCATTGGTGAGAGACAAATGTCGAAAAGAATATGAGCCGCCGCCGCGGATTGCACCAATAACATCCCATGATTGAAGATTAGGAGTCCGACGCGCTACCGACTGCGCTATGACGGCGGCCCCTACAGCAGTGTAGATATTTATTATATATACGAATTTTCATACATCTCATAATTATCAGTTGGTGGGTTTGTACGAACGTTTGTAGGGAATATTGATAAAAATCGCTGATTCTTTGTTTGCATTTGAAACAGGAAAAAATTTGCAATTGTGTCGGAAAAGAATGCGCGTAAGTGATTTCGGAAATTCCACATGTTGTTAATTTTCTGCACTTAAAACACCCTTTAGATTTTTTCAGTGTACTGCAATGTTGCATTCGAAGAATGACAAAGGTTGAATTAAACTTTTTGCCAAACGTTGTAATGAACTACAATTTGTTTTTGATTTTACAAAAAGGTTGAAAGTAATTCTCGAATACTCAGTCGGTATAACATTCTTCTGTTTATTGACGGCCTGCTGCTATCAATCCTAAAGACGAATGATCAATCAAAATACTCATCAAAGACATAAAATAAATTTTTGAGCTCCGGCGCTTACATTGATATCGTTCGTTAGTTTACGACTCTAACGGCGTAACTACAGACTGCAGCTTTCTTCAAACTTATTTACGACATTCAGATCGCCTTTTAACGATCTACTTAATAATATTTTTTACAAATTATTGCCATTTGTTACCGCAGTCCAACTGTAATGTCGAAGTTCAGTAGATGGGCCCAGTGATTGGTCAATGTTCGGTTCAAAACTTTGAATACCGGCCCTTAGACACGCTTTCTTTGTGATATGATTGTTCGTCTCTAAAGTTGGCAGTAAATTTACATAACTAGTGAGCAGCTGGTGAAGGATGATGATTGCAGTCCAATTGACCAATCGCTGGCTCCGCTCAAGTTCTCCATTGGCCCCGACTATAGACTCCATAAGAAAGTAACGCTTCTATATCTAACGGCGACATTTTGCAAAATAAACGACTTTATATATAAGGCAAAAAGTAGATTGGTTGGTTGGTGGCCAAACCGTTGTAACTACAGCTTGAATAAGCTGTAGTTACGACGTTTAGGTCGCCAAACCAACTTAAATTGCTACAAATACAAAGGTCGGAGTTCAGAGGTAGCTTCTAGTCTAAATGAATGATTTCATTGGTCGACTGAATCTTTGATTGACAGACGCGATTGGTCAATTGTTGGAGAAATGATAGGCATTAGCGCTACAATATGACTGAAATTACTTTAAAACCACATGTAAACGACCGAATCCTGTCCTTCTTTTACTTACACATTTTGGTACAAGAGTAAGAACACGATGTTCCAGCTACAATATTAGATGGGATGCACGTTTCATCTTCCCCACAAGGACGATTGTAACAGTCGGGGTCAATCTGGTAAAATAATTAAATAATTCTGAAAAAAGGCGCCACAAATAGTACATGAACAAAAGTTTTATTGCATCTAGGGTAATTATGAGGGATTATCAGAGGATTTATCTGGACTTGAGCAAAACTTGTAAATTTAGAATTTCGCTGAAATATGATGTACTTGTATAAGAAGGTGCGGCAAGGTTTCTTTCATAAAGACAAAGCAGGAATAGTTTACACGCAACCAACTGGTCAATCTCGGTTGCCAATCAGACAATCAGTGGACCATTGAAGTTTCTTGTTTAGACCAGAAGTGAGTTTTCATTTCCGACATTAGCCGACATTTCTGTTAAGATGTTTTATTGATTATTAAACGTCGTAGCTATTCAATCTGTATAGGTCACCATCCAGGCATTCTACTTTTTTTATTATCACTTTCTACTTATCATAAGTTTTGCGCCATAACGCCGTTTAAAATCGAAGTGAAACTGCCTGTCGGAGTCATTTGGCGGGGCCAACGGAGTAAGTGGGCGGGGCCAGTGATTGGTCAATTGACGAATAGCTGCTGCCAATCGACATATGACTTGATCAATGCAATCCTTCGTAATATCAGAAATGAGCTATGAACTCAGACATTCAGATTTTGTCGGTTTAGCGACTTAAACGCCAACCGTCAATTTATTATATTTTTTTTACATGTTACTGTTCAGATATTTTGCAAAATATCGTCTTTTAACCCTTGTCATGCTGTATAAATTACCTTACTGAAATGCTGTCAAATCATAGGGTTGAAAGCACTGATAGAACTTATTGTTCAAAAATCAATATTTCTTTTAGAAATCAACTTCACAAACAACTCTGGCAGGTAAAGTACAAGCAGGAGGTGTAGACTAAGATCAGCCTGCACATAAGTGCAGTCTGATCTTAGTCTACACCTCCTGCCAAAACCGGAATATTTCTGGTTCAGCATGACAAGGGTTAATAAGTAAGTCGAACTTCCCAAGGGAGTCAATATTCTGGCTACAACAAATTAACCCATTCCCACACAAGAAAATTTTAGACTGGTCCGAATTGAAAGAAGTTGCAGACGACAATTTTAAGTTGATGGAAATTCAATTTTTTTTTTTTTTGTCATTTTCAACAATGTTTTCCAAAGCCCTTTAATTAAGGGGCGTAAAAAGGAGGGCTTGAGTGAGAATGGGTTAATTCGAAATCATACGCCAGTCCAAAAGGCACTAATAAATGTGACGACTGAATTTAAAATATAAAATAATTCTAAGCGATTTGTAACACAAAATACGCTTTCAGAAGAGCTCCACTAAATCCCTCATTTTGCATATTTACAATAAGAAGGCTCTTGTTTGCTTAACTGACCAAATAAACGATACATTTTTAAGCAGGTTTTTCATTCCTCGGACCATTTTTTTCTGATTGAAAAGTAACACAAGAAATTATTGCAACGTACGACTGACACCACTGCCCACGCCAACTGATACCAACAGGAAATTATACTTCAATTTAAACGGCGTATTTTGCAAAGATTATGGCCGGTAAATATCTATTCGTTTGATTAAGGCTTAACGCCCCATTTAAGAGTATTGCGGTTACTGGAGCACCTAACCAATGATACCAGGTATTTTTGTACTACCACTACAACCTTTCCGAGCCATCAGAAACATCCAAATGTCGGAAAGGATATTTGCCGCGACCGGGGATCGAACCCTGGACCTAATAATTGAGATTCCACTGTTCTATGGCAGCGACCGTCCAGTAACATGTAATAAAAAAGGTAAAATAGTTGGTTAGCGACCTAAACATTGTAACTTCAGCATGAATGAAATTTTCGTCTGCAACTCCGCTCAATAGCAGCGATCGTAAGTAATATACGGGAAGCGCAAAACGTAGTATACAGATCCTTAGAGGTGGGATAAACATGACATAGTTACAAGCATGAAAACATACATGTAGTTTTATAGTTATAAATTCATTGATTAGTTTGATTCCCTTTTTGATTTATGAACTGAAGAGAATATTTTTGTTTTCATGGGGGTATGAACCGAAAAACTTAACCAAACTGTATGAATACGCGAAGCGGATTCATACATTGTGTGATTAGGTTTTTCGGTTCATACCTCCATGAAAACAAAAATTATTTCCTTCATTTCTTATAATTTAATAGCATCGAGCGAGAAAAGCAAAACTTTACAAATTTTGATATTTTTTGTATAGAACTGTTTTGTGCGGAAGTATGAATTAAATTTTTCGACCAATCAGAACGCTCGTTTTTGATAGACGAAACAAACAATTAAATTATTCGAATTTAAATGGAATTGTGTCTTGAGCTTCAATATAGATGTTACTGTTCATATGGTAAGACCATCTTTGTTTGTCCTACCTTTTTGCGAAGCGAGACGCGCTTGCGCAAAGATTGTTTCTAATATTAGTAACAAATCTCTTCTGCTATTTGGACCAATCTAAAATTTTGTGATCTGGTAATGGGTTCAGTCAATTGAATTTACCAAAATCATATCGAAACGAACAATCGGACACACAAACCTTTTCAGCTTACTATAATTCTTTTCTTTCCAATCTTATTTCTTAATAAATAAAATATTTCTTAACTTAATGAAATAAGGCTGAAGGAAACGACGTTTTCAGTTGTCTACCAGGGATCGACAAGGGCTACGCTTTTCCTTATGAATTACCATAATTGCAATTTAGTTCTTAAAGAGTTATACATTAAACATTCATGCCTCTATATCTAGGGAATAATCAATTGTTTGTAAAATAGAATAGATAAAAAGAATATGATTTTTCTTTTATCCTAATAGAGCACCAGAAAAGAGGTCGATGCTGTGGAACAGTTGGCGTTACAACAGCAGCTGTCAACATGTCATTCCTAAATTTTGAGGCAACGTTCTTTGAAAAACCGGTTTCATCGTTTATGGGTTTTCACAAACATTTCTTTTATAACAAGATATTGAAGAGATCATATGGTACTACATGTGATGAAAGTGAAACCATTCGTTAGATTCAAATGTCAATTGACCAATCGCTGGCCCCGGCTGCTTACTCCGCTTGACCCGTCTATTGCCGCCTACCTCGGGGAAAAACAAAACAAAAAAATTCTCTTCATCAAAGCATTATCCAACATGTTGTATAAATCTAAATCATGGAAAAATAGTATCGTGCCTAAGATATAAAAAAGGCTAAACTTTTCATCAATATACATGTACAATAATGAAAAAAGAATCAGTCTTCATTTATGTCATATGGTAATGGGTTAAAATTCCTCCTACCTGACTAGGCCAACTCGATATTTGTGAGAAGAACATTCCAGCCTTCGTCTGTAAAGCTGTGCTGGCGTTGACGTTCAGCTCACAAACCCCTTCATTTGTGTCGAAATTAAACGAAAAACAGATTTTTCTTCTCAGACACATTACTGCACATTCTACGACATCTTTTGTTTTACTTGTCCAGAACTGCTCTCCATCTAAAAACTGATTCGGAACCATGAAATGACCGTAGTCAATTTCGGTGTAACACGTGTTTGGAAGGTGTCCCGGGAATAAAGTGAGTAAAGCGCAGAACACTAGAATTCTCATGCCTGTGTTTGAATATGGTAATATGATGCATTCGTTCTGTAAAACGAAGAAAAATGCATGCTCATAGAGAAAAATGATCATAAACTGGAATATCTGCTTTTATAAATATTTCTCAATGAATATTTTAACAATAGATAATAAAGTTGATTAGAAGAACACGAATTGCGTTGAGCACTACTTTCAAATAGATCTTTGCCCTGGATGGATACAAAGTTAAATCAGATCGTATCTACTGTACATTTCAAACAAATTATTTCCTGTGAAAGAATGCCTCTGGAAACCTTAGCAATGGTTGTCGAATTCTAAAGTGGCCGAATCAATTAGCTATTTTAAAAGAAATTTGTTTGTTATAATGGATTCATTTGTGAAGCTTAACATATCATCTTTGGCGAGCAAAATGTCGTAACTACAGCTTTCTTCAAGCTGTGGTTTCGACATTTTGCTCGACCTCTGACGACATTCATGTAAATTATGGGATACTGTCTTACTATTTATAGCTCGAACTCATATATCATTTTATAATTGCATTTATGAAACAAAAGCTATAATTAATTTTTAATAAAGTCGGTCAGGTATATCAATGGTTTCTAGAGCGAGGAATCGTAGCATTCTTTTCTGTTGTCCAAGTTGACTTTTATATCGATTAAATTTGTTCCTAAATAGATATGAGCCTATGCGTGACATTTCCAACCATTTCGCATGTGCGTGACTCGCACACTTCAGCACTCTGGACAGCCATTCGGGGCAATAAGAACATTCCCTGATTGTTAAAAGATGCTTTTGGTCAGTATGTATCTACAGAGCGCAGAGTGAAGACTCCGATCAGACTGTGCGGATGCACAGGCTGATCTGAGTCTTCACTTGGCGCACATGTGTAATGGTTGGAAATGTCACGCATGCGCTCATATGGAATATTATATGTTACGATAGTGATACAACATCCGGTCTCGTGAAATATCAAAGTTTTCCTCCGCAGCTCAAGCAAATACAAAATGTTATTATATACCTCTTTTTATTAATTAAAATCGATGAAATTATATTAACCCTTGTCATGCTGTATAAATTACCTTACTGAACTGCTGTAAAATCAAAGCGCTGAAAGAACTGATAGAACTTGTTGTTCAAACATCAATATTTCTTTTAGCAATCAACTTCATAAACAACTCTGGCAGGAAAAGTACAAGCAGGAGGTGTAGACTAAGATCAGCCTGCACATAAGTGCAGTCTGATCTTAGTCTACACCTCCTGCCAAAACCGGAATATTCCGGGTTCAGCATGACAAGAGTTAAAAAATCTGTTTTTCTACAAGTATTTCCATTCTCCTTTACTATTCTGATAACGTTCATTTGCATTATGACGTCATATATAAAATATAAATGACGTTATCTTTGCCTGCCTTATATGGAGCCGTATTTGACACTGTTTATGGCGTGTCCGATTTTGTGTATGTGTAATGAATAAATTTTACTAGAAATGTTCATAGGTAAATAATAAGACATTTTTATTAAAATTCTAATAAATGACAGATTCAGATCTGGGACAAATTCACGGATAGCAGTTCACGCCTATTCACCCCAACAAATGCAATTCAAACGAGATATCAAACGACGTTAGTTTGAATAAATCATGGCAAGGTAAATTTGTAAAAAAAGCAAATCGTTTGATGACGACATAAACGTCGTAACTATAGCTTGAAAAAGCCATAGAAATGCTCTAGATTATAATACCAGAAAATCTACAAAGCATAAAAAGTTTCGACCCTTGTAAGGTGGTTAATATATATGTAACAATAACAAATATGTTTTTTTTCTAAAATTGTTTACATTCACAGAAACATGTTTCGGTTGTCTGTGTGAGTGTGTGTGTTTTTTTTTTTGTGTGTTTTTTTTTTTTTTTTGTGTGTGTTTTTTTGTTTTTTGTTTTTTTGTTTTTTGTTTGTTTGTTTGTTTTTATTTTGTGTGTGTGTTGTTGTTGTTGTATTAAGGAAACATCAAAAATGTATGAAACTTACATTAATTTCGGCTATTTGTCTAGGTACCCTTTACCATATATCCGTGATTTGTTTGTCTGGCAGCCAATCGATGGATCGCTGGTAACACTCTCTCAGTTAACCCTTTCCTGTTTTCGGAAATTTTAGACTAGTCCAATTTGAAAGAGGTTGCAGACAACAATGAAAACTGGATGCCATTTGATGTGAAACCATCCTGTGTGGCAGAAAATATTGTGGAAAAAGGAGAAATTGCTTGTTACAAGCAATTTCTTCTTTTTCCACAATGTTTTCTCGAGTATAAAATCACAGGAACTTAAAATCCCGTATTTGAACGGGAAAGTGTTAAGACAGGCGGTCCCGTTTCGTTATAAAACGCCGTTGTTTTGCAACTTATGGTCAGTTTCATGTAATAAAATAAAATGGTTGGATGTGATTTAAAAGCGGTAACTACAGCCTAAAAAAGAGGTCAACAGCCAACCATTCTACCTTTTTGTGTCATGGTACAGACTATGAAATTTGAAAAAAAAACGCAGTTAAATATAGAAGAGGAACTTCCGATTGGAGTCAAAAGGTGGAAGGCAGCGATTAGTCAGTTGCTAAGTATTGCGAGTAAAAAAAAAGATGTACTTACAAGTTATTTTCCAAAATCATAAGAGACAGTGCATAAGTACATCTACCTTCTGTTTCCTAGTATTTGTAATTAAAAACACTAATATCACTATTCTTAAAAACTTGTATCGATCTTGAACAACTGTTCATTTAGATAGTTCAGAACTGGGTAAAAATGATCATGTTATACAGTTTAACCTTTTCTGCTTTTTTCTGTATTTAATGTGCTTCATTTGGCGTCAAAGAATATTGACGAAAAGAAATTAAAAGTGTCAGTTCTAATTAAATCTTTGTTGGTTAATCCCTTGTTTTTAAGCCCCTGTGTTTTTATACTGGAGAAAACATTGTTGAATAAGGAGAAATTACTTGCGACAAGCAATTTCTTCTTTTTCCTTAATAATTTTCTACCCTACTGAACAAAAAATGTTCAAATAATATCTTCTATGAATTGTTACTACAAGACCCTTGAATTTGGACAGGTCTAAACAGTGAAGGGACCCCTCGAAATATACAGAATACATTGACCCTTGGCAGAGATAACAGGGTCGGAACTATTTGTTATTTGTTTATTTTTTAAATCTGGATTTGTCAATATACCTTATTCTAAAATGCATTTACCTAATTAACCTCTGCTGGCCTGATCTCTTTTTCAAATATTTTGTTTTTCTAAGATTTCTGGATGCCTCTCCTCGCATGAAGGGTCATATTTGTCATCGGCTATCCGAGAAAACCTGCTTATATGACAAAAACATTTTTTATTTCATTTCCATTTCAGATTTTAGAGAATAAACTGCCTTTTTGATTCGCAAAAAAATGGAGGAAAATGCTAATACCTTAAAAATGACAAATGACTAAGAAACAACTGTTTTTGCACATTCAACCATAACCAACATCACCAGTGAAGACATATAAAAAAAATAGAATATCAAAAAATAAGAATTACAGTGCAATAATTAATCCCAGAGAAACTGATAGAACATGGGTACAGAGAAACTGATAGAACATTGGTAATGGTAATTTGATATTTGATCCGGACCATTTATTGCCACATAAAAGAATACATAAATATATGTCTCCATTTGCCATGATAGCCCTACCATATTTCACAAGGACAGAGAGAGAGAGAGAGAGAGAGAGAGAGAGAGAGAGAGAGAGAGAGATTTTTTGTTTCTTCGTCTGGTGAACTGACAACAAAAATGGCGAATTGACCTAGTTAGAATTTCCGTTGACTACCGAGGAAATGTTATTCGTGGTGCTGTGTTCCCGTTTAATTAGAATTCTGGATCCCGTATAAATGTTATACGTCGCTTTTGGTTATCCCGAAATGTTGGATCGTGTTAATGCGTTTGATCCGACAAGACTCTGATTATTTACTTTGTTTGTCGTACCATGCAGACACATAGACAGACAGACAGACCCACACACACGCACATATTTATATATATGTGTGTATGTCTGCATGGGTTGTGTGGTCGTGCGTGTGTGTGTGTGCTTGTGTGATTGCTTATTTTGTTTATTAGGCAATCATCGCACATTCGCATTGTTCCTTTGAGTTTATAATACTAGGATGGGGCTTTGAAAGGACATTGGATCCAGATGGACTCTTGTGACCAATTGGCAGATCATCGCTACAGAATATCTTGTAAAAAGCAATTTCTTTATCTGTCACAATGTTTTCCAAAGGTTTCCCAAAAGTTTTTACTTCAGTTCGTAAAAAAAGTAACCAATTTACTAGTTATACGTAAAGATCTTATACAAACTAGTTGCCTACCCATTTTTTAACCCATTCCCACTTAACAAATTTTAGACGGGTCAAACTTGAAAGAAAATGCAGAAGACAATTTTAGGTTGATGGAATCCATAGATTCTTTTTCTTTTGGGGTAGAAAACATTGTGGACATAGAAGAAATTGCTTGACACAAGCAATTTCTTCTATGTCCACAATGTTTTCAAAAGCTTTCTTTTTGAGGGGCGTAAAAAAGGAGGGATTGTGTGGGAAAGGGTTAATTGAAGTATTAAAGAGAAAACACGCTTGAATCTTGATAGACGAAACTAAAAACTGATTCATCCCGCATTTGCATTTCACCAATAAAATTATTAAAATTGATCAGTGTCCAATGTTTGACCCGCGCCCTTCAGGCCTTACCAACTGTTAACTCTTTCCCGTTCAATCCCTGGTTTTACGTCCCTGTGTTTTTATACTTAAGAAAAAATATATTGAAAAAGAAGAATTTACTTGTAACAAGAAATTTGTTTTTTTCCACAATATTTTCTACCCTTCTGAATGTTTATTTTTCATATAAAATCGATTTAATATTGCCGTCTGCACAACCTTTGAAATTGGACAGATCTAAAATTTTGCAAAACAGGAAAGGGCTAACTGAAATCAAGTTTCTTTAAAAGTGACCTTACCTTTCGAGAGACACGTAGACCATGTAATTCTACCAAGATTTTTTTTTATCAAAATGGGGTTACTTGACCGCTCGCGGCTGTAGGTCTGAGAATCAATGCACCAATCGATTGATTCATTTTGAGCGGAAGTGGATTCTGAACTCAAACCTTGAACTACAAATTGATTGTTTGGCGACCTGAGCGTCGTAACTACAGCTTATAGAAGCTTCAGTTACGACGCTTAGGTCACAGAACGCTACAATTTTACTATTTCGTTACATGTCATTGGCCATACATTTTGCCAAACGATGCCGATTAACATAGAATTTGAATTTCCTGTTGGAGTCAGTGGGCGTGACCAGCGAACTCAGTTGGCGTGGCAAACGATTCTTCAATTTTTGTACGCGTATGGCGATTCTAGATTTAAAAAACTCTTCTAAGAACAAGAAGTGTCGATCCGTTAGCCCTAAATCGATATTTAACACCATTTCTTGGGTTTCTTTTGGGAGGCTCAGAAACTTGTTGGGCGTGCACAATGTCGTAACTACAGCTTGACTTAAGCTGTAGGTACGACATTTTGCACACCCAACAACGACCTGTTTGTTAGGTTTGAGTGCCTTGAAGCACGTAACTGAGCATCCCAGCTATATTATTTCAAATTAAATTCCGGAATGTCGTGTTTTCCCACGAGCTTTCATCTTAAGTACAAGATGTTTTTGAGTACTTCCTGAAAATTGACTGATTGTTAAGTATATATATATATATTGCTAACAACTGCAAAATTAATAATTCATAGTAGTTGTTGCTTTTACATTGTTTTAAATACACTAGGAATTCTCCAGGGCATAAAAGTATAATAGAACGAAAAGTGAGTATATATAACATTTTAATTTTATTGTATGTTCCACTTGAAAAAAGACATAAGTAGAAATGGAATTCACTGCCAGGAAAAGTCGATTCCAACCCTTTCTTCATATAATGCCCCTAGAATAGTAATGCCTTTGTGTGATTCGATTTATAAACATCAGCCTTTCTTTATCTGACTACTTTGAGGAGTTCGGCGGATTGACCAATGAAATCATTCATTTATAACTGAAGTGAACTGAGAAGTCCAAAATTTTGTCTAGAAGTTCTGTTGGTTTTGCGACTTGAAAGTCGTAACTTCAGTTTGTTCAAGTTGTATTTGATATCGAAGTTGAACTTACTGTCGGAGCTCAGAGGGCGGGGCAAGTGGACTCAGTGGGCGTAGCCAGCGATCTGTTAATTACCTTTGATGCATACAATAAGTGATGGCCTGTTTTGATGGTAAGTCTTCCTTCACAGCGAGAGCGTCATCGAGATTTCCTTTCGTTTTGAATAATTTACTTAGATATCATTATTGAAGGATGGCAAAAATTATAAGAGGACATTTTAGCTAGCAAAGCCTCAGCTTTGATGGTTTAAGTAAACAAACAAAATTTTGTAGTCATCTAAGAGTTCAATAAGTGCAAACTGCCTATGGAGGCTTAACCACTAATTCAATTGAAAGCATACGCCATAAAAAGCAGTTCTTCTGTATTTCAGGAATATTGCAAACTCTGCCTGCAAGTTCATCTTCTAAGTGTTTTAGCTCACTTGAGCATATCGTGTTCCAAGTGAGTCTGATCAGAGTCTTCACTACGTGCACTGCTTTGTATAGTCACATGATTTAACTTTTTTTCAAATTGTAGAGAACTCCTTCAAACGCTTACATATTATATTATATTAAGCATGCTTAAGAAAGATAAAAACTTTGTAAAACACTGTGGACAATGAAGAAATTGAATGTAACAAGCAATGTCTTCAATATCCGCAATGTTTTCTACCCTAAAAGACAATTTTTTTCTAAATTCCATCAACTTGAAAATGTCGTCTACAACTTCTTTTTCTATTTGAACCATTCTAAGATTTGATCGTGTTGGAGTCGGCTAACTCCTGGATAAATTTATCCCCGTTTATTTTTATTATTACTTTTGACAATGAAGAATACTTAATGAAACCACACTTTGCTAGCTTACAGTACTTCCATTACTTTGATTTTCTAATTCGAACCAATAGTAAAAGTATCTCCTTTTCCGATTCATTCATTGTAGGTGAGATCAGCTCGCGGTTAACTGTTGATATTCCTATTAATTTGACGAATATTGTATCTGCACGAAGTCTTATTTTGTAGATGTTCAAAATCTAGGACAAAAACAACCAAACCACAAACTCCTTTCCTTTAAGATTGTCTGCATGAAATCGAACAGAATCCAAACAGAAACATAAAGGTATGAATTTAAAAGCAAGCGAACAAGACAATAATCGAAAACGATGATGAACAGTAAGGTCTGACACGACTTGTTAGGTTGGTCATGTAGCTTTTGTTTGTTTCCTGCATCTTCTTTTCCATTTATTAAACCCTTTCCCGTTTTTTGGAAATTTTAGACTAGTCCAAATTGGAAGAGGTTGCAGACAACAATGACAACTTGATGCTATTTGAAATGAACCAATCCTATGTGGTAGAAAATATTATGGAAAAGGAGAAATTGCTTGTTACAAGCAATTTCTTCTTTTTCCACAATGTTTTCTCAAGTATAAAATCACAGGAACGTAAAATCCCGTATTTGAACAGGAAAGGGTTAAAATGATTATGTTCCATTCTCGTTTTTAGGAATGCCAAGAATCATCTTTATCATAGTCACTTGCCTTCTTACAGAAGCGATCGTGTGGTCGGCGGAAACTAACGAAGACACGACGGACAAAGATAGAAAGTCAGGCTGTCTGTGCAACGGACGTTATTGCAGTGCCGGACAAACCTGTAAATTTTACGGAAATAACCGATGTCGATGTGTGTTTGTCGGAACGAGCATTCACGATGACAACACCACAATGAATAGCCTGCTACCTCGAGAAACATACCACAATGGCGACGATGAAGAACCATTGTTATTTGAAGTTGACTTGAATTAGAGGACCAATTGTCCTGTTAAAATTGTGGAACTGATAAACAATATAGCCATCAAACATGCATTTGTATATCATATGCATGAATATATAACTATGATATAACTTTAAGTCTACATAAGTCTACATTAGTATGTGAAATCTCCAATTTTCATCCCCTTCATAAACAGTCGGGGATAACCATGACGCCCCGATCTGAAGTAAATCGGTCAAACGAAAACTGCATATCGTCAATTGAGGATTGGCTGATATAAGTCATAAATCGATTGACCAGTCAAATAATTCACATAGACCGAAAGTGATCTTTAAACTCCAACTATAGTGTTAATCTTTTTGTACTTTTGTGACGTAATTAAATCTGTAATCACGACGTTTAGATCGCAAACAAACATTTGCTTTGTTGTTGTTATTATATGTAACTGATCATTCACTTTGCAAAATAAGCCGTCTAATATGCAAATCGAAATTACCTTCGGAGGACAGAGGGCGGTACAAACGATCGGTCAACTAGAAACATGTACATGAATATTAATTTACAATACGCTCTAAACTAAATAATTCTTCCTAGATATTTTGTCAGTTTTGAAATTCAGTATGCACTTCCGACCAGTCCATCTGTTTGGTTTGAATTTCTATCTCCTCTGAGCTCATATGATCTGGCAAGCGGAGGTTATATCCTTGAATATTGCGGCTATACGACTCGAACATAGGTAGGTTCATCAAAGCTGGACGGAACTTCACCAGAAAATAACATAACGCTGAAACAAGATCTTCTTCGTTTTCTGTGTTCAACAATTTAACGTTAATTTTGAAACGTTCGTATAGCTTTGGATGCATTTCCAACTCGTCAAGAATTGCCACACCATCTTCGTCTGCTTGATAAACTTCACCCTGGACATGCTGAAATTAAACAATAGGATGAAGTATAGATATTGTAAACGACAATACCGACGTCGAATCGGGTCACTTTAACCCATTCCCATACAGTAACGCTTTTGGACGCCCCCAAAGAAATCACTTTTGAAAACACTTTGAAAAATGAAGATATTGGTTGTTTCAAGCAATTTCTTCAAAAAAACACAATATTTCTAACCCAAAATACAAAGATTTTTAAGATTCCATCAACTAGAAATTGTCGTCTGCAACAGTCACGCTTTTAAACGCCCCTCAAGACAAATATATTAGAAAACATTGCAGGAAATGAAGAAATTGATTGTTACAAGCAATTTATTCATTTTCCACAATGTTTTCTGACCAGAAAGTTAAAAAAAAAACCACAAATTCCATAAACTTTGAATTGGCGTCTGCAACACCTTTAAATTTGGACCAGTCTAATTTTTTTCCGTCTGGTAATGGGTTTAACAGATTGACGAATCTCTGGTCCCGCCCACTGAGCCCCGATAGGACGTTCTTCTTAGATATATAGACTTATTTTGAAAAATATATGACCAATTACGTGTAAAAAAAGGAGTAAAACTGTTGGTTTGCGATCCGTACATCTTAAAAACAACAGCCCGAATAAACTGTAATTACGACGTCGTTTAAGACACTAAACCATCAAAAATGCTCCCAATAAATGCCAGCAAGTCGAATATCAAAGTTCCCTTCCGATCAGAATTTATACTTTTATTGTTCTATGGACTTTCTGATTTAGAGACACGATTCGTCAACTGTGAGAATCACCGGCCACGCCCTCTGATTTTACGAAATGATGTTTCCAACGGCGAAAATATGATCAGTGGCATACAGAAACAAAAAGTTTTTTTGTGGACCCATACGTGGGAACTACAGCTTAAAAAGGCTTAAGTTACAATGTTTAAGCCGCCAAACAACGTAAATGAATTACACACTATCGGAGCTCACTATTTTACCTTCTGTGAAAAAGCAATGTTCAATTGGTTAAAACTAATTTTGATTAATTGCCGCCAATTTGATTTAAAAACATTCGGGATTTACCATAACATTAAGACATGATAAGCTTTTTCCATCGGCTCTGGTTCGGAAGATTTGTTTATTTGAATTGCGTTTAACGCCACTTTGAAGAGTATTTGAGTCATATCGTAGCTACTTGAGCACCTAATCATGGATTCCTGGGATTTCTCACATTAATACTATAACTATATTTTTTCCGAGCCTCCAGCTGCTCATCCCACATAGGTTTACGATTATCCAACCATCGGTTGGAGACAAATTGTTAGAAAGGATATTTGCCGCGACCGGGGATCGAACCCTGGACTTGAGAGTCCGACGCGATACCAAATGAGCTATATCCGCGGCCTTGTACAGGGGGGTCACACCAAACAGCAGACAATGTGCTTGAAAAAACGATTTGGGAGAGACAACTTGTGCATCAACAAACTTTATTCATTGAATCTTAATTACTTCCCCTAAATATAAGATTATCAAAGTACTGAAAAGTACTGTAAGCTAGCAAAGCATTGTTTCGTTCAGAAATCTTCTTTGTCGAAAGTTATCATGATAAGGAAACGAGGTTAAAGTAGCCAAGGAGTTAACCCCATTCCCTCCTTTTTATACCCCCAAGAAAATAGTTGTGGAAAACAATGTGGAAAATGAAGAAATTGCTTGTTACAAGCAATTTCTTCATTTTACACATTGTTTTCTACCTAAAGAGATATATGGATTAGAATTTTCAATAATTTGAAATTGTCGTCTGCAACTTCTTTGAAGACTCTGATTAGAGCCATTTTGAACACGATGTGCTCAAGTGAGCTAAAACACCCAGGAGATGAACTTGCATGCATAGTTTGCAATATTCTATACATAAGAACTACTTGTTATGGCGCAGGCATTTAGTGGTTAAGCCTCCAGTGGCGGTTTGCACTCGTTGAACTTTGAGACGACCTCAAAATTGTGTCTGTTTACTTAAGCTATCAAAGCTGAAGCTTTGCTAGCTAAAAACATGCGAGTTTTCAAGTGTATTGCTCTATGTCACAAAGGATAAAAATCGCAGACGTAATTTTTATTCTGGAATTTCCTTTAACCTATTTCCAGACGCCAACATTTAAGATTAGATTGAAAGGAGGTGCAGACGACAATGTTATTAGATTTTTTTTCAACTTTCTGGATAGAAATGAAGAAATAGCTTGTTGCAAGCGATTTTTTCATTTTACACAACGTTTTCCATTTTCTTGTCTATTGTCCGAAAGTTAATATTTTCTACATTCTTACCGCGAGGTTGGATTGCTTAATCCATATGAACCCCAGATCTCTCCGACTTCAAAGTATGTCTTTTAATTAATTGAATTGGGTTAAATGCCACTTTTAACAGTATTTCAGTCATATCGCGGCGGCTGGAGCACTTAACAATGGATTCCTGGCATTTCCCACACCAGTACTACCACTATATCCTTTCCCATCCTCAAACGGCTATCACACTTAGGTTAACGATTATCAACCTATTGATGAGAGACAAATGTCGGAAAGGATATGTGCCACCGCCGGGGATCGAACCCATGACATCCCATAATTGAAGATTAGGAGTCTGGTGCGCTACCGACTGCACTATGACGTCGGCAAATATCTTTTAAAATTGCGTGATTAGGATTTTTCAAATGACTTCTTGGATATGCAAGCACTTTAACGGCTACCCAGACCGATAAGCTTTTCGCTCATGGCAGATTGTCTGAATCTAGAATGGTTATTGTTATCTCAAGTTATGTTAATTGGTTTAGTGGGGGGACCACAAATAGTATTTTAGACTGATTGATATAGACATAATTGATGTAGATTGGCTACCTAACCCTTGTTATGCGGAATAAAAACCTCTACAGAGTTGCATTTTAAGATCAAAGGGCTGAAAACTCTGGAATCAATTATGTATTGATAATTTGATTTTGAAAATTTATCTTTAAACAACACTTGCTAAAAAGGGACAAGGGGGTGCAGGCTGATCTTTGTCTTTGCCTCCTGTCATAAAACTAAAAAATATTACGGATTCAGCACCAAAACAGTTAAATTAATTATTTTTTGAAATACTAAAAAAAAGGTTTGGGTAAGCCTGTACAATCTGACAGGGATCGATGTGTTTCAATCCGTCCCTATGGTCTGTTCTAGCGTAACAATTCGTGCTTATTTGCCATTTTTCGGACAATAAAATGTTAGACTAGTCTAGATTGAAAAGGGTCTCAGACGACAAATCATATTGCATTCAATTTGAAAAGAAACGCATCGGATAGAAAACATTGTGAGAAAAGGTAAAACAAATATGCTCGATTCTAGCAATTACTCCTTTTACCATAATGATTTTTAAAAGAAATTCTTCGGAGGCAGGATTGAGTTGAACTGACAAACCGCTGGCCCAGTCGACTTAATCCGTTGGTCCCCTACCT
Organism: Fragum fragum; assembly: GCA_946902895.1. Taxonomy (NCBI): domain Eukaryota; kingdom Metazoa; phylum Mollusca; class Bivalvia; order Cardiida; family Cardiidae; genus Fragum; species Fragum fragum. The sequence continues at coordinate 28,229,799 of OX336365.1, forward strand.
ATTCGACTTCGAAAGGAAGTCCCGCTCGATTTTAAACGGCGTCATTTTGCAAATTGCATTGCCAGTAGCGTGTATCATGATACAGTTGGAGACCTTAACGACGTAACAACAGCTTGAATAAGCTGTAGTCAAGATGTTTAATGTACCAAACTTACTAAAATGTTTCATACAAATCACGGCCAATGGCGTGACCTCAAAGCTCAATTCCGGGCTGAATGTATGATTTAAGTAGCCGATTGATACCTCGATTGACAGACGCAATTGAGAAATCGTGTGAAATCGTGAAATGGAATCGTACTTACATGTCCTTCTCCCCGCTTAAACAACAAAAAAGGTATGTTATACCTAGTCGCGATGACTAACGGATATTTATCCACTGTCCTCGCCGATCCAATGCATTTGAAGTTATCCTTTTCCATCAAGAAATGGTTACGTTCTCCAGTTTTCAAAGTCCCGTAAACGAACACAGTATGCATTTTAGCAAGCGTTAAAAATTACGTTTGAACTTGTAATTTATAGCCTGCGAGATAAATTGACCTAAAAGCGGTGTTCTAGCTATCAAAATATGCTAATCAGACCTTTTTTATTCTTTACCTTCGAAACCTTACCCTTTCACCAAATCTTGACTGTATTACAATCGTGTTAAGGGAAATAGGAATAACTGAAAACATCCTATCGTTCTTTCTCTTCCACGATATAAAAATCGGCTTTTCCATGAATTTTATTGATATATGTACTCTAAATTGACAGATCTTGCTGTCAATCAAATAATCAAACGGCCAATCAAATCACTTTCATTTAGACTTGAAGTAGCTTTTGAACTCCAACATTGACCGACATTTATGTGAAGCGTTTTCAAAGCAAACGCCGTTTGATATCGATAGGAACATCTTGTTGGCGCTCAGTCGAGGTGACCAGCGATATATTTATTGACCAATCGTTGTCTCCGCCCTCTTAGTCATTTGGCTATGCCCACTGACCCGCTTCGTTTTTAAACGGCGTTATTTTGCATAGTTTATGGCCAGTAGCAAGTAACAAAAAGTAGAATGTTGGTTGGCGACCTAAACGCCATAACTACACCTTGAATAATATCTAGTAACGACGTTTAAGTCGCAAAACTAACAAAAAAATCACACAATTAGCGGTCAATATCGGAGTTTAAATCTCAATTTCGGGCTGAATAAAATACACGTTGTGCTCAGGTGAGCTAACAAGGGGCGAATAACTTATCTTCTGTTTTCTATTATAATTCGGTGATGTCCCTTCTCACCAATTTTTTTTTATATGTTGAAATTTAAAACGGGTCCGAAATGATGCTTCGGCTTAAGCAGTTTTATTTAAGAATTGGTTAAATTTGCTCAAGGAAATTATTCTTCACCTGAACGTATAAATCACTGTCATATACCATCATTATCGTGTTGAATTATTAGCTCCTATGTCACAAAGTTTAGAGATGGGGTACATCTAACAGGAAATTGCGTGCAGCTTTTCGTCATCAAAAACACTATTGATTTTAAATGATCACTGTTATTACACTCATAAAACGTCAAATCTAATAATTTGCAAAGTGTTATCTGTGTAGCTAACCTTTGGCATGCCGATCCCCAAGTATTCCTTTTTTTGGCAGGAGGTATAGACTTAGATCAGCCTGCACATATGTGCAGGCTGTCTTTAGTCTACACCTCCTACTTGTCCCTTTTTAAGCCAGCGTTGTTTGTAAGATAAATTTTCAAACTAATTATTAATCCACAATAATTTCATCCAGTGCTGTCAGCCCTTTAATTTTAATGAAATTCTATCAACGATTTTATTTAGCATGACAAGGGTTAAGAGTCCATGGAGAAGGTTTTGGGTGATTTGTACTCAGTGGAATTGAAGAGGAGATACGACAAGCCGTTCTGTCATACTTTTTTTATAAAGACAGAAATGACATAAGGGATTTGTACTCGTGCAGACATCGGTTTAGGAACCCTTTTATATTTGTTATAGGACGATGTGAGTGTTGATAATATGAATTCGATAGATTTCGAAAAAATCAAATACCATCCCGTCTACTCATGTCGAATCCTTCGATCGCAGTTTTATGTCATTGGGTAGTTTCCATTCACTCTGAAAGAGCGGATTCAGTCAAGCTATATCACGCTACAACCATTTTTCCGGGGTCCCTGGTTCGATCAAGCGCTTTTGAAATCATTCTGATGAAACGTTTAAAAAAGGCTTCGTCTCAATATGACCTGAATTGTTGAGTGTGATGTAAAACACCGAGTCATCAATTAATTCATTTACTCTGTCTATACGCTCTTAAAACCTCGGCTCTTGACAGACAGGGCTGAAATTGTTGCCAAACATCTACATTGGCTTTAATTGAATCAAATTTCCTGAACATTTACTAATTTTGATACAACTATTTGTGACATTTCCATTGGTTTCAAATGTGCTAGAAGTGCAGCCAATAAGCCCGATCACCAAAACACCAAAAACCACTCTCATTTTTTTGTCGACACAGTATCCTAAATCCACACAAACTGTTCTCGAATAATAAACGTCTACATGGTTGTTATAAACAGCAACTAGTGTGTACACAGTTCCCTAAACAATATATCTTTAACCCATTTCCTCACAACTAAGTTTTCAAACTGGTCCAAATTGAAAGAAGCTGCAGACGACAACTTAAAGTTGATGCAATTTTAAAATCATTGTCTTTTGGGATAGAAAATAATGTGGATCATGAAGAAATTGCTTGTAACAGGCAATTTCTTCATTTTCCTCGATGTTTTCTAAAGCTATTTTATTGAGGGGTGTGAAAAAGAGGGATTGGGTAAGAATGGATAAAATATCCTTTCATGGCGTTCTGAAAGTGCTGTCAGTGATGAAGAAAATATGTCAGAGTTTGGTCTGATACTTATCATAGAATTTGGTGATACTTGGTGCTTAACCCTTTCCTGTTCAATCCCTGGTCTTTACGTCCCGGTGATTTTATAACTGAGAAAACAATGTAAAAAAAGAAGGTAAAAGCAACTTCTTATTTTTCAAAAATATTTCCTACCCTACAGAATGGCAGGGTTCAATGATAACTAGCACAACACATTCTTACTGTGTTCGCTGATGAAAGGTAATATTATATTACGATAGCGATACAAAATCTTGTAATTGCTTTGAGCTGCTAAGGAAAATTTTTATATTTCAAGAGACAGAAGGTCTCGAGAAGGAAATAAAGATGTGTCGCTATCGTAATGTTCTATTCCATTTATAACAAAGCTACATTTTACATTAAATAAGAGTGATAAAATAATAATCATAAAGAAGTATTTCTACATGTATTTTCATTCTCCTTTACAATTCTAATATCTTTTTTTCGCATTATAACGTCATATAATTAAAACAAAAAACAAAAAACAAAAAAAAACAAGAAATAAACATTTTTTTTTATAAAGGACTAGTAAAACATAATATATGGATAATATTATGATGTATTTTTAGCAGGGGAAAACTTTGGCGACTTATAGTTGTACATTTATTCCTCTTGATTCTAAAATGGTAGTTTGGCAAACTCTGGTCGTTTTGAAAGCATAAATTTAGAATTCAATAATCTATTTAGACCGGAAGTGAATATTGACCTCCGACATTTATGTCAAGCATTATTGGTGATTGTTAATTTAACGCTTTCCCGTTGAATCCCTAGCTTTAATGTCCCTGTGTTTAAATACTTGAGAAAACATTGTGGAAAAACAAGAAATTGCTTGTTACAAGCAATTTCTTCTTTTTCCACAATATTTTCTACCCTACGGAATGATTATTTTTCAAATAAATTTGACTTTAAAATGTCGTCTGCAAATTTTTTGAATGTAGAAAGGTCTAAAATTTTGCGAAACGGAAAAGGGTTTAACGCCGTTACTACAGATTTTTCAAGCTGCAGTTGCGATGTTTAGCTCGCTAATAATCGAGTTTTTCATGTTTCATGGTATTGACCATGTTATACGTAAACATAACTCAATTGATATCTCAGTCTAACCACGCTGTCAGAGGTCAATAGAAGTTGCCAGCGATCAATTGGGTTCTGTGTACTCGGTATGAACCTCGTACCACCATAAAGGCGCCGGCATCGAACTAGCGTCTCTTTCCTTCGGTCCGACATAATGTTTCTCATTCACACCGTCCTTATAACTTTCAAGCATAGGAAGGTCGAGTAAATGTTGCTGGTATTTAACGAGAACGTAAGCCATGATACTGATAACGGAGTCATTTAAATCCCCACTCAACATCTTAACTTTGATGTCTTTTCTTTCGTAAAGCTTTGGGTGTTGCTCCAGTTGGTCCAGACGAGCAAGCTGAGCATCGTCTACCTCATATACTTCTCCCTGTACATTCTGAATTGAAAAATCAAACAAAATTCGTAGGTATTTATCTCATTCATAAACAATGCTTGTCGTACGGAGAAAATCAGGCTACAAGACACAAAAATTACCGTCAGCGATTCATTGTTCAATAACTCTTGTTATGCTGAATATGATTTTTATCATATTAGAATTAAACTAACATCAAAGGACTGAAAGCACTGAAATGCCTGAATTGTAGGTCAATATTTATTTCCAAATTTGATTTAATAAAAAAACAAAAAACAAAAAAAAAAAAAAAAAAAAAAAAAAAAAACGCTGGCTTACATTGACAAACAGGAGGTTTAGATTAGGACCAGAATATAAATATGAATTTTCCTTGTGCAGCATGAAAAAGGATTTGTCAGTGTAATTCCAATTGATTCAAGCTGTAATTACGATGTTTTGGAATTAAGCCGACGATATGTGTTCCAAAATGGATCTCTCTGTTTGTGGACTGTGCAAGATGATCAGGATCGAACGTTTTCTCCTTTGTTGATTTTGGAACCTAGAGTGACCCTTCTATTTCACAGTTTGACCTTTCTCGGAATACGACTTAAGTAAACTTTTTAACCCTTTCCTGTTTTATAAATTTTAGACTGGTCCAAATTCAAAGGTTTTATAGTCGACAAAATTAAATTAGGGTAGGGTAGGGTATTTGAAAAATAATCATTCGGTCGAAGGTAATGTGGAAAAAGTAGAAATGTCTACTTTTTCTACAATATTTTCTCAAGTATAGTAACAAAGGGACGTAAAAACCAATGATTAAACAGAAAAGTGTTAACCATTACCAGACAACAAAATTTTACACTGGTCCAAATACAAAGCGTTGCAGTCGTTATTTCATATATTATGGAAATTAAGAAAAAATGTCTTTTCCTGTAGAAAACATTGTGGATAATGAAGAAATTGCTTGTAACAAGCAAATTCTTCATTTTTCCCAATGTTTACCTGCTTTTTGTCTTAGAGGCGTTAAACTCGTTTTTGTGTGGGAATGTGTTAAGGAGAACACAGGAGTCTCCTTTGGCCTGGCGAGTGATGTTTCGGACTTCCGAAATGACGAAATGGTCACTTGAAGACTTTTCATTTTCCTTAGCTTTTCTTTCAAAAGTCTGTCGGATGATCGCAAAGGATTTATTAAATTAATCGAATTATAGACTTAAAGTAATCAAGACGAGAGATCACAAATCTGAATACGCGATCTTGTGCCTAATCAATATCATGCAAAACAGATACTGAATTTCTTTTCCCAAGTACTATTGTGTAGCTTTCAGACCTCTGAACCAGTCACTCCGTTTGTACTGCATTTAACCTTTCTTCTGTAAAATCCTTTGTTATTACGTCCCTGTTTTTTTTTTTTTTTTTTTGTTGTTGTTGTTGTTGTTATTCATGAGAAAACATTGGGGGAGAAGCAATTCCTTCAAAACCGACAATATTTTCCAACCTGTAGGTTGATTACCGTGACTTTTCGATTTCACCCACTTTTAATTGTCGTCTGAAACTTCTTTCAAATCGGACCAGTCTAACATTTTGAATCAAAGTACTGAAAGTGCTGTAAGCTAGCAAAGCATGGTTGAATTTAGAAAATCTTTACCTTGTTGGGTAGAAAACATTGTGGACATTGAAGAAATTGCTTGTTACAAGCAATTTCTTCATTGTCCACAATGTTTTCCAAAGCTCTTTTCTTTAGATGCTTAAAAAGCGGAATCGGATGGGAATGGGTTAAATAGCATGCTTTTGACAGAGTTCTCTACAATTTGAATAGAGTTTGCAATATTCCTGAAATATAAAAGAACTATTTTTATGGCGTAGGCATTCCAAAGATTTGGTGGTTAAGCCTCCAGTGGCGGTTTGCACTCGTTGAACTTTGAGACGACCTCAAAATTTGGTCTGTTAACTTAAGCTATCAAAGCTGACGCTTTGCTAGCTAAAAATGGGAAAGGGTTAATCTAGTTAAAAGTTTAGACGCGTTCCAAGTTGAATTTAAATAATATGCAGATCTTTTAATCCTATGAACTTCGTAACAACTACCTGGGTATCTTCTCTAGTGTAAAGGCATTGGTACCGTGATAGCTATTAAAAGGGGGGAACCCCGAAACATTCATGTATTTTATTTAAAACGTCGATAAAAGCCTATTAATTCTGCCAAATGTGTACCTTGATTGAATGGAATACATTTAGACGATGAATAAGATATAATTCTCGACTATTCAGTAAATAAAATCGGTAATAACAGAAAAAACTTGTTTCAAAACAGTCGAATAATAATCTCATATTCGTGCATAAAAATAGTATCATAACGTTCTATATAATAACCTTTGTACTTACGTGACCTTTACCCTCCGCGCCGAGCACGTACGGAACGTTGTATCGTGATGCCACGACGAGTGGATACTTTTGCACTGTTACAGCATTTCCTTTAAATACACATGTTCCAAAAGCTTCTTTAGTCATTAAATAATGATTCGGCTCGGATGCTTTAAGCGTTCCATACACAAACACTCTGATTTTTGACATCTTTCAGATCGTAACAACTGTCACATCATATTTTACAACCCTTACATTTGCACTCTAAAGGGAAACTACTCCATTGGATTAAAAAGAAAGAAAAAATCGCGATTATTTCCCGTTTTCCAAAATACCGATAGAACCATATCGTCGTTAGCCGAGCAAAATAAAGTTACTACATAATAATTTAATTTTTAGTTTCGTCTATCAAAAACGAGCGTTTTGATTGGTCGAAAAAAATTATTCATAACTCCATGAACAAAATTTTGAGCACGCAGCGATTTTGTATGCTTCCAAACAAAATAGCCCCATACAAAAATGTATCAAAATTGTAGGTTTTTTGCTTTTTTCGCTCGATACTATTAAATTATAAGAATTGAAGAGATTTTTTTTTGTTTTCATGGAGGTATGAACCGAAAAACCTAATCACACTGTATGAATACGCTTCGCGTATTCATACAGTGTGATTAGGTTTTTCGGAAAAAAAAATCTCTTCATCTCTTTATTGAATACTGAATAGACGTAAAGAAAAATCATAGAATAAATCGTATGGACAACAACAAAAACGAATAAAAATAAATAAACGAGTAGTTAAAACCGTAATAAATAGTAATAAACCCCCTGGTATAAATGAATAAATCATTTTAAAGATTTGATGAATAATTTGGAATGTGTGATTGCTTAACGTAATTATTATCTTTGTTATTGTCAATATTTTCATTAAAATATCATTAAGTTTTCATCGATCATAATTATTTTATTCTATTAATTAACCCTTCCCCTTTCTTGAAATGTTCTCGAATTCGAGAGAAGTTGCAGACGACGTGAAAAACTGGATGTTATTTGAAATGAAACCATGCTATGTGGTAGGAAATATTGTGGAAAGGAGAAATTGTTTGTTAAAATGAATTACTTCTTTTTCCACAATTTTTTTCTCAAGGATGAAAGTGCAGCAGCGTAGAATCCCGTTTTTAACAGGAAAGGGGTAAAGATATTATTATCATTATTATATTTCTATTAAGAATTCATTATTTTTTCATCAATTATAATTATTTTTATTCTTTTAAGAAAGGCTTCGAAACAGGATATTGTGATTAAGCTAAAAATTCTATTCTGACTTCGAGATCTATTTCTTTGCATTTAACTCTATACCACACGGCAAAATTTAAGACTTGCCTAAATTGAAATAAGTTGCAGACGACGATTTCAGGTTGATCGAATCTTAAAAATCTTTGTATTTTGAGTTAGAAACATTGTGGATAATGAAAAAAATGCTTGTAACAAACAATTTCTTCATTGTCCAGAGTGTTTTCCAAAGTGATTTCTTGAGGGGCGTCCAAAAGCGTCACTGTATGTCAATGGATTATTATATAAAAACAACATTTGATCTGGAATAGTTTTTAATGTCTGAAAGAGTAAAAGGGGAAACATAAAATCCTTATAAAAAGAGAGAAAGAAAAATAATTAATTAGATTTTAACCCTTTTAGAAACTCGGTGTTTTTGCGAGTTTTTTTTTTTTTATATTTTCTTGTTGTTTTTTATGGAATTGTGATAATAAGCTTTTTCTTATTTCCCCCAAACCGTACAGTAGTACAGTTAGAAACAATTGCTATTTGGAGTATTCCGGGAAAAGGAAACCACACTGGAAGCAAGAAGTCAGACTAAGTGAACTGTGCAGATTTCCTGTATCTAGAATGGTAATTATAACCTTAGCCTATTACCAGACGACAAAATTTCAGACTGGTCCGAATTGATTGTTTGTTTGAATGGGGTTTTAGTTATATCGCGGCGGCTGGAGCACCTAACAATGGCTTCCTGGTATTTCTCCCACCAGTACCGCCATCACATCCTTTCCTAGCCTCCAGCTGCTATCCCACATAGGTTTACGATTATCGACCCATTGGTGGGAGACAAATAGTCGGAAAGGATGAGTGCCGCCGTCGGGGATCGAACTGGTCCGAATTGAAAGAAATGCAGACGATTTTTTCAAATTGATCTAGAATTCGAAATGGCATCCCAGATATGATTGAAAACATTGTGCGAAAAGGAGAGATTGCTTATTACATGTAGTTTCATCCATTCCCACAAATTTTTCGACGATTTTATTTTTTAAATACACCAGAAAAGGTCAATACTCGGTAATGGGTTGATGCCTATCATTTTTTTATTTGCTGAACGTGACTGACCTGTGCTGAATCTTACATTTTTATCAAATATATTACATTGGCATTTCTGGAAGGTCTTTTTTTATGACATACAGGTGGCATGGTTATGTTGGTCTTCAATCTAGTCCATATACAAAAGTTAAGACTAGTTCAAAATATAAGAGGATTCAGAGTGCGTTTCAGTTGAAAGTAAGTGTTACAGTGTTAAGTGTTACATAGCAGCATTTTTTCCTTTTGCTAAATTTTTAATGACTTTTTTTCTAGCGCATCAAAATGCGGAACATTGTGTTATAATTTAATTTTTTGTTTCGTCTATCAAAAACGAGCGTTCTGATTAGTCGAGAAAAATTGTTCATAACTCCATGAACAAAATTTTGAGCACGCATTGATTTTGTATGCTTCCGCACAAAATAATCCAATACAAAAAGGTACCAAAAGTTGTAAAGCTTTTGTTTTTTCGCTCGAGGCTTTCAAATTATAAGAAATGAAGAGACTATTTTTTGTTTTCATGGAGGTATGAACCTAAAAACCCAATCACACAATGTATGAATCCGCTTCGCGTATTCATACAGTGTGTTTAGGTTTTTCGGTTCAAACCTCCATGAAAACAAAAAAATATTCTCTTCATCTCTTAATTGCTTTAAGTGAGTTAGAATAGTAACAAGGTAGTGCGTGTGTGTTTGATAGAGGCCGGTGTGGGGTCCGGGTATCCTCCGTGCCTTAATCAGTTCACAAACTTTTCTGTTCTTGGTGAATTCTATTTCTGAATTATTGCTTTCCTTTTTACTTTTGCATTTTAACCCATTTTAACTCATTCCCATACCATGACACCTTTTGACGCCTATCAAGAAATACATTTTGGAAAACATTTTGAAAATGAAGAAATTGCTTGACACAAGCATTTTTTTCTTTTTACACAATATTTTCAACCCAGAAAATGTGAAATGAATAAAAAATTCACAAACTTTAAAGTGCCATTTGTAACTACTTTGCAATTGTTTAATCTAAAATTTTGCATTGTAATGGGTTAAAAAGAAGGTGCCTATTGGTACTTTTAGATGAAAATAATATTAAGCTAAATGATTCGTGAAGCACATTTTATATTTTCCTACCTGTCGCAAAAACAAAACAAAAAACGACCGACATATTATCACAATATTCATTTTTTGTCAGGGTAAAATGAAACATAATTCCTCTTCTCAGGTGTTTTCAAATGAACAAGGATATTAACGTGCAAAAATATGATATCATTTATTTCAGAACACACCTGAGACAAGCTCTTACATTTGTTGTCCGATCGTAAATCAATTAATAGACGGCGAAAGACAAAATGACTAGATTTCTTTTGTATTTTTTTTTTCTCTCTCTCCTTCTTCTTTAATTTCCATTCCGGTGTTATAAACGGTAATTTTAGTAGATGAAAATTGAATCACACCAACACGATATATCGATGGATTAGAGCAAAAACATAGTATGGCTCTATACATTGTGTAGAGCAAACTATGTTTTTGCTCTAAGCCCTCGATGTAAATATCGAAAAAACAGCTTATTCAAAGTTGTAGTTACGAGGTTTCGTGCGAACACTGTCCTTACATGATAGGTCAATAAACTTTGACTTCAGTATACACATAGTAAGTCGAAAACAATGAATTCGGGGGTTCTTTTAACCCATTATCTGACGAGAAAATGTTAAACTTGTCTAAACTGGAAACCAGAAATTGCTTGTGACAAGTATGCCTGATATATCAAAAACAACAAAACAAAATCGGTCGTGGGATAAACCTAAACACCCTAACTGCAGACTAGATTTAAGTCGCCAAAATCGAAACTGTTTTTTGTTGATATTGCAATTTTCGTCTCACGATTTTAATGGTCATTAGACTTTTTGCTTGACATCGGCGAACGGTCGATTATCAAATGCCCTGAAGTAACAGAAAATCCAATCAATCTTAATCCTTCCAAGTACACTTCCTGATTTTTAAGTTTCTGTATTCTTATACTTGAAAATCATTGTGGAAAAAGAAGAAATTACTTTTTGAATACTTTTGAATACTTTGAATAGTACTTATTCTATAATACCAACTGATATTCATTTGAATTTGGACAAGTCTAAAATTTTGAGAAACAGGAAGGGTTAAGTCCTTTTCTTTAAATAGCACAATTGCTAGTAAATGTATAGTATGAATAAAGTATAAATCGGGATAATTCCGGAACTGTCAATCAAAAAATATATGGACCAATCTAATCACTCATTTAGATTGAAAGTGCACTTTGCAGTTCTTTGCACCTATTTACGCAGTAGTGTACGACGTTTAGGTTGCAAAAAAAGATCCGCTTATTCTCTTAGCCGAACTTATTGTTATAGGTCAGTGGGCGATACCAGCGAAATCCTACTTTGTCCATTTTAGAATTGACCGATTTGTTTGTTTGGTTTAATGGGTTGAATGGGGTTTTACGCCGCTTTCAACAATCTTTCAGTTATATCGCAACGGCTGGGGTACCTAACAATGGAATCCTGGTATTTCTCACACCAGTACTACCATTACATCCTTTCCTAGCCTCCAGCTGCTATCCCACATAGGTCTACGATTATCGACCCGTTGGTGAGAGACAAATAGTCGGAAAGGATGAGTGCCGCCGTCGGGGATCGAACCCGGTAACTCTAGATTGACAGTCCGACGCGCTACCAACTGCGCTATGACGGCGGCAAGAATTGACCGAGGGAGGCATTTCGATTTGTCACTTGACAAATTCCTTGTTACAAGTAGGAGTAGTTTTAGAAGTAGGATTAAAGAAGACAGTAAAAATAAGAATGGTTGGACAAATTGAAAAGATTAAATTTGACTTTCTTCGATTCAATTCAAATTAAAGTTAATAATAACGTTACCGTCAGAGATTTGTAAAACACGGGGCAACGAGTTTGTAAAAAGTTTTACTTAATCCCACTTTTACCCTTTGCCTAGTTATTGCTAACTAGCCATTATGACCGGACATACCTGAAAAACGAGAGTCTTTTAACAAAAGACTGGATGTATTTCAAAGTTGTAAGGAGAATGGCACTGTTTATTCCATAAACTCCTTTCATCGATATGTTGCTCGGTGCATGTATTTCTTTTAGAACGAAAGTGGAAGTTTACATTGTGACCAGCTCTTGTAATAGGCAACACCAACACCAGAAATAAACCCACAACGATATACCATTTCAGAATCTTCAACTTTTCGAACTTTGTCGTCCCTTTTAGCTAACACTGCGTCAGCTTTGGTAGCTGAAGTTAATTGACAAAATTTTTAGGTCTTCTCAAATGTCAGCGAGTGCAAACTGTCACTGGAGGTTTAACCACTAAATCCATAGAGTGCTTTCGCCATAAAAAGTAGTTCTGATGTAATCCAGGAATATTGCAAACTCTATTCAAATTGTAGCGAACTCTTTCAAAGGCATGCTATTTAATCCATTTTCACTTAATTCCGCTCTTTAAGCATCTCAAGAAAAAAGTTTCGGAAAACATTGTGGCCAATGATAAAATTCTTTGTAACAAGCAATTTTTTCCATTCCCTCACTGCTTTCCACCCACCAAGGGAAATATTTTCTAAATTCAACAAACTTTAAATTGTCGTCTGCAACTTCTTTCAATTTGAACCAGTCTGAGATTTTGTCATGTTGTAATGCGTTAACTCCTGGGTTACTTTAACCTCGTATTTATCGTGACACCTATGGAAAAGGAATTTACTTATAACAAAACTAAAGCTTTCAATAACTTTCCAATACCGGATTTGTACTGCGCAAAGTAATATTTTTAATACTACACAAAATTATTCTAATTTAAATATTTCGGCAAAAATTGCCTTTATCATGAAAAAGAAAATAACATTTTCCTTTTCTTGATAAAGGCATTTTTGCCGAAATATTGAAAGCTATTTTCTCTATCTTGATAAAGGCATTTTTTCCGAAATATCGAGTATTAGAGTGATTATGTATAATGTTTAAACAGGTCCCCGAGGAATATTATTGTGTTATTAAGAATTTTAGCTTTGACCGGCAAAGTAAGAACGCTAAATTTGTGCAGGACAATTCCGGAATTGTACCAATTCTTTCTTTGCGCAGAACACATGCACTTGTAATATAATATGAGGAATATTGTTATATTAGTAAGAATTCTAAGTTTGACCGGCAAACGCTAAATTTGAATAGGACAACTCCTGTATTGAACTAATTCTTTCTTTGCACAGAACACGCGTACATGTAATATGATAACGCATCAAATAATGAAACAAGCACCTGTGAGCTGAAATCTACGATCTCTCAGAGAGCTTAAATTAAGTGGAGATAAGAATTCACATGGCAAGACATATACAGCAAAGGCCCTTAGAAGGTAATTTTAAAGATGGGGAGAGCACATTTGAAGATATACCATGATAGGGGGTAATTCGAGATTTACACGCGATTTTTCAATTCGTGAGAAAATTATTTCGGACAATTTCAATTCCTATCAAAAATTTAGGCTGTGACGGTACATCCATCCTCTCCCCACCCCTTCTACCTATCCACACCCTAAGTCACCCCCTTATCTAGCAAATATAAACGAGCACAGTGCCATCGACTGTTTGAATGAATTAAGCTAAATTTCCAACAATTCTCGTGATAGATGGAACGATTTCTCGAAAGAAAAGCGTAGGACCATGTAAAAGCTAAATAGACGACTTTCGTAACAATTTGGTTTGACACTCTCTGTCTCTTTTTGAAAGAGATCAATTGCGGGTTTGCAACGAAACAAAGAAAGAATTTACTCAGCCATAAAACAAGAAATTTTAACAAATATCTGCCTTTGAAATGAAAGAGATTTTCTTAAGAAATTCTGAACGAAGACGCTTTAAGAGCTGATTATCCTATTATTTTGGAAACCTTATAAACTATATATCTGGCGGACTCGTTGTACACGCACCCTGTTGCTCTGTAGCAATCGTTCTCCTATATATAATCTTCTGATAACTCTACACGAATTCCTTCACTCCTTCCCTTGGTGGCCTAGATTTAGATCGCTTGCAACAAATCAGATTGAACAGCGAACACAAATTGTCTGTCGTGGAAATCAGATGTTGAGAGGCGTTTTTCTCAAGTAGAAATCTCTCTTTATCTATTAGTAATATGTAAAATCCATCATAAATGGATTCTAAGAGTCGTCAATTAGTCACGCCCGTTGGAATTTTGCACCAGATTTAACACGGCATCGCAACAAGAGGTCATCATTGCTAGATAATAAATAAAGGCTTAGTATATCCGAATAATATCAAACTTTTTAAAAGTTTAAGGGTTTAACTTTGTAAAGGATAATGTCAAAAAGACACTGCCATTGAAAGTTGAGCTTAGTTGGACGCTCTAGGCACTTATCTATTGGAACTAAATTGTCTTATTCCTCGGATCATCTTGTTTCCTAACATTACTTAGGTTTCATATAAAGTATTGTTTGGCTTGCTTTAATAGTTGATGAGTTTGTTCGATAGGTAGAAAATATTACATGTAAATGTATATCCATTTACGCTAACGCTTTAAAATGACCAGCAACAGGAGCAAATGAACAAATATCATTTTACAGAAGATTTTCTGCCATTCATTACATACAAGTAAACTGTTTAAACCCAAGACAGATAAGAAAGTAAAAGAACAACAACAAAAAATCATTGAAGGAGATGAATAAACTCGTCGATGTTAAAGTATCCCTGTAATATCACAAAAGGTATACTTTCAAACAGACAGCCAAATAGGATAATATACTGAAATATGACATGGCGTATTTCTTTTTTTACTTTTGAAAGTCTATCACTGTTGCAAATATCTGAGTGTTTATCAAATTGCAAACGTATCAAGATGGTCAACGATGTGTTAATAGTCTTTATTTTAGACTTGTGCGTTCATGCATATTGGTTAAATAAGAATACAAACCCCTAAATGAATTATGTTAACACATCGTTCTTTTGACAAAAATGTCACACAAGAAAGTTTTAGCTCTAGATTACGAAGGGGTTATATTCTATTCCATCAGCACATTTCAAATCGTAGCCGTCGTTCTAAAACCTCGTAACTAGAGCTTCAAGGTAGCTATATGTTTTAAGTCGACAACGGCGAAATATATGGTGGTAATGGAAAGATCCCTGATTCCCCCCATGGAGCTCAAATAGCCCATTCCCACTTGACAAAAAATTAGACTGGTCCATATTCAAAGAGGTTTCAGACAACAATTTTAAGTTGACAAAATTTTAGATTTTTTCTCCTTTTGGGATACAAAACATTGTGCAAAATGGAGAAATTGCTTGTAACAAGCAATTTCTTCATTTTACACAATGTTTTCCCAATTGTTTTTCTTGAAGGGCGTCCAAAAGCGTCACTGTTTGGGAATGGGTTAAGACATATCAATTGCGTTATTTTGCAACATTTACAGCTAGTAACATGTAACATAAAAATAATATAGTTGGTTAGAGACCTAGTCGTCGTAACAACAGCTTAATAAAGCTGTATTCACCACTTTTAAGTCACCAAGCCAACAAAAGCTTCACATGAATGTGGGTAATGTTGAAGTTCAGAATAACTGATTTGATTGGTCGGTTGGTTTTTCATTGACGGACACGGTACGCCAATTATTTCTAGATATCGATGATTGCTACTGATGAAAACTAATCAAAACGGAGTTTTACATATCATACATGGAAATGTATTAAATAGTCATAAATCAGAATATAATATTTAAACCCAAGACTAAGGAAACACTTCTTAAAATGCCTCGTGAGAAAACTATAATGGTTAAATTACATGCCGAATTGCATTATAGGCCGTCTTCCTAGGCGGGTGATTGTTCCTCCAGAGCTCCACGAGTGGAAGTGGGGTGAAAGTAATTAAAACTTAATGTCTAAACCTTACACCGAACTTACATAATCATGGCTGCCGAACGATATCTTGCTCTGGTTTCTCGCATTTTTTACCCAGCCAACGGAATGAACAGAAGGTAGGAATATGTAGAAAACATTTGCTAAGTATTTTTTTCTTTTTCATTTCCCTTCTTCTAAATATTTTTCTGTAAGTAAGAACGTCACATGCGGGGGAAGATTCTGGATAGTGGAAAAACTAGAAGTGCTTAAAAACCCAAATCGCTCAACCAGACTTAATGGATAAGAATATTAGGTAATTCATTTGAAAAATTGTTACATCCTTCCCAATTAACTTAAAGGGTGGCAACTTTCTTTTTTGCAAGAAGTTCGCCCAGTCAACTACTATTTATTACCTCTCTTGCATCATTGCTGAAATTTAGTCTTCAAAATACACGCTTTTTAACGCATTCGAATTGCTTCAAAATCAGATAAAGGGTCACAAAAGGATCATCCCTGTGCAATTTGGAATTAAAATACAGTTCAGTTTCTCATAAAAATGTACATATCTTTGTAAAACCTCAATAGAAGCAGATCATATAGTCAAGAGATGTAGGCATGTACAATTTTGACCTTATCCCATAAAGTTGGAGCTGAATTAAGCGTAACATACTTGCTCCCAACAAGATATAAATAAGAAACGAGCTAAAGGATTAAGGCATGTAGGCAAGCTCAAACGTTGACCCCTCACTGTTATATTGTCTTATAGAGCGCTCAACTGATTAAAACGCAGCACTCGCGTTCTCACAAAGATTTGTAAGATATTGTGAAAATTGGACTATAGGGTCAAGAAATACAGGCAATGTTAGTATTTGACACTTGACCTTCGGCTGTGACCTTGCTCCTTATAGTTGGAGCCTAAATCAAGCCCAGCACACTCGCTCTCATCAATATGTGAAAGTGAGTAAACTATTTTTAGAATTAGTCCATAGCATGAAGATATAAGGAAAAGTAAAAAATTGACTTTTTATCTTTTGCTGTGACCTTGACCTTTCAAATAGGAGTATGAGTCCTGCGCAGTATATTAGACCTCATTAATCCTTCCTCTTTAATTCCTGGTTCTCTCTATTTGTTCTTTGTTGTTGTTGTTGTTGTTGTTGTTTTTGGAAGGGAATTTCTTTCTAACTATTTGATTGTTTATATAGCTTAATAATTTGACATTTAAGAAAAAATATATTAAGGTATTTGTAACGATTATGCCTTTCTGTAATGACATTAGTTCAAATGATATAATGCACTAAACTTATCACTGCTATCTTTCTTGTCATTAAAATGATAACAAATCAACTTTGTGTAATATTTTCTTCTAAGACACATGCATTTGATGTAGGTTGTGGAATTAATCTGTTACATTAGATAGTGATTTCCCTCTCACAAATGGAAAATAGCTGTAGTATTGCAATGCAAATAGGTACATATTTTTCCACCATTTGAAAAATAATGGTGATTTCATTCACACAAAATCCCGATTTTTTAAGCACCTAAACACCTAAACAAAACTGATTGGGAAAACATTGTGGAAAATGAAGAAATTTCTTGTTAAAAGCAATTTTTTCATAATCTATAGTGTTTTCTAACCGGAAAGACAAAGAATTCTAAAATTTCATCAACTTAAAATTGTCGTTCACAACATCTTTGAATTTGGACCAGACTATTTTTTTTTCATCTGGGAATGGGTTAAAAAGTATGTGGACGCTTGTTGATGAATACTGTGATACCTTCAAAATCTGAATGTTTGGAACTGAAGACGTATTGTCCAAGTTAAGATGTACACTTTCCAGGGGTATCTACCCTGTACTGCCCTGAATGAATATGAAAAAAAAGAGAAAAAAAAATAGGGACAATGTTCGTCGTCGAAAAGTGATGATGAAAAGAAAACACTAATATAGCGTTAAATACTTCACAAAATAAAGATTAATTGTACATGAAGGTACATTATCGTCGTAGAAAACTGCACCGGCTGATATTCAATCATCGAGTCATTTGTCAGATGTTTTTTGAGGCATGATAAACCATTACATCTTGCTCGGACAGTATGCAAATTCGTCGACTCATGGGACTCATTCCGAATCTTGCCATAAATGGCATAATGTCTAATGATCGGACTTATCTCCCATTGATTATCTGCCCCCGTCCCTATTTAGTGAAAGGGATCGAAATGGATTTCAAAGGAACGTGCTGTTTGAGCAGGATCGTTCCAGAATGGGATAAATTACACCTTCAGAAAAAGCAGAAATATTCCGGGTTCAGCATCACAAGAGTTAAAACGTTCTATAATGGCTAACTATCAAAAGACATCACACAGAAAGTCTGTAAAGGCTAATCAAGGAGAACACCATTTAGTCTTTACTCAAAATATACTAGGGTGGGGCGTTTTGTTTTGTTTTTTTTTTGTATTTGTTATTGTTTTTAAAATTTTAATAACTGTTTTACCTCTGGTTATACCTTCTTTTTAAGGTTTCAGACTCTCGAAGAAGTGTTCCCTATTCGCTTTCAGTCCAAGAAGATGTTTATCGGCCGAAGTCTGAGATACCTGGAACCCTTTTACCCGAAACAAACACCTAAAATGTTAAAGATAGATCAAAATTCGGACTTTCTTTGCCTATAAATGATAAAAAATATCCCCAAGTATTCTTGTTGTATCTAAACAGTGGGCATAATTAAACAGAGAATGGTGTAATGGATAGTATAACTACTATTTGTTTTACATGACTTGTATGCGAACAACCCACGCAGACTGATCACCGAGACTAACCTTGTATTTTTACCAATACAATACAATACAATACACTTTATTCGCTCCGTTCCGTTTTATGGAAACAGGAGGTAAATGTACATGAAATACAAATATACGAGACAAAAGAAAAAAAAGGTACAATATACATATTTTTTATATGGTATGAGAAAGATGGAGATTTTGGACGAAGATAGAAATTTAGAATTTGTCCATGATTATCTTTATAAATTTGCAAAGATTTACAATTTCTGTTAATTTCTTTATATTCATACGTACCCCAAATTTCAAAGTGTTACGTTTTTTTGTAAAATCAGAGGATATAAAACGTTTTCTTTCTGCTACGAAGGAACAACAGTTAAATATGTAATGGTATTCGTCACCAATTACGTTAGAGCAAAGGGTACATGCTCGTTCAGATATTTCAGACTTCGACCATCTACCATTACAGGGTATTTGCCAAAAGTCGAAAAGTGGGACAAATCCTGGGTTTCTTTGTCAATAAAAAGATGTAGTTTCTCTATGCTTTTATACACATTTAAAATAGAGGCACCATCATGTTACAAATTCACTTATCTGCCTTGTCATCTATAAACGTTGTTCTAGTAGCACGGCCAAGACAGGCTGATCAAAGAGAGCACCACCAGGCTTGAGCTTAAATTTTAGGGGGCGGGGGGGGGGTAGCTAGGATCACACTGTAGGAAACGTGTTACTATCCGATTTCAGTTCAGAAGTAAGGTCATCGGTACAAGTCCGAGAGGTCTTGAGCCCGATCACCTGAAACTACCTTCCAAAAGTCGAAAATATGTAAAAAGAAAATCTCAGTTTCTTCACTGTAAATAAGAAGATTTCCTCAGGTATTTGCACTGCATCTGCAAAGAAACCAAATTTGGGTAAAAAAAAAGCAGTTAAACAGTAATAACCAGATTGTTTGGGCGATGCTTAGAATATTTGGAAAGCCACCCCTGGCAAGATAGGATAAGGACCAAAAGATCAGAATGAAAACGGTATTATTAAAATAAACGAAAACAATTAAAAACATTGGGGGCGAAAAAGGTGTCAAAAATCCTGTATTGAGGTCTTCCAGTCTTGGCTTGAAACAGATAGAGAGACACAGAAACAGAGATACAGAAACTTTTTTTTTCGTTCTTTTCCTATCGCATCTATTTGCTAGGCCCGTCACTTATACATTTGAAGATTGAAGCTGACGCGTACAGGGACTTCAAATCAATGAGAGAAACGCAACTAGTTGATAAATCCCCCAATTATCCTAAAATGGAAAATAGGTCAGCCGAAAAACCATCAATAGTGCATGAAATATTCTATATTGATATAATATTAGGCTATAGATGGAAGATTCCTCAAATAAATTCGTTTGCATCAAATTGAGCGTCTGCGGACAAAAAATGAAACTATTCGTATCGGTTAAATGATTTCTCCCAACAGAGATCACTTTCCTATTTTTCATTAGAGAGCGATTCTTATTGAAAGACATGCATGAACCGTTAGTCTGCATATATGTATGGATGTGTCTGTTTGTCTGTCTCTCCCTCTCCCCCATTCTCTCCTTGCATATAAGAAAATCAAGTATAAGTGCTTCTGAGAATATGAGGGTATGATGGTTGAATCTTACGAAATATAATGTATCGCATGAAAATCATAGACGGGTACTTTTCGTCTGATAGAGACTAGCTTAAATGTTTTTTACCAACTGAACAGTCGCTCAATCAAATAACCAGTCGACCAATGAAATCATTCATTGCGACCATGAAATCTCCAACTTTGGTCGCCATTTTTGTAAACAGTTTTCCTGGTTTGGCGACTTAAACGTCGTAACTACAGTTTGTATTAGCTATAGTTACAACGTTTATGTCGCCAATCAACTATTCCTTTATTTTGTTACATATTACTTGTCACACATTTTGCAAAATAACGCCGGTTAAAATCGAAGCGATACTTCCTGACGGAGTCAATGGACAGGACTAACGAACTTAAGTGGGCGGGGCCAGCGATTTGTCAATTATAAGTTTTAAAGCTTATTTTTATCGTCAAACATTTACAATAAATATTAGTTACATTCCATATTACCCTGCAGTTATGTCATATAGTCCAAAGACCGGCAATAACGATCTAGTTGCGCATCATTTTTTCTAGTATATGGAAAACAAACTACACGCAACATATGTCAAAAGAGAGGTAGTTCTTTACATTACCATGACATAAGTTATCATAAAAACTGCTATGCTTTTGAACTCCTACACAGAAACAATTAGGTACTTGTTGCTCCAGGGAGAATATATCGTTAATCATTTATAACAACACGAAGATCACAAATAAACGTTAGTCACTGATCAAAGTGACCAAATGCGGATCATTGCTTTCATGGTAGATGGTATTAGTTTCTTTTAAAACATTTTTACTTTAAGTTATTTAGTTAACTACAATTCAATTTCAGTTTCGCGTATCAAGATTCACGTGTTTTGATTTGCTTATTTTTCCACCTACTTCCATGAACAAAATCTTGAGCACGCAACTATTTTGTATGTTTGAGTAATAAGTAGATCCACAAAAACTTACTCAAATCTAGTGGATATTAATTTAAGAAATGAAAAAAATAGTTTTGTGTTCATTGAGGTATTAATATAAAATAATTTTTTAAATCGCACTAATGTACGAATCGGGTTCGCGGCGTTCTTTATCGTTTATTCATCTTTTTTTCCCGTGATTTCTTTCTGGATTCACAAAAATTTGATTGGTGAATAAAAGAAAATAACTTAATCTATATATGGACACTGTATCGGGCACATGCAACCAAAATGTTTTCCATACAACTCAAACATTTGCTTTCTACAATACGTGTTCATTCTGCATAATTCAATCTCTCCCACGTAGATGTTTATAAATTTATAAATAAGAATAAATTCGTGTTCTCTAACAATTTCCGAAGGATTATTAACAATTCTCGGTGGATGATATCTTGTACATTTCATCGATATGCAAGTAAAATTTCCAAAATGATTAATCCAACGCTTTTTTTTTCTGTCTACTACCTTAACATTTTGCGTGATTCCTTTGGCTTTCGACTAGATATGAATAAACCTTTAAATACAAATGAATAGGAAAATAAAGACCACCTCTCATCCACCTGTTATACAATTCCGCGGGGCCTGGTCGTGAATCATGTAACCATAATTTATGTTGTACCATTTGTGTCAAATGTCTCCTTTTAGTCGTCTTAACACAAAAAACGCGTCAATAATGTAGGTAGATCAATTTGATTTAAGCATGCGCGCTTATATTATGAAAGCGCACGCGTTATAAAACGCGTGCACTTTCAAAATATTAGCGTGCACGCGTAAAAAGTAAACGGTTTCATATTGTGAGTACTTTTGTAATTTAGGCGCACACATGCGCACATTTTATACCCTTGAACACTCAGTAATTTCGCGCACACGCCTAAATTTTTTTAGTGAACCTGTATTATTTACGCGTGCACGCGTTTATTTTGACGTGTACTACCTAAAGTGGACTTTTGATCCATTCGGTGCGCCATAGTTTAAAGTGGTGTTAAATCTTCCGCACACGGTGGTCGGGATGCCGTGAATAGAAGAGTAGCCACCACTTTGCGATCCAACCTTTGTACGTACTCAGTTGAGAATTTACCCCAACCAAAGACGTGTTTCTGCTTAGATCCTATGGCAGTCAAATGAAAATGAATGACTATATTTGTTTGTTTGAATGGGTTTTAACTCCGCTTTTAACAATTTTTCAGTCATATCGCGACTGGAGCACATAACAGTGGGTTCCTGTTATATCTAGCACCAGTACCACCATTACATCATTTCCTAACCTCCAGATACTATCCCTCTAATGTACGATTATCCAGCTGTTGGTGAGAATATTTGAAAGTTGCTACTTATTTCTCATTACACTTCATTTTTGCCCTATCGAAAGTACTCTGAGAGCGACCAAAGATACTGATCAAGTACATATGACGCTCTTAATTAGATTTTGTTCGTTTTGTGTGTGTGTGTGTGTGTGTGTGTGTGTGTGAATGTGTGTGTGTGTGTGTGTGTGTTTCCCCATTATTTTGTCTCTTTTTTCACAACAACGAAAAAGAACAACCGCTTTATTCGTGTGATTTCGATAAATCTTCCGATTCGCGAACATCAAATTGTCGGTGTACATATGACGCTCTTAATTAGATTTTGTTCGTTTTGTGTGTGTGTGTGTGTGTGTGTGTGTGTGAATGTGTGTGTGTGTGTGTGTGTGTTTCCCCATTATTTTGTCTCTTTTTTCACAACAACGAAAAAGAACAACCGCCAACCGCTTTATTCGTGTGATTTCGATAAATCTTCCGATTCGCGAACATCAAATTGTCGGTGTTCTACCAAGCCTCGTATCTACAGCTTGGAATAAGCTGCAGTTACGAGGTATTGGCAGAACACTGACGAAATGTAATATTTCTCACAAGTTACCGCCTGTCGTAGAAAGATAACTTTTCAATCTCGGTCAGTGAAAGACAATCCGATCTTGCAAAAACAAACCAAACAATTATACTGTACGAAACAATTGACCAATTGGTTGTCAAAAATGATAATAACCAATCGACCAATGAAATCACTCATTTAGACAAGAAACGAGATTTGATCTCCAACATAGCCGCCATTTTTGTCAACCTTTTTTGTTGGTTTGGCGACTAAAATGTCGTATCTACAGCTTTTCCATGCAGAATGTACGACGATATAAGGTCGCCAACCAACTATACTATTCATTTAATCCATTCCCACTTGGCAAAATTTTAGACTGGTCCAAATTGAAAGAAGATGCTGACAACAATTTCAAGTTGGTGGATTTTAATTTTTTTCACCTTTTTGGATAGAAAACATTGTGGATAATGAAGAAATTGCTTGATACAAGCAATTTCTTCATTTTCCACAATGTTTTCCAAAGCTTTTTTCTTGAAGGGCGTTAAATGGAGGGATTGAGTTGGAATGGGTTAATACATGCTATTGGCCATATTAATATTTTTTATTCGAAATAACGCCATTTAAAATCGAAGAAGGGGTTTCCTACCGGAGTGAATGGGCGGGGCTAACTAGGTAAGTGGGCGAGGGCAGTGATTGGTCATTTTGATTAGTACGTGCAATATTTCGTTTTGCGCAGTACAAATATTCTATGATAAGGGTAAATGAACGAAATTAAAGACAGAATTATTTAAACTCATAAAACAAGTATATCTGACTAGACTAAGTTATTGCGAATTTAATTGCACTCCAATTTATGTAATTTGTAACAAGATATCGTATAAACCGGAACATTAATTCAGACATGAGGATGATGTGAAATATGAGATTATTTTAATACTTTGCATTTGACGATCGTGTTCTATACATTGATGTTTTTTGTGCACGACGATGTCAGATGGTTAAAGGCCAGCGCTTTTCTAAAGTAAATCCAAAAAACTACATTGAGGTGTTTTATAGGAAGAGCATTCTTTAGAACGAAGTTTTTTGGATTAAATGAAATAGTCAGAAGGATTATGTTGAGTTCTGGATTTTAAAAGGGGTCGTCCCTCAGAGGGTCAATTTCAGTAAAATTGAGCAGTCTTCAATTCTTTTCTAAAATTGAGTTTTGGAAGGTCAAAACTGTCTAATGCTTTGTTTACCTATCAGTATGGTGTAACTCCAATACTTATATAAACATATAAGGTAATAGGTAGTTTAGAAAACGGACTATGTTTAACCCATTCCCACACAATCTCTCCTTTTTACGCCCCTCAAGAAAAAAGCTTTGGAAAACCTTGTGGAAAATGAAGAAATTGCTTTTAACAAGCAGTTTCTTCATTTTCCACAATGTTTTTTTTACCCTAAAAGATAAAGCATTTTGAAATTCCATCCTCCTGAAATTGTTGTCTGCAACCTCTTTCAATTTGGACCAGTTTAAAAAATGTCATGTGGGAATGTGTCAGACCAGGGACTCATAGCCCTTAAGGAAGAACCTCGAAGAGATCTAGTGCGGAGTCCTTGGGATCTCATTTTATTGATGTCAGACTTAAATCATGTGAGTCTTTTAGTATTTTAGAAAATAAAAATTACAGAATTCTGAAATATACCGAGGAGTAAACAAGAACACCACCTGTTCGGCTAACAGAAGTGACTGATAAAAGTGACATGGGAGGGGCGATTGAATTGAATGGAGTTTAACGCCACTTTTAACAGTATTTCAGTTATATCGCGTTGACTGGAATACCAAACCATAGACTCCTTGCATTTATCACAACAGTACTACCACTACTTCCTTTCCTAGCCTCCAGCTGCTATCCCATTTAAATTTACGATTATCCACCCATTGGTGAGAGACAAATGTCGGAAAGGATACTCGCCGCGGCCGGGGGTCGAACCCGGGAGCCCGTGATTAGGAGTCCTACGCGCTACCAGTGCGACTAACATACCGATAACATACTCGTATATATAGATCTATGTACGAGATAAACTGTGATAATCACTTTCCTGTGACATTATGATTTGTTTGGCAGAATTTGATTCTAAAACCTACCCACTATGATCTAAACAAATGGACAATGTTGGCCATCGTGCGGTTCTTCAATACTCTGGCCTAAAAGTCTCATTGCGAGGACTATCGCTATTTGATCATATTGAGAAAAAGAAGGTCTTATTATAACTTGGTTGTATGATGCAGCTTAGTGAAAAATCGGTGACAAATTCTGGGGAAAACTGTCATTTGGTATGCTCTGCTAACAGGACAATACTCCAGCACATATGTCCACTGTTGCCATGGTTGCTATTCCAGAATGTGTTTTTAAACTGACTGAATATCCAACTTATCCGCCTGATTTAGCTCCATCTGACAACTACCTATTCCCCCAAGAACAAAGTGACCGCCTTTTCGTGCTGATAATGACGTCAAACAAAGTTTTGACACATTTTAGGGCCCCTGATGCTACTTTCTACATTGAAGGTATCCAAATGCTTCAATACCGCTGAACAAAGTGTGTACGCTTGCAAAGTGACTAATAAACCTAATATAACCGCTTCTTTCTGCTTTATGCCACGGAATTATCAATCACCCCTCTGAATTATTTACGTTGCATTTAGAGTCACTTCCCTTGGTAGTATAGACTGCTCTTTTCGTAGTAAAGATACATTCTTTGGATCAACAAATACAATGACTGGTTGGCCAGTGATTTACCTAATACATGTTCCTGGCAGCCTAGTTTTTAAGCCTAGATAACCCAACGTTCAATTTAATACACATTAATCAGTTTGGCCAATACATTTGATGTCAGACCTTAATAAGACCAAGAAGTTTCTCCTCTGTTTTAACCAAGGGCTTTTTTTTCAAATCATTTGTTCAGCTCGGAAATGATCTTTGAATTTCGCAATATATGTTGATATTTTGTGGGTTTTGCCCATTTTGTGTGTGTGTGTGTGTATTTGTTTGGTGACATAAACGTCTTAACTTCAGCTTATTCGAACTGTGGATACGACGTTTATGTCCCCAACCAACCATCTTACTTTTTATTACATGTAACTAGCCACAGGTGTTGCAAAATAGCTCCGTTTAAGATCGAATTGGAACTTCCTGTTGGAGTCAGCTGGCGTGACCAGCGGATTCAGTGGGCGGGGCCAGTAATCCGCCAATTATCGAGGTCATTAGGAATAGTTAAAGAATTAACGAATGCCAGAAAGTCGATAATATGTTTTTATCAAGCAGTTTAACATCGATTGGTCTCTTTTCAAAGCGTCTATTGATATCTCTAATCAAAGAACCTACAAAAAGAGAAAGCCCAAAGGGACACCCTATCTATCACATCTGAATTGCAGATCTAACGACATTCAATCGTTTTAGATAGAGGGAAAACGCCACTTTGTGTCTGGAAGTTAGCATCTTCAATGCTTATTCATCGGCTTAATATGTCCCTTCAAAGGGCTTTATGGTGCCACGCTTTCACTTTAGAGTATTTTAAAAGGGTTTTTTCCTAACATAAAGAGAAAGCGAAGCTACCGGCATTTTTTGCGTTTCATCGGTTGCAAGTTATGTCGCTGTATAGTTTAACAGCATTGCAGAGGTAAGGTATAGCCCTTGGAGTATCTCATAGAATGGTACTTGAAAACAACAGAAAACAAGTTAAATGCATACGTTATTTTTATCTAGCAATAAATAAACTTTGAGATCTAAAAGAAAATTTATTTCAGTGTATTGATTGGTAATGTGCAAAGTTAGGCCAGGGCTGATCATTATGACTATCAAATTAGTTTTGAGGTCAAACACACATTATTTTAGCCTAATCCAACGCAACCCCACTCTTTTGAGCACCTCGAGAAAATTCTTTTGAAGCTTTGTAGACAGTGAGAAATTGATTTTGATAGGCAATTTCTTCAATAGCTAAAATGTTTTCTACCCTAAAAGACAAAGATACATTAAATTCAACAACTTGAAATTATTGTCAAATATTTCTATTGAGACTAGTCTAAGGTTTTGATATGGTTATGAGTAAAAGACAAAAGGACATGTAAGAAATTATAGACTGGTGATGGTTCTAATACCTAAGTGGAAATCTAGTACGTATGTGCGCTGCCCGAGCAATTGACCAATCGCTGGCACCGCTCACTTACTACTTTGGCCCTTATCATTGACCCCGACAGGAAGTTCGGCTTCGATTTTTTACGGCGTTATTTTGCCAAATTATGGCCCGTAGCAGGTTACAAATAAGTAGAATGGTTGGTCGACGACCTTAACTTCGTAACTACAGCTTGAATAAGCCGAGTAACGACGTTTAAGTCGCCAAACCAACAATATCGTTTAACAAAATGGCGGCCAATATCGTGGGTTCAAAGTTTAAAATTAGGCTAAATAAAAGAATTGATTGTTTGGTTGATTTCTTGATTGACAGTCGCGGTTGGCCAATCAAAGTAAAATCAAAAATTAAAGATAAGCCAAGTTTTATATACGTAAGTGGTTACTTACGACATACATGTGAGGTCCTAGACATTATGGTCAATATATAAATGATAGATAAGTCAGGTCTGGATGACTCAGTGGTCACCTATGATATACACGTGAAGCCCGAGACCTTATAGCAAATATATGAATGATAGTTAAGACAGGTTTTGTTTGCATCAGTAGTTACCTATGACTTGCATGTGGGGTCCTGGACCTTATAGTAATTGTATAAATGATAGGTCATTCCGGGTATGTATGCCTCGGTGGTAACCTATGACATTCATGTGTAATCCGAGACCTTATATCAAATGTATAAATGTTTGATAAGTCAGGTTTTGTATACCTCAGTTGTTACCTATGACATGCTAGTGAAATCAGAGACATTATATCAAATGAGTAAATGATAGATAAATCAGGTTTTGTATACTTCAATGGTCACCTTTGACATGCAAGATTAGTCCGAGACCTTACAGCAGATTTATGAATGATAGATAAAATAGTTTGGTAATCCAGGACAAGTATGTGCAGTCATAGACCTTATAGTAAATGATAAGTCAAGTTCTGTATGCCTGATCTGTAATCGAAGTCACCGAATACCTTATTGTATAAAACTGTAGTTACGACACTTTTTTTGCTCACCGACGTTATATGATACATAATATGGGGGTTTTATACCTCGTTTGTAATTTCGAAAAAAAGCGGTGTCGAAGACCATATCGTAAAAGTATGAACGAAGAATAAGAAGGTTTTGATGTGCCAAAGACAATTGAACAATCGCGACTTTCAATGAAAGAATCAATAAACTAATCAAATAATTCTTCTATACCGGAAGCGAACTTTGACCTATGGCAATAGCCGACATTTATATGTAGCATTTTTGTTGGTTCGGCAATTTAATCTACGTACCTATACAGCTTATTCAAGCTACAGTTGGTGGGGCTACCGAAGCGTCAGTCTAAGTCATACAAGTGAAGTCTCGCCGCCACTTTGGTCGAGTGGTAATCTCAAGGCCACGGGTCCGAGCTTAACCATACCACAGGGGTATTAGAGGTTCGGGTAGGGGGGAGTTTTTTTTTTTTTTTTTTTTTTTTTTTTTTTTCAAAACATTTAATAACCAGCCCAAGTTTAACTATCTGTAAAAATTGGTTAGCAATTGGTTCATAATACTGCCTTTCTTACGGGGATGTGAAAACACCCGGTTGGGTTGTAGGTGCAAGAGACAGTGACATATACCACGAGGGCTTTCCCTATTTTGTTGGCATTTTAAGCGTATCTAGTAACTTTACAATTTTATAGATCGACACAATATAGATAAAAGCAAATGAACAATGCGTCGAAAAACTCCCAACAAATAAATCTATCGGCTCATGTGTAAGAGTATATTATCTTTTGGCGACCAAAACTGTTGTTACTACAGCTTGAATAAAATACATAAATCATTCTGTTTTGCCCAAAGAAGATATAAAGGCTCGTATTTTTGTTCACAAATAAATGAGGAAAGCAATGGAAAGAGTTAGATTAGTCATTAAATGTTTTTTTTTTTTTTTTTTTTTTAAATAGACGGGTCCAAATTCAAAAAGGTAGCAGACGACAATATAAAGTAGGTGCAATTCAAAAAGTAACCATCCTATGTGATAGAAAAAATCTGTCGGAAAAGAAGAAATTGCTTGTTACAATGTTTGCTAACCCATACTATCACCGAAACGTAAAAATCGGACACTTTCATGGAAAAGATTAATCACGAGGATATGATTCGAAGAAATAGTATCAGCAAATAACATAATGTCTGTACTTCTCCTAAATGTTGAAATCAAAGGGTTTCTGTTCTTTTCTAGATAAGTATGATATCTTGTGGTAGTCAATAGCCACTTGACTCGTGAACTGTTTTGATAATGGAAAGATCTGTATCACATCTATCATGCTAAGCGCAATGTACCACAATGGTAGTCTTCAATTCGTGAGAAAACATCTGGTATTGTTTACCTTAAAAAGTTTATTAGTGGATTGATCGTCTAACTCGTACTCTAAGAGTAGTCTAAGGATATGGTTTCGAATCCCCATGGTGCCACTGGTTACCTAGGCACTTTCTTAGACGAGACATGTGAGAGCCCTCGCAAGCCTGGAACTGGAGGTTTGCAGGAAGGACATTCCCACTTTT
The DNA here is from genome assembly GCA_946902895.1 of Fragum fragum. Lineage (NCBI taxonomy): Eukaryota > Metazoa > Mollusca > Bivalvia > Cardiida > Cardiidae > Fragum > Fragum fragum. The sequence continues at coordinate 28,259,620 of OX336365.1, forward strand.
GGAGGCCCTCAAATAAAAAAGCTATGGAAAACATTGTGGATAATGAAGAGATTGCTTGCGACAATGTTTTCTATCTCAAAAGACAAAGTTTTTTTTTAAGATTTCACCAACTTAAAATTGTGGCCTGCAACTTCTTTAAAATTTGGTCCAGTATTTTTTTATTATTATTTTTTATTTCTATTTATTTATTTATTCATTTATTTATTTATTGTTATCTGGTAATGGTTTAAAGAATTAACCATACCTCAGACGAAATTGACCGATTGACACTGTCAACAAAGGAATACAACGACCAATCAAATAGTTCATTTCGACCGGAAGTGAACTTTGAACTCCAACATTTGCCGACATGTAGGTGAAGCATTTTGTTAGTTTGGTGTCTTAGATATCGTAGTTACGACGTTTAGGACGCCAACCAACAAAATAACTTTTTTGTTACATGTTAAGAGCCGTACCCTTACAAAATGGAGGAGCTTAATATTGAAGTGGAACGTCCTGCCTGAGTCAGTGGGCGGGGCCAGCGATCTGTCGATATCTTATAGACCATGTCCTTTTCGTCAAAATCAATTCGTTTCTATTGCTTGGAATTAAAGCAAATGAATAATAGTTCAATATCATCAAATAAAGAATGAATAATTAAAAAATCGCAGTGCCTAATCCGAAAAAACTGTGTAGCCTGAAATTAATGAATTTATATTATTAATTCACGGATCGCTGGCCACGCCCACTGACCCCCGAGAAGCTAGTTCGGGCAAGGTAATAAAGTACTTTTTTGTAAAATATGTGGTCAGGGCAGGGAAAAATATTCAGTTGGCGACCTTATTGTTACAACATTAAATTCAATAAATCCACATTGCTTCAGTAACATAATTGTCTAAGTTCAGAGATCACTTTCCGTCTAAACGAATGATTTGATTAGAGCATTGTTCGTTTTATTGGCATCAGCGAGCCTTTAATTTTGCTGGACGTCTACACAAACTTGGGATCAGTGCCAGGCGAGAGAGCGCAATAGGAAGACTCGGATTAGGTTGTTTGCGCAAACTAGTCTTAGTCTTTACTTCGCGCATAAAGGTACTTAACGTATCGCTGGCCACGCCCAAAGAGCTCCGAATCGGAAGTTCAACTTCGATATCATACGGCGTTATTTTTGCAAAATCTACGGCCAGATATATCAAAAAGTAGAATGATTGGTTGGCGACCTAAACGTCGTAAGTACAGCTTGAATAAACTGTACTTACGGCGTTTAAGACGTCAAGCCAACAAATATGCTTCGCATATATTTCAGCCAATATCGGAGTTCAATGTTCACTTCTTGACTGGTTTGATTGGTCGACTGGCTCTTTAACTGAAAGCCATAATCCGTCTATTGTTGGAAATGTTATGCATAGGCTCCTTTTTATTCGCCCAAGTTTCTTGAAACATGGGAAAGAAACGCCGACCGTGCATGAAGCTATCATCATGTGGTTGACTGATGGCATAATGTACCTAAATAGATTTAAAATTCAGTTCACCTGAAAGATTTTTTGTAGTTTTTTATTTGTGTGTTTGTATGTTTTTAAATAGAAGCTGCATTCTTTGGAATCATTGATCAAAAAACGATTTAGCAGTAGTTAGTTTATGTAATATGAATTCATTTAGATATTAAGCTCATATCGCTAATTTAACCTAGCCTCACCGCAAATGAAAAATTAAGTAATTAATACGCCTGTTCGCTGAGAGTTCTCACAGCATGTTCTGCACAGATCTGCGTGGTAAAATGCATCAAACACCCTCACAGAGAGGCTTGCTCGTTTGACTCGTTTAAAATACCTCCACGAGGCAATTAACGCTGTACGGACCTCTTTCATGTTTGGGTGCACTTCGTTACAAACGCGCGTCGACAAATGTTCGCTGATTCGATAACATAAGATTGCACTTAAGTCTTAGATCCTGACTCCAGAAAAAGAGTTATACGGGGATCATTTCCATCTCAAGGTTCTTTTATTGTTGAGGTCAGATTAAAATTTTAAAAAAATATGTCTGTGATTGGAGACAAAAAGATGTAATCTTGTATAGTACGAACGACTCCTGCCTAAAACAATTCAACGTACAAGAAAACATTTCCGTTAAACTTTTGTTAATATATTTGTTACATATACAGACCAAAATAATCTTTAATTCTTGTCATGCTGAGTCCGGATAATTTTGGTATGCAATCAAAATATGGGCAGTCTGATCTTCTTCTAGACCATCTGATTGTACCTTTAATGGTAGATTTGTTTATAAGATACATTTTCAAAATTGTTATTTAGCTACATTAAGTGCTTTCTGTGCTTTCATCCCTTTCATTTTTATGCTGTTTTTGCGGAGGATTTTATATCTAAGTAAAACTTCCTGTCTGAGGAAAGTTAGCGTTGCGAGCGATCCATTGATTGGTGAATTTGTTAGAATGAATCACCTGCTTTTACCGTTATCCGTCAACTTTAAAATATCAAGAATACAAAAAAATAAAAAAGAAACACTTATATGAAAATGACGGTTTGCTGGACCCAGCAGTGACCTCGGATAGGAAGCTTCGACTTATACATTAAACGAAGATACTTTACAAAATGTTTTCTTGGTAATATAAAACAAAAGCAAATGATTGGTTCGCTTCCTAAACGTCGTGGCTACATCTTTAATAAGCTGTAGTTACGTTGTTTAAGTCAGCAATCGAACAAAATGTTTGATAGAAATGTCTGAGTTTAAAGTCCATCTCCGGTCCAAATTAATGATTAAACCGGTCAGTCGACTCTCTGATTGAAAGATTTTTTGTTTGTTTGTTTGTTTGCTTGTTTCAAATATTAGTAGCAGCTATACATAATAACAAACATATACGTAGAAAAAAAAATCTAAAAATGTAAGGAATAATATGCGACCTTTTTCATTTTGCATTGAATGTTTTCGGCCTACATGTAACATAATCTGGAAAGACAAATCGTTTGATTGACAGAAATATGAAAGCTTTGTAATTGATTTCGTCTAGCCAATTCCAGAAACCGTTCAGCTTGATCCAGATTTCACTTCCAAACACGGCATCAATTCCCGCATGGCGTGTACAACTTAAAAACCAACTCATTCGTTCTGATACAGTTATATTCTCAAGTTTCTTTTTAAGCCATACAAGTGAATGCACAGTATGTAATCAGAACCTATTCATAATTTAAAAAAAAAAAAACTAAAAAAACTTGAAAACTTCGAAGGCAGGCAAATAAATTTCGAAAACAATTTTTCTATAACCAAACCTTTCTTTAGCATCCTTCGAAAAAATCACTAGATTAGACCAGAAGTCAACTATGAACCCCGACATTTATATCTATGTTGGTTTGGCGACTCCAACGTCGTAACTACAGCTTATTCAAGCTGTAGTAACGTCGTTTAGGGATGCCAACCAACCATTTTCCTTTTTTGGTTTCATGTTTCGGACTATAATATAATAATTTAATTTTTAGTTTCGTCTATTAAAAACGAGCGTTCTGATTGGCCGAAAAAAATTATTTATAACCCCATGAACAAAATTTTGAGTACGCAGGGATTTTGTATGCTACCGCACAAAATAGTCCAAAACAAAAACATAATTTGTAAAGCTTTTTTTCCCGCTCCATTCTATTAAATAATAACAAATGAAGGGAATATTTTTTTGTTTTCATGGAGGTATGAACCGAAAACCTAATCAGACAATGTATGAATCCGCTTGAAAACAACAACAACAAAAAAAAATCTCTTCATCTCTCAATTGAAAAAAAAAAGATTTTAATGTCTAACCTGTAGTCACGTCATGCCAACATATATGCTTCACATCAAAGTCAGTCAGTGTAGGAGTTAAATAAGCTGTAGTTACGACGTTTAAGTCGCCAAACCAAAAAAAAAAAAATAACAAAAATTGTGGCCAGTGAATGAATGATATCATAGGTCAACTGTTCATTTGATTGACAGCTGTGATTTCTCAATTCGCTGAACCTGAAAATTCAACGGTTACTCAACACAGTAAAACTAAACCAGTTGTTGTATAACTCTATTATATATCTGGGATGAAAGACGCAAACACAAATGCTCTTTAGTTTCATTAAAGACTTTTGATTACGCCAACCTAATAGGAATGCTTAGAAGCCACGTTCAACCACGATGTGAATTACCCCGCATTACAAACGCTGCTTTTTATCACTGGATGTTATCACAAAGATTTATCTATTCCATCGCCTACTCCTTTATGGTATTTGTTCCCCGAGATTGTCTTTGAGCAGGGAATAAAACGATTGTGTAATTGATAGAAAAATTACTGACAACTTGCTAGCTAATAAAGTGGTGATTTTTAGCTCATAAAACCGAACCGGGCCTCCTCTGAAGATATTGTCGATTTATTTCAAAAACCGCGTAACTACAGCTTGTACCAAGCTGTAGTTACGGCGGTTTTTGAAGTAAATCGGTCCTATCTCAGTTTTGTGGTCGACATATGTTTCAACAGCGCCTGTGATTGTGGTTTGAAAGGAACAAAGTAAAAGCGCGATAGTACCAAAGGTTTGATTGGTGAGCATTAAGAGGGATATACCACGGATAATATTCTGTTTGAACAACAATGATCTGAGGTATTTTCTACTTTCTTTTATGCAATTCTTGTGTTAAGATAATAAGATAATTGGTCGATACATTAGAAAAAAGGTTTAAGTAGGGACATACGATTCGATGAATCCGTTCGAAACCCGGATATATAAATGTTCAAGTCGTAAGGTCATTCTGTCAGATATTTTAAAAACGCTGTCTAGAACCTGTAACAACACAGACATATATGAATGTTATCTTCGGCGTAATTAAACGATCCCAGCTGATCTGGGACGACGAAACTAGAAAAATTGTCAGAAAATCGTTGAGTTATGAATGTGTTAGAATTGATACTCTCAGTATGTTAGACAATTGACGAATCGCAGCTGTCAATTAAACGATCGATTGATTAAACCTTTCCTGTTTTGCAAAATGTTAGACCTGTCCAAATCCAAAGGTTTTGAAGACGGCAATTCAAAGTGGGTTTAATTTGAAAAACAATCATTCAATGAGACAGAATATATATTGTGGAAAAAGAGGAAATTGCATATCACAAGGCTTTAAAGGTTATAAATATAGCCTTGAAACAATTTTGAATAATCTTTACTGATTAGGCTTTCGTAAATTTAATATGGAAATATGTTACAAGTATTACCCCTATTTCAGGAGGAAATGCGTAGATCGTGGTCTATTGGTAGATATATCAAAATCAAAACTTTGAGCCAAGTCCTAGGTAGTCGGGTAGATTGATTGATTTAATCGGGTTGAACGCCACTTTTAACAGTATTTCAGTCATATCGCGGCGGCTGGAGCACCTAACCATGGATTCCTGGAATTTCTCACACCAGTACAACCACTTTCATAGCCACAAACTGCTATCCCACTTAGGTTTACTATTATCCATCCATTGGTGAGAAATAAATGTCGGTAAGGATATGTGCCGCCGCCGGGGATCGAACCCATGGCATCCCATGATTGAAGATTGGGAATCTGATACGCTAACGACTGAGCTATGACGGCGGCGGTAGTCGGGTAGAAAAGACCGTGCTTATACATGAATGATACACTAAATACTGGTTATCTGAACTCTTCTGTTCCTTCAACAATGTACATACAACCCATTAAAAGACGATCAAATCCACAGAAATTGCAAACGATATTTCAAAATGCTCTAAAATTGGTAAATAAACTCCTTAAAGAATAGAAAACCTCAGTGAGAACAGGAGAATTTGTAACATACAATTTCTCCTTTTACCAAATACTTTTCCATCATTGTATTTCTTCAAGGCATCAGAGCGTGTCAGTGTATGAATTGCCGTACATTTCCTACTTATACAACAGTACATTTCTCTTATGAAAGTTTTCAGGAGGTATCGAAAACTTATCGTCTTGCTTCTCATCAAAAATCAAGACTGGTCTTTAGATGTCGCGGCAATTACGAAAAATATCTTTCAGATGCGGTCATAATAGACGCCAAGAACTAATTCCGTGCTTTTGGAAGTACGGTAAATCAAATGGACTTTGTTGTTTGTAAATGAAGTGCTTGAAACGATGGGTATCTTGGAAGTGCTTGATTTTGTAGATTGCCTCTTACTTCGAATAAACAGATGCATATCACTGAAGATGTACGCGAAAACCGTTTGCTTTTAGAAGTGTTTTAACAATTTATAGGTTGCTAGCTTTTAAAAAATCAAGCGAAAAGCGAAACAGGCTTCATAACAAGCTTGCAAATGAAAGTTTAGCCGAAGACAGTTTTAACAGGAAGAGGGTGGGGATTTTTGTTGTGTGTGTGTGTTCGTTAAGCAGGAGGGGAGGAGTAGTTTTTAATTTATGCTACTAACGCTCTTCAATTTCTTTACTCAATACAAGCCAGTAACTTGCAGGATGACATTTTCTCTCTTTTTTTTCAGCTTCTCCCTCCTTGTCTCATTGGGCAAATCATTAACACACAGAGAGAAGGACACGCGCACGTGTGTCTGTTTTTATAGAAAGTGGTTAGAAAATAATATGACATAATCATTAATGAAATTTAAAACTCAAATTTAGATTTTAAATTTCGTAAATTATCAAGTTTAGACTAAGAGCCAATCGAGTCATTCAGGACACTAGTAGGGCTACCTTTATAGCGTAATAAATTGGTTGAAATATATAAGCATTCACTACAATGTTTCACCAACCCCTCGACTTGTGATATTTCACATATCCACACATGTATTCAATGTATGCACTCACTTAAACATCGCACGCAAAAGCAGTTTTAGATACGCAAGGTCATATTTAACAAATCCGCATATTACATATTCATGTTCACTGTTACATTTTGCACTCGATCTTCTATGCTACAAATACAAGCTTAAACAAGTTTACTTTTGACCCAATTGTTAAACTGTATTGTTTTAAGTTTAAACTGAGGTATTATTTAAGAGATAAAGAAATGATTTTTTGGAGGTATAAATGTAAAAACCGTATCACCACTGAATGAGGCCGATAAAGTCGACTAAAGGGATACATATAGAATTCTAAAATGTGTTTAATATGTTCTGTATCAAATTGAGAACAAAACAAGACAACGATAATGGTTTCTTGTAATTTATTACATTTGATGCATATGTATTAAGAGGATATCAAGCATGGAAACATATTTCAAGGTTCAGACAATGATTATAGAATTGCTTCGTACGCTAGCATTTTTTTTATTTCATGAGAGTATGAAACATTTTTTTCAATAAACAAGAATTAAGATATTTTGCTATACAATACACTATTTTACCCTATCCTTTTCAATCCCTTGTTTTTACATTCCTTGTTTTTTTTTAATTGAGAAAACATTGTAGAAGAAGAATATATTTCTTGTGACAAGCAATTACTTCTTTTTCTACATTATTTTCTACCCTAGCAAATGGTTATTTTTCAAATTAAATGTACTTTTAATTTTTGTCTGCAAACCTTTGAATTAGATAGGTCTAAAATTTTGGAAAGGGTTAAATAAAGCAACGTGCAATCACTATGTTACCGCAACTTCCTTGGTAATTGACGGAACTCTAGTCACGCCCACTGTCCTCTTACACACTGGCGTCCGACAGGAAGTTTGACTTAGATGTCAGAAGGTGTTATCAGAATTCGATCAATACCATGTAGCAAAAAAAGTTACTCAACTTTTTCAAGCACTAATTTATGTCTCTTAATGACATCAATTAGTGATTGAAAAAGTCCTTAAACCATCAAAAATGATAAACTTAAATGTTGGAGTTCAATATCCACTCCAAGTCTAAATCGATGATTTAATTGGACAATCGATTTTTTATTCACAGTGGCGATCTGCCCATTTCCAAGTGCAGTTGTAGGATTCTTGACCCTCTATCATGTTTGACGCCCTGTAACTCTATGAAAACGAAAACTTTGTTTACAAGGGAAAATTGCTGTCTACCAATTTTGTACCTGTTTCCCAATTCTACCTCCTCTGGAAATATTGGCTGCAACTTCTTTGAACTTGGACAAGTTTTAATTGTGTCATGTGGTAATTGGTGGAAAAAGGAAAGGAGTATTGAAACAGAAATTCAGATTACTCAAACAGGCGCTTTATTAGGGATGAACTCATATTGTGCATGTTTGCTTCATTGCGCACCATGTGCTCCGCTGCAGAAGTGTTTTCCTATTTAAAAAAAAATAATCCAATTAGAAACACTATCTTCAAAGTGTACAAATGTTACATTGTTAGATCGATTAATTTAGTGCAAATCTGAGAAAACTACAAAGAATTTATAATCTCTTTTCGATCTCTCGCGAAAACAAGTCGTGCGTGACGTCGAAACAGCTGATGCACCGAAACACGAGACGCTTGTTGAATAGAGCTTTGCTGTAGGGAATCAAGCGCCTATTTGATACGGCTTTTCAGCGATTCGGAATATCACGCTTGGTTAAATTTGATCATGCTTTTCCCCTTCTCTTGATTATGAAAATAACCCAATACTGTGGAAATCTCGTAGACAGGGATCAGGCGTAATTTGGGAGCAGTTTGATCTATATCTCTTAAATTTGTTTATAAAATAGTACAAATATCTCCTCTTAGGAACCGTTTGCTATAATGTGAATGTATCTTTTAAATTCATTTTTATCAGGAAAGAGAATGTTCGATGTTAAAATGAAAGGAAAAGTATTTCGAGAATTCGTTAGCTGGTTGATTAGGTTATCTGGAAAAAATGACTTAGACTTTGTGTGTGGGCTGCGGTGTATATTATCTAATAAGGCAGGCACTGCAGAAATAAATCCCACATTTGTTGCGACCCAGAAAGATCTCTCTCATATGCATATTTCTGAGATTTCTTTTAATGTGCCTGGGAAATTAATCGAATTACAAGAAACAGACACATTCATATATTATACCCTTTGCCGAATTTAACGACTCAAACTTAATTTAATTCAAAGGCCATGGATATCGTTAATAGGTTAAAACAAAGATTTTAAATACAATGTAGATATGACTATTACCTGAGAAAGAATATTAGAAAATAAAAATTACTTGGTACAAACATCGTCGTGTATTGTATTCTATTGAGGGTGAGAAAAGGTCTTAAGTGAAAATTATAATTTCGGTTAGAAATTGAAAAAAATAGCCCCTCCCCCCGAAAAAAGGCCCAAATAGTTACTCTAACCTATTCCCAAAAATTGTTCTGGTCTAAATTGAAAGGAATTGCAGACGGCATTTTGTAAACTTGCTGGATTGAAAACATTGTGTAAAATGGAGAAATTGCTTAGTTTAAGCAATTTCTTCATTTTTCACAATATTTCCTTAATGGTTTTTCTTGGGGGACGTCAAAAAGCGTCATTTAGTGGGAATTGATTAAGATTCCACATTATCTTAATAAGCACAAAAGAAAGGACCTAGACAAATTGCTTGTAAGTACAGTAGTATTTTCTGCTTTACCAAAAATATCATCGCATTTGACTTAGAAAAGATCAGTTATTCGAGTTGACCAAAATCAAGTCACGACGGATTAATCGCTAACAGACACTTATCATGGTCTAATATTTTTTGGTCGCCCAACGAAGATATTTGATTAGATAGAATGATTCTCAATACATCTACGTTCAGAGAATGTGTCAAACGAGATTAGAAACTGGCCCTGAGTACATCAGATCAGACTCTACAATTGATGTCAATCGGAGAATCAACCAATCAAATCATTCAGAAGTGCACTTTGAACTCCAACTGAACATTGGCAGACTTTTATGTGAAGTTTTTTTGTTTTTTTTTTGTAGGCTGTACGACTTGAACGACTTAACTACACCTTAATGAATCTGAATTTACGACGTTTAGATCGCAAAACAACCATCTTCTTTTGTTACGTGTTACTGTTAATAAATTCTGTAGAAAAAAATACGCCATGTAATATCGTATTTGAACATTCTTACGGAGCTCAGTTGGCGGAGCCAGTGATCCTTCAATTTTCGCTAACAACCATACTCATTTGACGGAAGACATGTATCTTTTTATCCAAATGTCTCCAAGATCTTTCGTATAAGATAATGCATGAAATAATAAAGACATTATCTTTATAGAAGCTTCCTTTTATTCCATTCCCAAACGACAAATCTAAGACTGGACCGAATTCAAAGAGGTTTCAAACTACAAACAAAGTTTTTTTAAAATTGAAAAATAAGGGCCATTTGAGGTAGAAAACATTGTGAGAAAAGTTCTAATTCTTGGGCGCGTAAAAATGCGAGATTTTGTGGTAACTGGTCCAAATTAAAAGAAGTCCTATAGATATCGAGAAATCATTCTGTGTGCAAACAACAAATAACCGGCTTTGTGGGAAAACCAGAAATTTCCTATGACCCTTTCTTCCTTCCCCTACTATATCTTCGCTTGTATAACATATGAAATAAGTATTTGTACGGGAAGGGTTAATTCATTACCACAAACTTTACATTTTGACGCACTGGAGAAACTTTGTCTAAATAAGGAAAAGATTGATAAAAGGCGACGTTGCCCGTATAGCCAATCGCTGGCCAAGGCCTCATAATTCGTTGGCCCAGCCTATAGACTCCGACTACAAGTTCTGATTCGATATTAACCCATTCCCACACAACAAAATTTTAGACTGGTCCAAATTGAAAGACGCTGCAGAAGGCAATTTCAAAATGATAGAATTTTAATTTTTTTCATCTGTTTGGATAGAAAACATTGTGAAAAATGAAGAAATTGCTTCATTTCCACAATGTTTTCCAAGGCTTTTTTACTCAGGGGTGTAAAAAGGAGGGTTTGTGTTAGAATGAGTTAAACGGCGTAATTTCAAAATGAATGGCCAGTAGCATGTTGGTTGGCAACCTAAATATCGTAACAACAGCTTGAATAAACTGTAGTTACGACGTTTAAGGCGCCAAACTGACAAAAAATGATTCACATAAATTGCGGCCAATATCGGAGTTCAAATTTAACTTACAGTCTAAATGAAGAATTTCATTGGCCAACCGATTCTTTGACTGATAGCCGCAAATGGTCAATTTTCCACCCTTTTGTTGCAATATTTCATATACTCTGTATGACTGTATTTTTCCCTAATTTTCGCGATTGTCTTTGAGTTTTCCTTGCCTCAAACTGTGTCGTCATGTTTATGTAGGAACACTGTTTGTTTCGATGAAAGAATTAGATTAAAGTACAGATAGAATAAAAAGGGTAAAGGAACAATCTGCAATAGTTCGATTATAGAAATGTATTGAAAATGAATTAATCTGTAGAAATGATAACAGAGAGGAAATCGTTTAATTAATTCCATCTTTTGACAAAAACTAGTGTATTTATCCCTCCATGACAGCTGCGAACCCCTGAATTTTTTGTCCGCCCGGAACACACACGGCGATCTAATTGCGGCTTGTATCAATATTAGTGATGATATATTGTATGTAATCTGATAGCGATATTGTGTAGTCTGTCGAAGACCGATCTGCGTCTACGCTAACATAATGCAGGTTAAAAAGTTCAAGAATCTAAAGTTAATAAAAGGAGAACATTTAATAAGTGACCGATAAACGCTAAATTGTAAGAACGACATAGTTTCCTATGGTGTGATTTAAAGTTTGAAATGTTTTCCCCGGTGAAGTATATTCCCACTATGCCAGTTGCAAATAAACACTAGCCCTGGAATAAAGATGACAAAACACTGGATAAAGCTTTAGAAATGGTACCCTGATTTGCATGTTCGTGAAAATGGAAATCAAAATAGAAACGTTTGATTGAGCTTTTTCATCCTGAACGCATGGCAGGTTTGGTCTTCTTTAAAAAAAAGTTTTACTAAAAAATCTTAATCGTCCAAATGTCAGTCGGGCTGAAACTTATGGAAAGTTTAAACCTGCCAAAATGTTGAAATAATTCATATCGGCCAAAAACTCCTGTTAATATGGAGAGGTTGAATATTGAGAAATCTCCTAGAAACCATAAGGCATAGATCAGCCTTATATTGCATATCATGATGTCTGCTAGCCCTCTACAAATGTACGTATAAGGATACTAGATAAGCAAACATCATATCAGATAGTTGCGGTGTTTTTAAAGAACTTCTTCGAAAAAAAAACATACATTTTTTTTTTTTATTTCCTTCATGGAAGTATAAAACATTTTTTCTATCCAACCAGGGTTCACTTATCTTGACAGACACTTGCAAAATTAGATTAAAGATCAGGTGTTGCCCTTGGTTTATCTCACTCCCACTCAATCACGCTTTTTTAACGCTCACCAGAAAAAAAAGCCATGGAAAGCATTGTGGTCAATGAAAAAATTGCTTGATACAAGCAATTTCTTCATTTTCCACAAAGTTTTCTTTCCTTATAGAGATTTTTGATTTCATCAAAATCAAAATGTCGTCTGCAATTTCTTACAAAGTTGGACAAGTCGGAAATTTTGTCGTTCGGTAATGGGTTTAAGTCTTATTCGTAAGGGAAAGAAGCAAGGGTCAAGCCTGTGAAATAGGTACTGTACGGTTCACATAGACGATCGAAAAATTTGATTGGTTGAAATATAAAACAATGTTATTGACGATATTACACACACACAAAAGGTAAAGCTTCTTCCGAAAACAGGGTAGATAGACAATCGAACGATTTGATTGGTCAAGATAATAAACAATTTTATAGACAATAACACACATACGGAAATGTGAAGCTACTTCCGTAAACACGGTAGATAGACACTCAAATGATTTGATTGGTTGAAATATATAGCAATGCGTGCAATGTAATTTTTGGTGATATCTAGATAAACCACGGGCTTGGGCTTTGAAAGCAGTCTCGAACATAGGGGAAAGAAAGGGCCCAAACAAATAAAAATTAGTTTATATGATATGTTAAGGCAGTGATCCAAAGCACGTGGCAAACAAATAAAGAATAACAATAAACTGAGTAAATAAAATGCATAATTAATTTCGTTGTTCTCTTTATTACATACGAACTATAAAACTTACATGAAATATTATAGAAAATATGAATATTGCATGAAGCTAAGGAACCATTAAACGCTTTTACGAAGAAATATAAAGAATGTATTAAAGTCTGTTTTCAATTAATTCATTTGATTTTTTTAAAACATTAGTCGACCCTGTTCAAACGATCATCTCCTATTAAACGACCACTTTTATCAAGCTTCTCATTTAATATTCATGTGTATGTAAAAGAACTTCCCGGGAACTCCGCACAAGTAAAATCGATATTCGAAAAAAAGGAAGGATCTGGCAGAGGTCAGTCGGAGATAAAAATTGAAAGTAGAACTACAGTTGTAGACCCAGAAAATCTACTCAGTGCGAAAGATTTATGATTCCTGTCTCTCCATCTTGGTCTACAATTAGTCGAACATGCCCCGAGGACCGAGGTCGGGTCGACATTTATATTGAGCGTTTTCTGTTGGTTGGAGACTTAAACGTCGTAACTACAGCTTATTCAAGCTGTAGTTACGACGTTTAGGTCGCCGACCAGCCATTTCACTTTTATTGCACGTTATTGACCAAAATAACGCCATTTAAATTATAAATGGAAAATTTCTATCGGAGCTCAATGGGCGTGAACAACGATCCGTCAGTTGTCTATGGACACTTACTGTACAGTTCAAAACTACGCCCCCGAGCTGTTGATACCTTTTCTAATCTTGAGAATACGAACCGTGCACAGCTCATCAATCAAACACCCTGAAATGTTTACAATAACTTTTCGTTCCATTTCTCACGCCTACTAACCGAGATATGACTTAGATCACGCCCTTGGAGAAGGTGGAATTCCTGGTTGAAATTGTATGTAAATTGACCTTTGGGTACATTTGAGTGTTGTCAGGTTACCGCGATTAGCCGGCAAAGGGAGGCAGGTCAGGGACGATGTTTAACGCCACTTTCAACAGGATTTTAGTTATGTCACGTTGCCTAGTTCAACAAACCATGGCATCTCACATTATTTCAGCAACAAAATCCAGTCCAATCCCAGCCAAAAACCGCCCTTCAAAGTTAGAGCACTATTTATCATTTGACCATTTGCGAGAAACAAAAGACGAGCGACGGTAATGTGTATTTGCCACAAAAATGTTTGCCTAGCCGGGTTCGAATTCGTGCCCCGTGATGAAATAGCGAAACATACGACTGGCTGAGTGCATTCCTTTTTGATATACCATATTAATTATTGTGATTGGTCTAAAAATGATTTTTGTATCTGAAATTAAATCATTGTTAGCTCGTTATATGAATAAAAAAAGGGTATCTACTTCTAATTCCAGTGCTAGTGTAATTGAACCAAGCTTTATAAAAAAGAATTTAGCATAGGAATATCTTATCAAATCTTTGCTTTTTTCTTAACCGATTCCCGCAAAAACCCTATTTTTACGCCCCTCAAAAAAGCTTTGGAAAACATTGTTGAAAATGAAGAAATTGCTTGTATCAAGCAATTTCTTCATTTTCCACTATGCTTTTTATCAAAAAAAAGACGAAAAAAACAGCTTCTCTCAATTTGGACAAGTCTAAAATTTTGTTTTTGGGAAATGGGTTAAGAAATAAAAATGTGGAAAACTTGAACCCAAGAAAGAACACGTGAACTAGTCCCCACCAACATGCGCACCAAAACAAGTCATCAACGTCGAGGAGACAAGTCTGTTCATATTACGTCATCATTACGTATAGTAAATTGTTTCATAACTTTGGCGACTTGAAACTTCGTCCTCTTTCCATTCTGAAAGTACAAACACAAATATATTTATGTGCAAAGGTCGTATCCTGACATAAAGATATATCTTTTGTCAAAATGACTTAGTAATTAGAGACTTGTCGTTGTATTTTTGAAGACTTTTGAGACGTATAAGTCCATGGTGACTACCTCGCGTATTACTTCTGGGGTTACATTCAAGTTTACGTACATTAGCCAATAAAAAGAAAGAATATCATTCAGAAAGGATTCAAGACGACTCTAGCATCCTGTTACATCACATGGAAGCATTTTGAAGTGATAAAGAAAATCTAAGATTCTATCGTCTAATAATCGTCTAATTGAGACTATAACAGGTTTTTAGACTGAAAACCCCAAAAATGGGGTCCCAGGATTCCGCACTCTGTGCCATAAGGGTCATTCCTTAAGGTTTAGGAGTCTCTAGTTTAAACGTTGTCTGTTTTCTCAGCTACACTCGTGTTTTTCGGTACCCCCCTTTTCGTCGTCGTTGTTGTTGTTTTGATAAACATTTAGGTTACAGGATGGTGACGGATAAAGAACTATTAGACAGATATGACATTCTTGGAATCAGCTTTTGTTGAGCCCCATAGGGTCCATAAGACTCGAGCCAGACATCCTTTTGAGAGCACTTGCTAATTATGTGTGAGTTTCAAGATTCGCATAACCTGCGTGCGTTAAAGTTTTGTACAAACAAGGGTAGTTACATGACAGATGTATCGTTTTCTAAAGATAAACGTTTCTATTATGCAGCATTGTATCCGAAGGATATCAATTTTTAGACAGATTTATGCCTTATTTTGCACTAGGCATCTGTTTGATTGCCAACCATGCAAGCCCATTATACAATCAATAAAACACTTTGATCACACAGCACCCGGGGGCCATGGTTCTTTGGTGTAAGGTTTCCAAATAATAAGAACGATCTTTCGGAATTTATTCACCCTTACCCTTGTCAGGTTAGAGCCCTGCTCTGCATATTCGGCAAGATTCGATTTCGTCAAAACTGTGCCTTTTGTTATTTTGTTATATAAGAAACGCGTTATATCACGAACTGGGGCTGAAAGACGGACTATACGTTTTGTTTTTATTCGATTTTGTGCTGTTGTTGTTTCAATTTCTTTGATTTGTTGATAAATTATATACTCAAATGCCTGCTTAAAGCAAACCGGGACATGAGAATTTAAATCATAGAAAGGATTTAATATAGGTCTTTCGATTTCCAGTACAAATGTAAACAGAGCTATGAAACAAAATTCACATTCCCACACAATGACGCTTTCTGACTCCCCTAAAGAAAAGTAATTGGGAAAACATTTTGCAAAATCAAGAAATTGCTTGTAACAAGCAATTTCTTCATTTTCAACGATATTTTCTATTAAGAATTTTGAAAAAATCTAAAATTTCATAAACTTCAATTTTTCTTCCGCAACTCCTGTCAATTTCAAAGTCCAAAAAATGCGTGTGGGAATGATTTGATTGAAATGAATTATATTAGCGTACAATAGGAGCTTTCATGTATTCTTCCACATAAGAAATAGCTTTTTTAAGTATACACATCGGAAGTCGAGAATAGGATATTACGATGCCTATAATGACCCCACTATACTTCAATGACGATATCGCGATATTACCATGATGTACCATTATGTAAGTATCGGAGAGTACAATTTCGATAACTTAGCAGAGAAGTGGTGAGAACATGAGCTTATCGCACGTTCTAGTGATCGTTTTCTCGTGTAATTATCGACAAAACTCTCGTCCTCTCATCATTGAAACTCTCGGCATCTCACCATTGAAACTCTCGGAATCTCACCATTGGAACTCTCGGAACATCACCATTGAAACTCTCGGAATCTCACAATTGAAACACTCGGCATCTCACCATTGAAACTCTCGGCACCTCACCATTGAAATTCTCGGCAACTCACCATTGAAACTCTAAGATACCCACCATCGTAACTTTAGGGATTTCACTATCGAAATCCTTTGGGGTCTTACCATCGAAACTCTAGGCATTTCACCATCGATACTCTCGGTATCTCACTATTGAAACTGTCGGAATCTCACCATCGTAACTCTAGGGATCTTTTTATCGAAATTCTCGGCAACTCACCATTGAAACTCCCGGAATCTCACGATCGTAACTCAAGGGATCACACTATCGAAACCATTGAGATATTACCATCGAAACCCTCTGGTTCTCGCCATGCAAACTCTAGGATTCCCTCAATCGAAACGCTCGGCATCTCACCATCGAAATTCTTGGGATCTCGCCGCTATTCCTTCGTGTAATCCATCGTTCATGTGTTCTCGTGTTATTACTATGGTACTCGTTGTTAGAAATCATCAAATAGTTTTGCGTTCGCCCTAACTGTAGATGTATTCCTTAGAATGGCAATTATAAGTGAATTTTCTGCATATTGCGTGAGATGGTTTGTTGTCAGTCTACATTTTTTACACAGTTCGATAATTGGAGAGAATTTTCGACCTCTTGAAATTTTGTTTTCAGCGTTCCGGGTCGCGTATCACGGATAGTGACACAATTCTGGTAACTGTGGCTTATTGAAGCCGTAGCTACGAATATTTCGTGGCAAAACAACGGTATAGAATTTAATTACGGAAATCCTAGATGTTCTGCGTGACACTTGGCTACCCGCTAGAAAATAGGATCGATGAAATACCATTTTAACATGGCGCAGCAGACCAAGACATAAAATAATAATATGCGGGTCTGCACATGCATATTTCGCTATAAAACTTTGTGAACAGATTTGCAATTACTTCCGATTTATTTGATAATGATTTAAGAGAAGTTTCCTCTTCAATGATCAAAAAGATTGTTTTTCTTGTTCTTGTTAACATTTGCGGATCTTATAAACATATCTTTAACCTGTTTCCACACAGTGGCACTTTAAGACGCCCCTAAAGAAAAACATTTGGGAAAATAATGTGTAAAATGAAGAAATTGCTTGCAACAAAAAAAGTCTTATGTTACTTTGAGCCGCCGTCATAGCGCAGTTGGTAGCGCGTCGGATTGTAAATCTAGAGGTCCCGGGTTCGATTCCCGACGGCGGCACTCATCCTTTCCGACTATTTGTCTCTCACCAATTGGTGAATAATCGTTAACCTAAGTGGGATAGCAGTTGGAGGCTAGGAAAGGATGTAATGGTAGTACTGGTGTGAGAAATGGCAGGATTCCATTGTTAGGTGCTCCAGCCGCCGCTATATAACCGAAAGATTGTTTAAAGGGGCGTAAACCCCATTCAAACAAACAAACAAACGTTACTTTGAAATTCCTATCCAACTATTATATTAAACAACATTATTTTCTTGAACTTTAAACGTATATGGGTAGGTAATTGTATTCAATTAAACGTGATGAATCCCAAAAGCATTATTATCCCTTTACTTGATATAAAACATAGAATTTGTCCATAATTTTAGAACAGAAGCCAAAATTAGCTACTCCGGGCCTTATAAACTCTAAAATGGTTGTTTTATAACAATTAATTGTGGAATTTTTTCAAGCAAATTTAGCTCATCCAAATCAGGCGGACAGTGTACACATGCATAAGTTTGATTTTTGTTTGAATGGGGTTTTACGCCACTTTCATCAATCTTTCAGTTATATCGCGGCGGCTGGAGCACTTAAAAATGGATTCCTGGTATTTCTCACACCAGTACCGCCATCACATCCTTTCCTAGCCTCCAGCTGCTATCCCACATAGATCTACGTATATCGACCCATTGGTGGGAGACAAATAGTCGGAAAGGATGAGTGCCGCGGTCGGGGATCGAACGCGTAAGTTTGAACTAGAAAGCCCCGGTCATGTATTTTCTTCTGTAAATAAGGATAAACTGCCCAAATATAGCATGCGTTTTGAGAGCTTCGCGGGCTTCACTTTTTTATTTATCTTGCAACAGTTAGTGCTTGAAATATTTGACATTAAAAGTAAATACAAATCGCTTACCTATAACAGTTTCGCTAGAGAAAGAATATGACGTTCATGCAGTTGTTTTTCTCATTATAACGTCACAATTTGGTAAATACCAAACGCAAAACGATATACAAGACCACCAATCAAAATGACCTTTTTTTAAGGAATTACGACGCTTTTAGCGGTGCTTCTAAGCTTTATACTTGTAACACGTACAAAGCTAAGGTCAAAACCTTCGTAGGAAATGTTTATCTTACCGTTTAAGTCAGAAAACCACAGCAGAAATTTGTTATTTCATCGACTTAAAATTGCCGTCTGCAGCTTCTAAAATTGTGTCGTCTGGTATTAGTTGATTAAGACTACCAGATCGTATCCTCTTAGTCTTGTCTAATCTGATAAAACTTGCTGACGAAAATTAATAGTGAATACAATTTGAAAAGTAACCAGCCCACAGGGTAGAAAATATTGTGGGAAAAGAAGAAATGGCTTGTTTCAAGTAATTTCTTCTGTTCTCACGATATTTCCCCGAGAATTAAAGCCTGGGTCCGTACAAACAAGGGATTGTGTCGCAAAAGGGTTAAAAGACATTTGAAAGCCGAATATTTCCCAGGAAAAGTTATATTAGGAAAACATTATTTCTCCTTTTTTGCACTTTGTATAACTTCATACAATATTTCATTATTCGGCGGCTTATACTTCCAAAAGCCACTTTTTTTACACGTTAGTTATCATGAGGTTTGTAAAATAATGCCGTTTTATATTTGAGCGTGCCCAGCGACTCTGGCATGATACTTCGTCTGCTGCAATGGCACTGCTACGAGTAAAATTAACCCTTTCCCGTTTTTGGAAATTTTAGACTAGTCTAAATTGAAAGAGGTTGCAGACGACAATGAAAACTGGATGCAATTTGAAATGAAACCATCCTATGTGGTAGAAAATATTGTCGAAAGAGGAGAAATTGCTTGTTACAAGCAATTTCTTCTTTTCCACAATAGTTTCTCAAGTATAAAACCACAGAAACGTAAAATCCCGAGTTTGAACTGGAAAGGGTTAAATTATATATAAATTAGATGCGTATCTTAGCATTTTTCCAGGATTCAAGAAGTGTTTCAAATGTACTCTTCTCAGAGGGCGATTAAAGCACTAAATACCCTTTGAAAATAAAACTGGAAGGATTGAAAGGGAGATTTATTCATTAAATCAGAGCAGATTGTCCCTTAGGGTTTATGTAAGAAATTGGTTAGGATTAATAAAATAAATCGGTACGTAAATCTGCGTTTTTAGATCTTTTCTTCTTGCCATAAGATGTTTAACAAATTGCTCCACAATCCCGCTTTTTATAAGCCCACGAAAACAATAACGGAAAAAAATATAAAACATTGTGGAAAAGAAGAAACTTCTTCATTCATTTTCCGTATTGTTTTCTACGATAAAATGACACAGGTATTTGATATCATATTAACTTGGATTCTTCGTCTGCGACTTCATTGACAAGGGAAAACTTTTGTTTTCAGGTAATGGGTCAACGTTTATCTCTTCTCCGCGAAAAAAATCCTAAAATGATATTGCAATCCTGCTATGAAGCTTTCATATTCTCTCAGAACATGTCTTTCTTCTAAATCTATTCACATATCGAGGGTTAATTGCAATACCGTTCTAAGTTTCTATGTGTGCGCATTGACCGATTAGTCTCCCACACCCAAATATAACCCCATCTCCTACCCAACCCCAAAAGAGACAAAAAAGTGAAGTTCATATACGGATTTAATACACAGTAAACTGCGATAGTGGTGTCTTAAAATGGCTCACTCAGCCAGATGGAAGTCTTATAAAGATAAATGGACTTTGGCTTTTCTGAAAAGATGAAAATTAATACTGAACCTTTAATGACCCATTCCACATATTGATGCTTTTAAACGCCCCTCTATACAAAGACTTTAAAAACCGCGAAGGAAAATGGAGAAATTGCTTGTTACAAGCAATTTCTTCATTATCCACAATGTTTTCTTCCCCAAAACAGAAAGTTTTAAAGCTTTCATTAACTTAAAATTGTCATCCGCAACTACTTTGACTTTAGGCTGGTCTAAAATTTTATCGTGTGGGGATAGATTAACTGTCGAAAAGGAAATGGATGCAATTAAGGCGTGGTATATAAAAAAAAATGTGGGATAAAATATGAGCACTTTGTTCAAAATAACTAATTTTGGTTGCTATAGGATATGTTCAAAAGCGTTTGTAGCCAACTTGAGTCTCTTTCATCCACTGATCTTATTTGTTCAGAAATGCACGTAGCGCAAAAACACGCAGAAATACGAGACGAAAGAGGAATTTGTCTGCATTGATCATGTCTCTCCATTCAGAAACCTTTTTCTTTGAACAGCTTCCTAACCCATTACACAAAATTTTCAAATCTAAAATTGTCGGAATACAAAGAATTGAACAATCGCGGCTGTCAATGAAAAATTCAACCGACCAATCAAATCTTTTTTTCATCCCGGATTTGAGCTTTTCAACTCCAACATTGGCCGCCATTTTTATTAACCTTTTTGGTAGTTTGGCGACAAAAACGTCATTTTCAAGCTGTAGTTATGATGTATAGGTCACCAACCAACCATTTTACTTTTTGTTACTTTTTGTTACATGCTACTGGCCATAAATGTTGCTAAATAACGCCTTTAAAAATCGGAGCGGAACTTCCTTCCGGAGTCTTCTCTAACTATGTGGTTCTAAAATATTTCTGGTTTACTGTTTATCATATTTTTTGTATTATTGGATTAAAGCCTTTCTGAAATGTGAACATTTATTTTATAAGGAATTCGGGGCAAGTTAATATTGAGGAGTTTTTATCCCCCAACTTTTGTCGAAGGGGATGTATTGATAGCATCCTTGCATACTTTCGTGTGATCGGTGTGAAACATTATGTATAGATAAACCTTTCTTGGTAAAAGTGCAGACCACAAGAACCATAACCTCTGAAAAGCAACTACATTGTACATAGCAGAAGAAAATAAGGAAACTTTAAAATTGTTTGGTTAAGAACTTATTGTGCGTGTGTATGCTTGTGGGGGACATGTCAGCAATAAAGATGTCCACTTCTTCCCTTAATGCATTCCTTTCATGATGGATAAACTCAGCCGTCATGCTGCGATGTGTACATCGTGACTCAGCAACGGCACGAGGACGGGTATTTCTTTGCTTGTGGACATACCTTTCTTTTAAAAGTAGCTACGAAAGACACTCTCATATACATTCTTTTGTTTCGACGGGCCTATACAAGAAAATAGACCCGGCTGGTATATAACTCTCAGTCACCGATAATGGTTAAAACAATAGATAACCAGCCCTAGTCTACCCATTGCGTATCTTTGGGTTTCAACCTCTGCCTCTCTTTCAAGGATGGGAAAACACATCGATTGCCTGTACGAGAGCGATTCTATAAGTTTAACGCTTTCGTGGCCATCGATCTACATTGGATTAGTATAACCTAATTGTATGTACTCCACATAATTGATCCTGTGTTTGCCAGTATTTGGGGTCGCGGACTCGTAATCTGGGTGTGTGTGTGGGGGGATTGTTGGGAGTTGAGTGTTGCGGGTTCGAGTTACAGCCGCGACAATCGTCACGTGGATATGTCTTTGGGTAACAAAGAGCCCCTCAGCCTAGTGCAGGTGAAACCCAGGAAGCAAGAGAGCTTTGGAAAACATTGTGGAAAATGAAGAAATTGCTTGCATAAAGCCCCTCAGCGTAGTGCAGGTGAAAGCAAGGAAGCGCGAGAGCTTTGATAAACATTGTGGAAAATGAAGAAATTGCTTTCATAAAACATTTTTTTTTCATTTACCACAATGTCATCTATCCAAAAGGACGAAAATATTTTCAATTCCATCAACTGGAAATTGTCGTCTGTAGCTTCTTTCAATTTGGACCAATCTAAAATTGTGTTTTGTGGGAATAGATTAAATCCCATTTAATAGCTCGGCATTACCGTAAATATTTTCATCGGTTATTCGTATTCGAACCTTGTATATCTATCCGTATACAGATTTTGCAATGAATAGAAAAAACATCAATTCTCTTAAATATTTGTGTGTGTTCTTAAAGAAGAAGAAAAATAAAATAATCATTTTTTTAGATATTTTCAAGGACATTGATTTACCCACACAATTCCTCATTTTTACGCCCCAAAGACATTTATAGATAGGGAAAACATTGTGAGATAAGAATAAGATGCTTGTAACAAGCAATTTCTTCTTTTCTCACAATGTTTTCTAAATAATATGACTCTTATTTTTCAAATTATACAAGCATTCTTTTGTTGTCTGCAACCTCTTCACATTCGGACGAGGCTGAAATTTTGCTGTTTTGGAATGAGTTAACTGTTTAACTCAGAATTCTTACAAGTCCAACAACGTCTTTTAAGTTAATTGGTGTAATCACCATGCTGTTGATTCACTAGTTTACAAGATTTGAAATGAGTGCATGCGTGAATTTCCAACCATTTCACCTGTGCACCTAGCAAAGACTCAGATCAGCCTGTGCATCCGCACAGTCTGATCAAAGTCTTCACTCTGCGCTCTGTAGATAGATATTGACCCAAAGCTTCTTTAAACAATCAGCGAATTTTCTAATCGCCCCGAATGGCTGTCCATGGTGCTCAATGTGTGCTTGTCACGCACATACGAAATAGTTTGAAATGTCAGGCGGGACCAAAGACACTCATGACGTCATCAGTATACATGTCTTGTATTTCACATGGCGCAGTTTTTACCCCCCCCCCCCCCTACACACACACACAATTTTCCAAACGTCTCGATTTGTCTCATTTTGTATTGATGAAATAGGATAAAGGTTTGTTTTTTGTGAAAATCGATTTATCTTTTATTGAGTTAACGACTTCAGCATATTTTCACTTGTGGCTCCGCAAAATTTTGAAACTAAAGCTTTTGTTGTTCAACGAATGAACGATAAGTCGATCTTACATTGAAACAAACAACTATGCTCAATATAATATAATTAGTATATGTATTTCGATTCGTTATGGGAATTGTATTGTATTATTCCAATGTATAAGACTCGCCATGACAAGTGCTTCTGCTAGTTTCTGTTATCAGAATGAGTAAAGAATTGCGTTTTCTGATCGAGTATTTTTAAAGGCTTTCAAAATATTCAATGACATTCAACAAGCATATAATCTATGCAAATGGTGAAATCGGATGTTGTCGTCCGCGAGACCTGGTGACAGTTGGTACATTTGGAGTGTGTACAAATAGGATCATTTTAGCTTGACTGTTAAGAAATGTTAATGGAAATCAAATCCCAGTTGTATGATTTGTTGATCTACCATAGCAAAGCCAATTAGTAAATTATTCATGTCTAGATATATTTCATGTTGAATTAGTCTGGCATGACATTTCATATTCATCTTCCAATACACTTGCTTGTTTATGAAAGCGTACATCGCTGAAACCAGAGAACCGACTGAATGGACCTTGTCACAACCTTCTCACAGAGCTACTTTTTGGTCTGCGCGTGGCATTTCAAACCAGAATACATAAGCGCCAGATAGACTGTGATCAACCTGATCTTCACAAGAGCTATACAGATAGAGCGTGACTTAACCCTTTCCTGTACAGTCCCTGATTTTTGTATCCATGCAATTTTATACTGAAGAAAATATTGTGAAAATATTGTGAAAAAAGAAGCAATTTCTTCTTTTATCACACTATTTTTATAACATAGGGTGATTTCGTTTCAAAGTGACTTAACCCTTATCTGTACAGTCCCTGCTTTTTACGTCCATGCAATTTCATACTGAAAAAAATATTGTGAAAAAGAAGAAATTGTTTGTAACAAGTGATTTCTTCTATTATTACACTATTTTTTTCAATATAGGATTCGTTTCAATGTACACTCACTTATCTTATCGCCTGCATTGTCTTTCAACTTAGGATAGTCTAAAATTTCGGACAACGGGAAAAGGGCTAAGGCTTCTTAACGCGGTCAGCAAATATTATAAATGCCCCGAGTGGCTGACCAAGCTGATCAGTGTCGGCACTTTACGCTCACGTGAAATTGTTGGAATGCAATGCCATTCGAGGCTCCTTTGTTTTATATAGCCAGGCACAACGAACATCATTTGTTTCACATGTGAATAAACACTTTTTAAATGCCGTCACCCGGCCGGGTAAAATTTCGCAGTCAGGCCCGCTTACTAGCTGTTCTAATTCTAGATATTTCGATACGACCACCTTGTCACAAATCAAAGTACTGAAAGTATTGTAAGCTAGCAAAGCATGGTTGGATTTAAAGAAACTTTCCATTGTTGGATAGGAACATTGTGGATTTGAAGAAATTGCTTGTTACAAGCAATTTCTTCATTGTCCACAATGTTTTCCAAGGCTTTTTTTCTTTTGATGCTTTAAAAGCGGAATTGAGTGGGAACGGGTTAAAAATCATGTCTTTGGTAGAGTTCTTTATAATTTGAATAGGGTTTGTATGATCCTGAAATGCATAAGAACTACTTTTTATGGCATAGGCATTCAATTGATTTAATAGTTAAGCCTCCAATGGCAGTGTGCACTCGTTGAACTTTGAGACAACCTCAAAATTTGTTTGTTTACTTAAGCTATCAAAGCTGACGCTTTGCTAGCTAAAAATCTTATGACAGATCCTATATACACCCGTGTTTATTTGCGAAATATCTACGCGATTTCAAATAAGGGGACATAGCAGTTGATGAAACATTACGATCAAAGTATATATTAACTACCCTTCAGGGTGGAAAGCTAACACCGATGCTAGATGTAACAGCATTCGTGTAATAATGAGCTATAATGTTTTCATGAGAAGATATTTCGAATATAGGTAAAATGATTGAGCTATTGTATGATAACACCCCTGAAAAAAATCATGGTAGCTTAATCCATTCCTAGACAACCCGTTTTTAATGCCCATCAAGAAAATTACTTTTGACGACATTGTCTTGGATTGGAATTTTTCTTTTAACAAACAATGTCTGAATTGCCTACTCTGTTGTCTACCAAAAAAGAATAATCAAATTATCCACTTGAAATAGACATCAACTTCTTCCATTCTCGATGATTTTTTCACCTGTTAAAAATCCACGCTGTAAAAAGCCGAAGAATTTATTGTACTTTAGAAATAAAACAAAAACTAAGGCAAAGTCATCCCAAATTTCGCTACGTAGACCAATTCTATCACCTCTTGATTCGTCCTTCGACAGTCATAACGACCGACGCAACGACAGTCATAACGAGAGACATAACGATGTGTGTATAAAAAAAATGTAATTTTAAGTTGTCACACTTTCTTGGCTCATTAATACCTTGCCGAATTGACAGTTTAGGAATTCTAAGATGATCTCTGCTGCAATAATACAATCTAGATGTCATAATTCCTATAGAAGTACACTATAGACAGGACATTGAGAAACATTAATGGTGTAACTCGGACAGTGCACTCTTTTATTACCTCCCCTTTTCAACACCATTTGATTTGTGTGTTAATTGGTTTTTCGTATGTTCACCCAATTCCCGTTCCCACTATCTGGTAAGGCTACCACGTGTCTACAAATTCCTATAGTAATTCAAAGTAGAAAAATAAGTTTAATTTGATATTGCCCTTTGTGTTACCGTTTATAAAACTGTTATTTTTCTACAAATCATAAGAATATTTACCCTAACTTAATTGTGACACTCTTGTCGTAGTATGTATGTAATGTATTTTGTATTTTTGGCCGGTGGCCTTATAATTACTGAATAAATGTTATGTTATGTTATGAAAAGAGTTATAACGTCGTTGCGCCAGCAAAACGTTGTAAATACAGCTTTATGTAAGCTGTATTTACGACGTTTTGTTCGATCCACGACGATATGCACCTTATACATCTCAAACTATTAAAGGATCTGCATCAATATTCAACACATTGGCTTCTGTCTGGTATATCTTCTCCCAAATGAATCTTTATAGTAGCAAAGATAATTACAAATTATAGTTGTCTCTATAGAAAACAGAAAATTCTGACTGGCAGAATCACATGGAAATGGATTTGAAAAAAGGCAACATTATTTATGTGAATAAAATAATTCTTGAAGAAACCGTTTCAACATTGTAAAATACTTTCTCATTTGACAAGTTATCTTTCAATGGCAATTACGGCTTAATGGTATTAAAACATAAGAAATTAAGAGAACATTTTGAATTGAGATCGGTGACTTTATTCATGTACAAACTTATATATCTATTTATTTATTTGAGAGAGAAGTTGTATTCAAATATTGTAAGAAACTTTGGATTATTAACCGATTTATTTAGTATTATTATTAAAGTATAACTCTAGCGCTTTTGAAAATAATTGTTCCTCCCTCAATGGTTCAATAAGAATTGATATAGGGTTATACTCTAATAACCCAAAAGTTCTGGATTAATTATCCAACAATAATTCTTGCGCAGGTTGAATACAATTCCTTTCATATCTATTTCAAACATTTAGTAGTCACGTATCCTTAGGGAACCAGTGTTTCAGAGAGATATTACGTATTGCATTCTGTCCTCTAAATACACACATGCGTTCATCGACCTTTAAGATTTGTCTGTTGTATACATGGTAGTGCGCGATCGCATATCGTCGTTCTCATTCTAAAACCTCGTAACTACAGCTTGAATCAAGCTGTAGTTACGAGGTTTTAGAACGACAACGACGATATATTCACTGTTTATGGCTGCATTTGTGCACGATGATGTTTTACGATGTACGATAACCAGAAGAAGGAACGATCAATCCACCTTGTCTTCTGGGATCAAACAGTTTTATGGAACATTTATCACCTCTAACATGCGGATGATAATTTATATAGTTTTAGGAAATAAATTTCGCATAAACTGCTCTACGAACTGCGATGCACAATTGGAAAGGTAGATACCGAATCAACATAGAAACATCCTAAACACCTGCAAAGATAGTGCCGAAAAGACGATAACAAAAAAAACAAAGTCTGCTTGTCAAATGATACCAGTAGGTAAATATTAGCCTATTTCACATGACAAAAGATTAGACTGGTCTGAATTCAAAGATGATACAGACGTCAAATTCCACTTAGATTTTGGTGAAATTTTGCTAATGAAATTTTCGATTTATCAACTTTTTGGATAGAACCTCGTAGATAATGACGAAATTGCTTGTGAAAAGTAATTCTTTTCATTATCAATAGTGTTTATCAAAGCTTAAACTTTAGGGCGTCGAAAAGCGTCTTTGTGTTATAATCATCCATTAGGTCCCTAATGTCTCAAGTATTTGATATTAATTTATATATTTATATTTATTTCTATCGAGTATTTTGAAAGAAATCTGACCGGAAATGAATCGTGAGCTCCGACATCTATGCAAAGCATGCCATTTGGTTTTACGACTTGCACGCCGTAAATGCGGTTTAGTTAAGATGTGTTAAATGTTTAGGTCGCCAACCCAACAATTTTTCTCCTTGCTTTATGTTCTTAAGAGATGAAGATAGTATTTTTTGTTTTCATGGAGGTATGAACCGAAATAACTAATCACACTGTATGAATACGCGACGCTGTTGTTAATAGACAAAACTAAAAAAATTATCTTACATGAATGCAAAACATCGCTCTTTGATATCTTAAAAGGACGGTAATGTCGGAAAACAGACCATTTATATTATAACTTCTAGTATTTATAATATAACTATTTATAGTTAGTCTTCATTTTTTTCAAAATGCTTCGTTCAGCTTTTCCATGAGGAATGGTGTGGGAATGGGTTTAAGCACACTTGACTGTATTGCAATTACTTAGTCTTTATTAGTTAAACAAAGCAAGCGTGACCTTTTAAAATACAAATACAATAAAATCTCAGACAGTATTTTATAACCAACCCAACTTTGAATCATTATTTTGGAAAGGAGAATTTTCCTATTGAATTATTATTATTATCATTGTTTATTTTATTTATTTATTATTTTTTTTTTTTTTCCATTTCCTGACAAATATTTTCCTGAATGTGATATCTGAAAGTGAAAACAAATAATTGTCTGGGCAAAACTTAACGATACCGTGCTTATAGAAAACATTCATTTCTAATTCATGGCTTATATCAGACGTTAGGGGGCTCTCTGTAAATGAGATTTTGTCGTGGAAGATTTTATAAGGTACCGAAAAAGGAAATGAACTGTTGACAATGACTTCTTCACACGACAACCACACGTAATATCCGATGTAAGAGTTCCGATCTCATTAAAGAAAACTGGAAATGTGATTACCTCAACTTTCCTGCCTCTGACTCTTTTTATTGGACTCTCTAAAGGCTAAGTCAGAAACAAAGATTGTTTACCCGGTCATCTGGCGGATTTTTGTTGTTGTTGTTGTTGTTGTTTATGTCTCCGACCATTTATTTTGCAAATTAATGTCGTATCATATCTCTCTCCAAAATGTGTTGTCGGAGATCATTTTGCCTTACTAGCGATCCGTCACTTTTTTCTCTAAACGTTTAAAAAGAAAATCTTTTGGTACAATCAACCACTTTGAATGTTAAGCAAATGGAGTTCCCATATCGATAAACAAGAAATTTCTCGCTAGCTTACAATGTTAACTCCGTTGAATTTTATTTATTTTCTTATTTAATATGAGCATGTGCTCGACATTTCATGGGCATGAAGCACAGGAATAGAGCAGCCTGGAGAGCTACTCGGGACATTTCAAACATTGGCTGATTGAAGCTCAGGGTCAGTTTCTAAGTAGTACCAATAAGAGACTGAGTCTGAAACGACAGTCGTAGTTTTCGTCTGGTAATGGTTTTAACTGTATGATGCGAAAGTAGTCAACAGAAAAGCAGGATATATGATAATACTTTGTGAGTATTGTGTGATGAGTGCCGATGACTGAGTCATGGATTACTCTCTCCCCGTTCTCTTTGATCCGGTTATGTAAATTGACGAAGCATTTTGTACCTAGGTTTCACATAGTATACCATCTGTCAAAATATTACGAGAGCACACTTTGCTCTTTAAGTAAGAGAGAGATCTTTCTCCCGGGGTTTGGCCCTGTCTTAGCTTGTGTTATGAAATTTCTCCCAGAATGAGAAAGGACGGATTCAATGAAGAAACGACTGAAATGTCCTACGTTCTCTATTTTCATCCCCCCAAAATACACAAAAAAAATAAGAACAGTGATATTAAAATTTTAATCCTTTCACGTTTAATCCCTTATTTTTACGTCCCTGTGATTTTATAATTGAGAAAATATTGTGTGAAAAGACGGAATTGCTTGTAACAAGCAATTTCTTCTTTTTCTTTTTCCACAATATTTTCTAACCTTAAGGTTGGTTTCTTTTCAAATTGCGCCCACTTTTAATTGTTTAATTGTTGTCTGCAACTTCAAATAAGACAAGTCTAAAAATTTGAAAAACGGGAAAAAGTTCAGATGTATGGCTAGCATAAAAGGGTTCGGTAGTTTTTGAAAACGAATCCATCAAATAGACGGATAGCGCCTGTCCCTCAAAGAATCAATCGACCAATCAAAGCATGTACTCCTTTTAATCTCTCTTTTAATCTCTCTTTTAATCTCTCTTTTAATCTCTCTTTTAATCTCTCTTTTAATCTCTCTTTTAATCTCTATATTCTCTCTCTCTCTCTCTCTCTCTCTCTCTCTCTCTCTCTCTCTCTCTCTCTCTCTCTCCCTCTCCCTCTCACACACCCACCCAAATACCCTCCCCCATCCCCACACACACTCTCTATCTATCTCTTTCACCCCCTTCTCTCTGTCTCTGTCTCTGTCTGTCTGTCTCTCTCTCTCTGACGCTTATGACATCATCAAGTCATTGGAATTTTTCAACGTCATAAAGCTACGTCATTTGGGCAGGGTTTTCTTTTTAACGGAACACTTGACGCGTCTATCAATCAAAGTATCAATGGACAAATCAACTATTTACTTCGACGTCTTTGTATGTAGGCCAAACTGAATAGTAATTAGTGTTCTCCGCGGACAGTTTTATCAGACAACGAACATAAATACAATTTTATATCTTATCTCAAACTGTTTTGTACTATGCCCATGGAATATAATTCATAAAGCCAAGAATTATCTGTAATATCTAACA
Source organism: Fragum fragum (assembly GCA_946902895.1). Classification (NCBI taxonomy): domain Eukaryota; kingdom Metazoa; phylum Mollusca; class Bivalvia; order Cardiida; family Cardiidae; genus Fragum; species Fragum fragum. Next base: position 28,290,434 of record OX336365.1, read on the forward strand.
TGTTTTTTCTCACTAGATAACCATCTCCCGTGAAATTAGAATCACTAACCACTTTACCCCTGTACTATACATGCTCGAGTCTATTAGTCTAAATCTGTACAAATAAAACTACAACAACAAACAAACGAACAAAATTGATTATACACGAATATGGATCCATTCACTCATCCATCTCTTCATTTCCACCATCAAATAGAACTATAAATGTACAAAAATATACCTAATAGAAGGACACACACTCACTTAAACACAGGATTTTGTTCTCATACTAAATTTTTTGAAGTTGAGATATGCGGTACGGTATTTACATTTTTTATTATTTACAAGATATTTTTTGTATTGTTTAGTTTTGTTTTCATAGAGGTATGAAAGAAAATTCTGATCACTCTGTATGAATGCGCGAAGCGGGTTCATACATAAGTGTGATTAGGTTTTTCGTTTCATGAAAACAAAAAAAAAATATTCTCTTAATCATTAAGATCATTTCATAACATCGAACAAGAAAAGTATTTTTTTACAAATTCTGTTTTTCTGGTGTAAGGAACTATTTTGTACGGAGGCATAAAACTAGTTGAGTGCTCAAAATTGTGTTCGTTAAAGATTTTTTTTCGGCCTATCAGAAAGCTCGTTTTTGAAAAGACTAAATATCAAATCATTCCCTTATATTAACATTTCAAATCAAATTGACAAAAAGTTTGTTTGTTGGCGACCTTAAGGTCGTATACTTCATTTGAATAACCTGTATTTACGAAGTTTAAGTCGGCATACCAACAAAACATATATGCTTAACATATATTTCGGAATTAAAAGTTCATTTCCAGTCTAAAAGATTGATTTTAATGGTCGGTCGATTATTTTCATTGACAATCCGCGATCCATCAATTATCTTAGGACATCCTCTGTGGCCGAGTGTTAGAATACGTTACTAGTGATCTGTGGGTTCATGGTAGACAAATTGAAAATTGCGGAGGATTTGGTAAAGAGTTTTCACTTCGAGCGAGTTCATAGAACTGGACAAAGGAGCGAAAGAATGCGCCACAGGCATATCGTGGCGAAATTCACTTATTTCAAGGACAGGGAAACCGTTAGGAAGCAAGCAAAGAATTTAAGCCAAACTGATTTTTTCTTATTTGAACAGTTTCCACGTGATATAGCGGAGAAACGAAAAAATCTTTTGCCTAAAATGAAGGAGGCTATTAAGTCGGGTCACAAGGCGTGGCTTAGCTTCGATAAACTGTATATTGATGGGAAAGTGGTAGAAAACAGTGTGAGAAAAAATTAGGAATGCGCGGGAGAGCAGCTAAATATCCTTTCATGGAACTGTAATGGACTGTAATGGACTAACCAGAGAAAAGAAGGAAAACCCCGATTTTGTCCAATATTTAAGTGCCTTTGATATTATATTCTTGTATGAATCTTGGTGTAACAGTAGTTCTGATATTGATCTAAAAGATTATTATGCTTTCAATTTATTCAGAAAGTTTCAAAATAAGAACGCTCGTCGAAATAGCGGCGGAATTGTCATTTACTTTAAGTCTCATTTGAAAAGTGGTATTAGTTTAATTAGAAACCATTTTGATACTATAGTATGGCTACGTTTGAAAAAAGACTTTTTTGGTTACCAGTCTGATGTATATTTGTGTGGAGTTTATATGTGGGGCGAAAATTCACCCTCATATAATGTACATAGTGTTGATTTGTTTCATGTTTTGCAAGATGATATAAACCATTTTAATGAATTAGGCCATGTATTTGTTTGTGGAGATTTTAACTCTAGAATTGGCTCTCGCTTAGATTTTATTGAGCAAGACAGATATTTTGATTTTATTGATAATGATAATTATGTGCCTGATACTTTTATCCAGAGGTGTACGCAGGATAAAATATGTAATTCCTTTGGTCTTAAACTACTAGATCTGTGTAGGTCTTCGTCTTTTCGTGTTGCAAACGGCAGAATTGGCAATGATAAAGATGGATCATTTACCTTTGTTAATTATAATTCTCAAAGTATAATTGACTATCTTCTTTTGAACGAGACAAGTTTCAAACGCATCACTGATTTTAGAATACATGGTTTTACTGAATGGTCTGACCACGCCCCTTTATCTTTCTCTATCGACTGTCACGCTAGGATGAACAAACCGATTGAATCACGGTATACCTATTATAAGTGGAACAATGATTATTCTGTAGAATTTAGAAAACGTTTGATTAGTAAATTGCCTGTTTTTAATTCTTTGTTAATTGATAAATCTATTCAAGACAAAAACTTCAGTCAAGAAAAAGTGAATGATGTATTGAACGGCTTTTGTAACATTTTCCGTAGTGTCACGGATGATTTATTTTCAAGGGAGATAATCCAATCTAATCAACCTATATTTGCTGAAACAAGCAAAAAAGCTGTATGGTTTAACAAAGAGTGTAAAGAATCAAAGCGTATATATTATGATGCAATGAAACTTTACAATTGTAGTAAAACACAAGAAAATCGAGAACATATGCTTACAGCGAAACAAATTTACAAGAAAATTGTGCGCAAGCATAAATCACTTTATCATAGAAAACAGCATAAATCAATTGAAAACCTACGTAAGGCAAAACCAAAAGATTTTTGGAATCTATTTTGTAGGAAAAAAATTACGTCAAAAAATGATATATCAATTGATGAATTTTATGAATATTTTTCAAATTTAGCAGACGATATTGCCAGTGTGCAGGTACCAGAGGCCGAGACTTTTTGCGAAACGAATAATTTTGATTCTCCTTATTGCAATATTGAAGAATTAGATCAGCCTATAACGTTGCAAGAAGTGGAGCATGCCATTCAGAGGTTAAATCGAAACAAGGCCATGGGCAACGATAATCTTATGAATGAATATTTTATTGATAGCTGTGATATTATATCTTCCCACTTGGTTGACCTTTTTAACATTATCTTTAACTCAGGGTATTTCCCGGATCAGTGGTCAGAAGGTATTATCATACCGTTACACAAGAAAAACGACCCGGAAGATGTTAATAATTATAGGGGGATTACGTTAGTCAGTTGTTTATCCAAGGTTTTCACCGGTATTTTAAACCGTAGACTTAGTATATTTTGTGAAAATAATGATATCTTATCTGATGCCCAGTTTGGTTTCAGACCACAGAGATCTACAACAGATGCATGTTTTGTTCTTCTTTCCCTCATTCAAAAAACATTGTCACAAAATAAACGCTTATACGCAGCTTTCATTGATTTCAAAAAAGCCTTTGATAGTGTTTATAGAAACGGCCTTTGGTATAAATTATTCGGTTTGGGGGTAAAAGGTAAACTGTTAAGAATTATACGTGACATGTACTCAAAAGTAAAATCATTTGTTAAAGTTAACAATATTACTTCCCCAATATTCGAGAGTACTGTTGGTCTGAAACAAGGGGAGATAATGTCGCCCTTACTATTTTCTCTTTTCATTGAAGACATTGAACTTTATTTGCAGGGGGACACTAGCTGCGGATTGAATCTTGATGATATAAAAATCCTTCTTCTTCTGTTCGCCGACGACATGGTTATTTTAAGCGAAGATCCGAAAGATTTACAAAACAGTTTAAACAAATTATTTGATTACTGTAACAAATGGGGCCTCGAAGTAAATACTGAAAAAACAAAAGTTGTAGTTTTTAGGAAAAGAGGATCAATAAGAGCCAATGAAAAATGGTTATATAACGGCGATGAAATCGAAGTTGTTAACAATTTCCCCTATCTTGGAACTACTTTCTATTATACGGGCTCATTTGGTAATGATACCAGAATTTTAGCAGACAAAGCGCTAAAGGCCCTTGACCTTTTACTTAGTAAAACAAGAAGATTTGACTTTGAAACTTCGACATTATTACAGCTATTTGATGCTTTCGTTGGATCAATATTATCTTATTCGTGTGAAATAAACGGTTTTTGTAAGGCACAATGTTTAGAAAGAGTTCATTTAAAATATTGTAAAAAAATATTAAATGTTAAAAGCTCCACTTCCAGTGCCGCCGTATATCACGAGTTAGGGAGGTACCCACTTTGTATTAACAGATATTGTAGAATAATTAAATTCTGGGGTAAGGTATTAATGTCGAATAACTTAATTGTAAAATCATCATATGAGGCTTTACTTGCAAGCCACGAGAAAGGCGATAATTGGTGTAGTAATGTTAAAAAATTGTTATCAAAACATGGTTTTAGTTATGTATGGAATGATCCACTTATTGTTGATCATAAAGTTTTCTATAAAATGTTTAAACAACAGTTAATCGACGAATTTAGACAGACTTTGTTCAATGATATTCATAGGAGTACGGTGTTATGCACATATAAATTCGTTAAAGACTACAGTCAAATATCTCTTTATTTAAACATTCTTCCACGAAAATGGAGATTATATATTTCGAAATTTAGATTGTCATCACATTCCCTCAGAATTGAGACAGGCAGACATGGTCAAAATAGGATTGATAGAAATCAACGTTTGTGTTTGGCGTGTAATATGAACGAAATAGAAGATGAATATCACTTTTTATTGGTTTGTCCTTTTTTTGCAGATATTAGAAAAACATATTTGAAGAAGTACTTCTATACTCATCCCAGTATGTGGAAATTTAATAGATTGATGAATTCAACTAACAAAATTACTCTTTTCAATTTGGCTAAATTTATCAAGGAAGGCTTCTTACTAAGAACCAATTTAATATATGATACGTAAAGTAAGCAGCTGGTGGGTGCGATAGTGTTTTAAGAGCAGATACATTATATCAGCATTTACGATAATGTCGTATTTACCAGCGACATAATTGTTCTCGGTAATTAACAAATTTCTCCAGCTTCTCTTCCATGTTATACATAATATGCCTTTGGACTGTTTGTCAATATGTCAACGATTTTTGTTTGTTTGTTTGTTTGTTTTGTTTTGTTTTGTGTGTGTGTGTGTGTGTGTGTGTGTGTTTTTGTTATTATTGTAGGTCTGTATATGATATGACAAGAAACTGTATAGTTTACGTCAATAAAGTATATCTATCTATCTGTAGGTCTTGGTTTAGAGCACCGTCATCACCGGGTTCGGCTCATAATAGATGGTCTCTATCTAACCTGCTGTTGAGTTGATGAGCAGCCAATTCTCTAACATGAAGATAATAAATTCATAAATAAATAAAAGGAAATAAACAAATGCAGCGCTATCCCACACGTTCGACAAACAATTCAAATATATCGAACATTATCGAGATCGGATAACCTAAACTGTTTGTTTTTGTCTGGAGTTTAACGCCGCTTTGAACATTTTTCAGTTATATCATGGCCAAAGTCCTTTCTTCGTGCGCTATCTTGGTTTAACAAGTATAAAGCTAAAGCTCTGAACTATTTGGCCTGAGGACATACCCGCTTGACTAGCGGTGCGGCTGGAATTATAACCTGAAACCCACAACAACTCTCAGATTACGAGTCCATCACCATTAATGTACCTCTAAGCAACGAAAAAATGACACGGTTGATTATGAAAGTAGAACCTTTAATCTATATTCTGGTGATATACGTCAAAGGTGACCTGATTAATTCCGAATGATCAGTAAATAATAGATCAAAAGATACCTTTGCCAAGAAAGAATAGATCTTTTTCTTTCTCAATTGACTGAACGTCGCTGCGAGACATGACTCGATTGGCAAATTAGACAGATTTCCGTTTGTGGGTAACTTAAATATCCTTACTACAGCTTATCCGATCTACAGTGACGCCTGAAGACGTTCAGATCCCCCTACAAACGATAAACCTTTTACTTTATGCTATACCACAAATTTTGAAAAATTATGGAGTATTATACCTTAGTCAAACTACCTTGTCGGGAGTCATCTTCGCTAGCCAAGGGTTCTAACTCCACCTTGTTCCTTGCAAGATTTTCCCCTCTAAAACGGTTTAACCCTTTCCTGTTCAATCCCTGGTTTTTACGTCCCTTTGAGTTTATACTTGAGAAAATATTGTAGAAAAAGAAGAAATTGCCGGTAACGTGCAATTTCTTCTTTTTTTTTTTACTATTTTTCTACCCTACTGAATTGTTAATTTTCAAGTTAAGTCCAAATTAAATTTTCGTCTGCAAAACCTTTTAGTTTGAACAGGTCTGAAATTTTGCAAAACAGGAAAGGGCTATATGCCAAGTTTTCACTTCATTTCTAAGAGGTATTTGAATTCTGTAAAGAGGATATAGCTTTTGCTAGCTTTAGTCTGCTACAGTACAGTTGGTTGCTTGTCGGACTTTCAATCACGAGGTCCAGGCTTCGTTTTCCTGTCGCGGTAAATATCCTTTCCGACATGTGTCTCCCACCCATGGGTGAATGATCGTATACCTACCTGGGATGTATAGCTTGAGGCTCGGACAGAATGAAGCACTGGTGCGAGAAATACTAGAAATCAAGGGTTAGGTGCTCCGGCCGCTGCGATATAAAATACTGTTAAATTTGTCGTTAAACCTCAAACAAAAACACAAAAAAGTTTGTTTTGAAATTCCAGATGTGGAGCTCCTGTATAAATCAACATAGTTGCATGGTACGAGAAAATATTTGTTTAAGAAATCTATTTAATTCCAGTTTATGTTTTTACAATAAAATGGGATTTCCTTTTGTTTTTACAAAGGGTTTAATTTCAAAAGAATGCTGGAAATTAAACTTGATTATTTTCAGGGCAACACTTCGCTTTTCCTGCTAGTAAATTAGAGACATCCTCAGCTTTATACAAGTGATCTGAATCAACTACGTTTATCATATCATTCTTACTGAGAAAATTCCTCCAACATTCAGCTTTTTGACGCCATGAATAACTATATATAGTTATAGAAAACTTTGTGAAAGAGGAGCACTTACTTGTAACAAGAACTCCTTTTCTCTCAAAAATTTCTACCTTATTCGACACTTATATCAAGTCTTACCACAATTTGAAATGTCGTCTGCCACTTTCGTCAATACTAACCAGACTATTTTTTGTCCTGTGGTAATGGGCTAATTCAATCGTTAAGTCTATTCTAGATGTATTTTGTGTGTTTGCACACAGTGTAATTATATTAAGAACTTCCAATCTTTTGAAGCTTTTGCTTTTTGATATGTTAACGTACACAATATCAAACTTTAGGAAATGATTGGATATCCTTTAAGACGATATCTTTGTTTTATCAAACAGTCTAATTAGAATTTTAGTTCCATGTCTCAATCAAAAAATATAACTAGGGAAATGCGGAAAAGGTTTCAAGAAAAATGGTGTGAAATAAGCCTAGGCTCGAAATAGCAACGCTAACCGGTATTCCAACACTTTCACCATTATGATTTCCATTTGCTTTTATTTCATAAAAATGAGAGTTTCGGCCAAAAAAAAGATACTAAAGAAATGAAGAGAATATTTTTTGTTTACATGGAGGTATGAACCGAAAAAACTAATCACACTGTAAGAATAAGCGAAACGGATTCATACATAAGTGTGATTAGGTTTCTCTTCATTTTTTATAATTTAATAGCATCGAGCAAAAAAAGCAAAAACTTTACAACTTTTGACACTTTTTTGTATGGAATTATTTTGTGCGGAAGCTTTAAAATAGCTGCGTACTTAAACTTTTGTTCTTAGGGGTATGAATTAATTTTTCGACCAATCAGAATGCTCGTTTTTGATAGACGAAACTAAAAACTAAATCATGTTTTACAAACTTCATTTTATTCACTTCTGTAATAGTCAGACTAATTTCCTTCGGGTTGTAAAGAGTTAGACCTAGCATGTAAGACAAGAAAACGAGTTCACACGTTTTAACAGCAGCGTTCTCCAATTGAACTCGCGTTTTTATTTCACAGTTTATATGTAGCCTTTCAGTACATTCATTTTGAAGTGAAGCAACTTCAATGAAGTTCAACATATGTTAAGAAGAAAGCAAGAATTTTAATCCTAGCGTTTACAGAGTATTACTGTTTTACCCCTAGCACCTGTTTTGCCTTTAGTAACGTTTTCTCAGGAATCGACTCTTTAAAAAAGTTTTTTCGAATTGAATACACGAAACAAAGAGAAATGATATTGAAATTTGGCCACTTTATTCACTTGAAAAGAAGAAAAGAAAAATATTGCCAATGTTACGCTGCTCTGCATTCATTGTGTTAAATCTATTATCAACATCATTTTAAACTGGTCCAAATCGAAACAAGTAGGAGACTACACTCATTACGAACTGAAAGAACGGGGACTATTTAGAGCAGAAAAATATTAATCACAAACTGTTTTGCAAAGTCGTAAAAAGTCGGGATTTTTTGGAAATGGGTTAACAAGGTATTGACCGAAGATAAAGTATCTTCACAGAACAATAATCACTACAATCATGGGCAATAGAGGATCTTTGGTTTTATACAGAATTGACCGGTGGATTAGTTGTAATCGTAAAAAAATAAATGTAAAAATAAATCCAAATATAAACAAGTATTCGTATATTGAAAGAACGAAATTCAAAAAGAATAATGGACGAGTACATTCAATTTCCCATTAACAAACAATATTTTCCATCGCAAATCTTTTCAGTTGTTTTGTTTGAATGACTGTTCCATTAACCCTCACAATGATTCTCTATGATGCCTTTGAGAAATACCATTATGGTTAACCTTGTGGGAACGGAAAGAAAGCTTGTAATAATTTCTTCTTTCTTGCAATGTTTTCTACCCCATTTGGTACTTATTTTCCAATCTTAGCGCAAATTAAGATTTCGTTTGCAACTTCGTTCGTTTTGGACTAGTCTAAAGTTTTATCATCTGGGTTAAAACATATTCTGTAGCAGGTTGCCATAGAAGTATATTTAGAAGTTCTGTTTTATAAAATTTCATACAATTGTTGATAAGTGACGCGTTAAACGTCGTAACTTCAGCTTGAGTCTAGACCTCATGATTGAAACTCCAATCTCCGCCTAAATGAATGATTTGATTGGGTTATTTTTCATTGATTGACAATTTTGTCAATTATGTTACATGAATTATATTGGTATACAATAAAGCACTGTGGCTATAATATTTTGCACTAGAGATATACAATGAAAGCATCGCCTCTGTCATCAAAAATCGATTGATCAGTCAAATCATTTATTAGACTGGAATTGAATGTTCAGCTCCAACATTTATGAAACATTTATGAAAAGCACTTTTGTTGGATAAGAGATTGAATGTCGTAACTACAGCTTATTCAAGGTATATTTAACGACTGGCTATTCGTTTTATTTTCCTGGTCATATATTTTCAGATATTACGTCGTCTGATATCTCAATCGGACTACCTTATCGGAGGTCAATTTACCAATCGCGTCTGTCAATCAAGAAATCAACCGACAAATCAAATCTTTTATTCAGCCCGGACCTGAGCTTTCAACTCGTACATTTTCCGCAAATTTTGTTAACCTTATTTTTTGGTTTGGCGACTTGAACGTCGTAACTTCAGCTTGTTCAAGCTGTAGTAACGACGTTTAGATCACCAACCAACCATTTTACTTGTTAGTTTTATGCTACTGGTTATAAATTTTACAAAAAATCGCTGTTCGAAATCGAAGCGGGACTTCCTGTCGTAGTCGATGGGCGTGGCCAACGACGTAAGTGGGCGGGGTCAGCGATTGGTCAATTGGCGTGGCGATCGATTAGTCAGTTTCCAGTTGGTGATCAAGGATTCATTTTACATTAGAAATAATAGGTCGGTAGATTTCTTAAGACTCAAGACATGTACACGTGAATGCCTGTGCAACAACAAATTCTTCTTTGAAGAAGAAGGGTTTGATAAACAAACTATTTGAAGAAAATTAAAAATGAACCCTATGCCTTCTCCCCGGATTCATTAGACAAATCGTGGATGTATTCTGATAGCTTATCCCATGTTGTATGTATTTGATTAGATAGGCCCGTATTTCATGCTGGCTTTCAGCGATGTTCACACGAGTAATTAGCGGGGTATTTTATTCATTTAACTCTTTGCAGATTTTTTAAGCCTATTAAAAACTGTTTATTCTATAAGCTATAGCTTTTTGTATGATGTTTGAAAATTACCTCACCATTTACAAAAAATATGGATTAATGATTATCGTCAGTGGGCGACTAAAATATCGTGAATACAGCTGTATTTATAATTCAACGGCGATAACATGTCACCCAATCAAGTCCAACTTGCGTCTACGTACACACAATGCATGTTTAAAGAAAACAAGTTTTATAGCATATAACGAGAACACCGAATAAGTAACCGAAGGACGATTTGTTTGTTTGTTTGAATGGGGTTTTACGCCGCTTTCAACAATATTTCAGTTATATCGCGGCTACTGGAGCACCTTACAATGGATTCCTGGTATTTCTCACACCAGTACCGCCATCACATCCCTTCCTAGCCTCCAGCTGCTATCCCACATAACCATTGGTGGGAGACAAATAGTCGGAAAGGATGAGCGCCGTCGTCGGGAATCGAGCCCAGGACCTCTAGATTGATAGTCCGACGCGCTACCAACTGCGCTATAACGGCGGTCCTAAGGACGGTAACTGATTAGAACAACAAAGTCGCCGATGTTGCGATTCTAACGATTTTATCTCCGATACTTAGTGGCTCACTGACGATAATTATATTGTTTAACTCATTAAAAGACAACATCATTTTAGACTGGTCTAAATTAAAAGAAGTTGCAGACCACACTTTTAGTTAGTCGGATTTAAAAAAAATCTTAGTCTTTTTGGGCAGAAATATTTTTGATAATGAAAAAACAAACAAACGAACATTGAGAATATTTTTTCACAAAGATTTCCAGAGCTTTTGTCTTGAGGGGCGTTAGAACGCGTCGCGGTGTGGTGATAAGGTGAAATATTTTAGGCCTTCCGTGAACAATAACTGAAGCTTGGTGTGTGGTAAGATTGGATAAACATGATTTGGTATATATGTATATATCATCGTTTCTTCAAGCTGTAGTTACGACATCTTGCATGCCAAACGACGATATTATTTTCTTGTGTGGCTCTACATGTGCACGTATTCATTAAATGCACGTGTTCGTTAAAAAAAAGTCTCTTTCTTTATCGTAAGCAGACTATTATTAATTTTGGATAATTCAAACCATTGACCGACTTGATAATAATTACATATGATCCGTTAACAGAAAACTTGTCTATATGCATATAAATTTCGGAGTTCAAAGGTCACCAGTGAGCTTAATGATTCTATTGGCCAGTGGACGTTTTTTGTTTTATTTTGTTCAAAATTTAGAAAAAAGCTATCTTTTATATTCAAAAATCTAAAACTGTTTTCTATATATTCAACCCATTCCGATACACTGACGCTTTTGACGCGCCCATGGAGATTGACTTCGGAAAATATTGTGGAAAATGAAGATATTATCTACAATGTTTTCAACCTCAAAAGACAAAACAATTTCAAATTTCATCAACTAAAAATTGTCGTCTGCATCATCTTTAAATATGGATCAGACTAAAATTTTGTATTATGGTATTCGGTTAAAACGAAAAATACTTACAAGGACTTTTTCAGCGATACTGTTCGATTGATGTGCATGTGAACTGCATTACATGGAGATAAAACTTACGGATAATTATCTTCACTGGCGAGTGGTTGAAAAATACATTAATTGAAGTAAAGTGGGTACGTCATTATCTACGGAGATGCAACCCCCAATTTTTGAAGAACCTCTTTTGATTTCAAAAGTTCTTAGCTTGTTTTCTACGCTGGAGAGCGCGTCTAATACTTGAATAGATTACTTTTCGATTAAACCTTATCCGTCCTGTATGCGTTGCTTTTTTCTGCCTGTGGTGTCGTATACTATTTATAATACCGAGTTAATTTCAGTGAAAAAATACACCAAAACAACAAAAATGCTTCACATGAATTTCGGCCTATGTTGGAGTACACAGTTCGCTTCCGGTCTAAATGAACGATTTAATTGGTCGATTAATCCTCATATTGACAGCCACGATCCGTAGAATTCTGTAAGCTTCTACAATCAAAAGTTTTATACACCCAACCTTAATAAGAATTCTGTGTACTATTTCGTTTAGCTCAATCAGTGACATGCTGTGCTCACAAATCTTGGAGTTCGAACCTCTGCTCGGCTAACAGTTTTTTTCCGAAATAAAATGTGTAAGGTCAGCCCGATAAACTCAGTTATTAGAGCGCTTGACTTCAAACCTCAAGTTCAGAGATTCGAGCCCCGGGCAGACCATATAAAGTAACAAACTAACTGTCTTTCGGATGAGACCTCATTAGGTGATGCTATCTAGGGAGCAAGTTAAAGTACCGGGCGGAGCTTTCAGCAATTTCGTCCTGTATCCTTGCACTATTCCTCGCTACAACTAACCGTCTTCTGTAGCGTCGCTCATATGAGCAAGTGCTACGATAGCGACGATAGATAAAAGGAAATTTACACACATACATGACAGGAAGCCATGGCTATGTGCACCTTTCGCTTTGATATAGCTTAAATTCCGTTAAAAGAAGCTTTTAGCCCAGTTAAATGAATTGTTTATGGACATACATATCCATTTTACCAAATTCAAACCCACGATCTTTGATTAACACAATCTCGCTATTTTACACCCCTATATAAAAGGGCTTTTGAAAACATTGTGTGCAAGGAGGAAATTGCTTGATTCAACCAATTTCTTCATTATCCACAATGTTTTCTTTCCCCAAAAGGCAAAGATGTTTAAAATTTCATCAACTAAAAATGCCGTCTGTAGCTTCTTTTAATTTGGACATGCAGTCAAAAGTCCGTCGGATGAAAAAAGCTTAAGAAAGTTAGAAGTCACTTTGGTGCTTCACATCAAAACTTGCAAACTCGTAAAGTTGATCAACATCGGATCGATTGTTTACCCAGGCGATTATTACCTTCTTGCAATGCTAATTTGTAATTGGAGGAAGTCAATTATCTCCCGCGTGACTACTGTTACTATCATGCAGGTGTCATCCTTTTTTCTTTTGATCGTAATCGATCATTTTAATCAGATCACTTATTGCTTTGCAGCGGTATCAATCAAGGGAATACTAAGCCCTCTCCTCTAACTCGGCATATAAATCCTTCACCGTATAATCCATGATTTTTACGTTCCTGTGATTTTTGTACTTGAGAAAACATTGTAGCAAGCATTTTTATCTTTTTCCACAATATTTTCTATCACATAGGGTGGCTTCTTTTTGAATCGTACTAAATTTATCACGTCGTCAACTACTCCTTTTGAATTTGGACAAATCTGAATCACGAAAAACGGTAAATAGGGTTAAAAATACGAGGACATTCTAAAGGTCTTAGTGCAACAAATTTTAACCGAGAGAGCACATTTATCAAAATAACCCCGTTCGTGACTTTTTCATTCATCAGACATGAAGGGCAATAAAAATCGCAGATCAACCTGTGCATCAAACTGAAGGCATTTACATTTGCATTGATTCTTTTTCGGTGATGTTTTCATAAGACGCCCAACTTACGAAGAAGGCTGATAAAAAAAATATTTGTCTCGCTGAAATATTGATGGACCATTTCATCATGTATTTTGCAATGCCGTTAAAATATTCCTCAAAAGAAGAAACAGCAAAACTTGCAGGAGCGTTTCTGTATCTTAAATTAGTTGATCAACCACCTCGCCCACCGACTCCACTGGCCACGCCCATTGACTCTAACAGGATGTTCTACTTCGATATAAAACAACGTTAATTTGCAACATTAATGACCAGTAACCTGTTACAAAAAGTAAATTGGGTGGTTTGGGACCTAAATGTCGTAACTTCAACTGGAATAAGCTATAGTTACCGCGTTTGAGTCGCCAAAACCAACAAAAACTTCCCTTAGGTGTCGTCCATGTTGGAGTTCATGGTTCACTTCCATTCTAAATGAATGATTTGATTAGTCGATTGATTATTTGAATGACAGCCGAGATTGGTCAGTTACTTTTAGGTGGGTTGACACCACTATCTCTTTAAACAACAATATTCCTAATTGGTTATCCTGACTCATACACGATTCTCTGGACCACCTTTGCCTCTTCTCGACCCAGTCTCGATTTCCTCACGAACGACGGGGACCGAACTGATCGGTTAGAACTCGGATTATAAAAATTCTTCCGACCGAGCAAGATCACTTCATGCCTTTGTCCCGCTTCGATCAACTCGACTTTCTACTCGATCACTACCCGATAGCTTAAACTTCCCGGTCTCTTCACAAATATTCGTAACACTTAACATGCCGACAAAGATGGACCATCCCAACCGCTAGTTATGCTAAAGGAGGCCAGTTCTCGACTGTTGGGTCATGATTGGTCGAGTTGATCGATTTGGCCACGTGAACTCAGCAGAAAGCGACGTTAAATAATTGAGAATGTTTTGAGACGAATAAAGGAAGAAATAGTTTGGAGTTAATAAAATAGTCTGTGTTTCATCGCAGTTCCGCGCTGTCGGTTATGTTACGTACGATTTGTTTTAAATCAGTATTTAACGCGTATTTATGGTCTTGGGGCCAACATGCCAGCCTTTACTGCACCCGTACACTACCTATTGTGGTTTCAGAGCTATTAATCATTTCCAGTTATTGCAGTCTGAAAATGACGCTTTATTGTGCATTTTGTAATAAATACACTTTTTAGAAATTAATCAACAATGACTTTTACATTTCTTTAAACACCATACCGCTTAAAATTTTTCAAATCCAACAATTGTGAAAATGTTTGTATCGTTAACTTGTAGATGAAATTTGAATGGCATTTTCTCTTTCTTTATCGCTAGACAGAATAAACCGTTTACAAGTATCTAGAAATTTTCTCTAAAGCAAGTATTCATCTGATTAGTATCTAAGCCTTGGTTGCAATACCGGTATCTTTGTTCGTGTATCCGATTGTTCTATGTTTCTGCTCACATTACTTCATCTTTTTGCAACGCTGTCTTTAGAATATAACAACCTTGTGGTAAAATCAAACTAGTTTGAACCAAAAGGGTAAAGGTTGGACAAAAATGCATGGTAAAAAATTCACACAAAGAGCCAATATTACGACGGTTGCACTTAAAGGTCCACTGAACACTTTCATCTTTAGCATTCTGTTTTTCCTCTTTAATCTCCATTACTCATATAGCCTTTCAACAGCTCGTAGCATAAAATAGAAAGAACAAAAAGAATTATAATTGTGTAACCGTGTGGCCCTATCTTCCAGGAAACAGAAGTATTAGACCATTCCCACAAAATGACGTTTTTTACGCCCCTTAAGAAAAACAATTTCAGAAAACATTGTGTAAAATGAAGAAATTGCTTGTTACAAGCAATTTCTTCATCTTTCACAATGTTTTCTATCCAGAAATTTGAAAAAATCTAAAATTTCATACACTTTTAATTGTAGTCTGCAACTTATTGAAAAGGGGCCAGTCTAGAATTTTGCCGTCTGGTAATGGATTAAACCTAGTCAAATACGGTAATCAGTATACTTACACAATTCTTAAAACAGCTGATTTTACTTCTCTTTCCTCCGTGTGTGATCTTTAATCCATTCCTACACAATGGCGCTTTTTGACGCCACCGCATCTTCTTTCAATTTGGACCATTCTAAAATTTTGTTGTGTTGGAATGGGTAAATCTACATTATGTGAGCGTAGACGCAAGTCGGAGTATAGATGTGCGTTCTGTATATAACACGAAATCGATATCGTGAACCGTGGTTTCAGTGCATTTATAACGTACCAGTGGTCAAAATGGCGAATTTTGTATGTACCAGCAAAAGGGGATGACCATAATAAAGTCAAAAAGGTCGTTTTTTCTGATCATATAAGTTCACCATTTGGCTTAACAATTATTCAGTGCAAACCTTGTGTAACCTTTCCAATCCAGGCTTCTCATGCTAAAACCATGGTCAGGCAATCACAATTTTGGACGACCCTAAGAAAAAGGAAATCATTGTGGAAAATGAAGCAAGCAATTTCTTCATTATCTATAACGTTTTCTATCCCCCCAAAAAAGGCAAATGTTTTTAAAATACCATCAACTAGAAATGGTCTGAAACTTCTTTCAATTTTCAAGTCTTTCAAGTCAAAACCTTTTTTTTTTCTGGTAATGGGTTAAAAACTCGACGCAAAATCCGATTTGAAAACAGCATTATGTCGTTAAGTTGATACAAAGGACGATACGGTCGTGGTTACGCTATATGGTCTATTGGCGTTTTTAATCATGTAATTGTGAGCCTTCTTTAATCTCTTGTAAAACACCTTTTTTTACACGCTAAACATCTGTTGTGTTGTCTGGCGATTTTATATGATTAAGATGATGTACTCTCTGACATTTACTATTCAACTGATCAGTTGGCTTTAGAATCGAGCATATGAGCTGCAATTTACCAGTCGCCGACACCGCCAAATTCTTAGTTGGCCACGCGCACTGACTTCAATAGGAAGTTCCCCCTTTTTAAAGGTGTTATTATGCAAAATTTATGACGAGCAGCATGCTCCTAAAATGTGAATTGTTGGTTTGGCGACCTAAACGTCGTAACTACAGCTTGAACAAGCTGTAGTTACGACGTTTAAGTCGCCAAACCAACGAAAGAGCTGGACAAAAATGGCGGCCAATGTTGGAGATCAAATCTTATTTCTGATCTAAATGGATATCTTAATTGGTCGACTTGTTACTTGATTGACAGCCACGATTGGTCAATTATCGACGAAATGCCGAATGAATTAAAACCATTCCTGGGCGATTTAGACGTTTTGTAGTTTCCCATATTTGCTGAGACTATTTACACTAGATAAGCAAGATGCAAATAATCTGAACGACGCTTGATCGCCGGTCATGAAACTAGAGCAGATGGTATAATTCATTACTGTACAATTTTCATCAGCATTTCGTAGCTAGCGACTTGAAAAAGTCTAGCTTCCTTATTTCGGTTAATCGCCCATAATGGATCATACCTTTCATTAATCAGCGAAATAACCATCAAAAATAGCATACATTTGGTCATCGACTATCGGTTAAATTGTTTGAATCTATTCCCACACGATTCCACTTTTTATGCCTCCCATGAAAAAGAAGCTTTTGAAAGATTGTGAGTAATGAAGAAATTGCTTGTGACAAAGTGTTTGTTGTTGTTCTTGTTTGGTGTTTTTTTTTCTATTTTCATCAACCGTGGAAAGCATCTTCTTTTAATCGAACTAGTTTTAAACTTTGTAATCTGGTAATGGGTAATCCTGTTATACATCATTTCATTTACGTCTCGGTATTACTATTACATCTACTACACATGGGTTTTTCCCGTCGAAGTAACCCGACAGAAAGTGTATATCGTGATATTTTACTTGATTCTGCGCATTACATTACCGAGACGGAAATACGATTGCGAGTAAAAAGACGGAACTGGGAATGACACATTCGGTAGTTCAAGAGAACGGAGGTCGAATGGAATTTCAAATTTTATTACTTGGCGCCAACCTTGTGGATTATTTTGAAACACTACTATGACTATCAAAATATCCCTTTTTGGTAATTAGAAGTAATAATAACTTACGGATTTTCTAATAACACTGTCTGTCTGATACGAATTTTTTCTATCGTGCCTTATTTTGATCGTATACAATGTTTCTTATATTGGTGTTCAGACTTCGATCCCCAGCAGGGGCGAATATCCTTTCAGGCAATTGTCTTCCATCAATGGATAGATAATCGCCAACCTAAGACAAATGAGCATCTGGGGACTCGGAAGGGATATTGTAGTAGCACTGGTGTGAGAAATACTAACAATCCATATTTAGATGCTCCAACCTCTGTGATATCACTGAAATACTGTAAAAAGTGGCGTTAAACCAAATCCAACCAATCAAGCAACTGTATGCAATGTATACATATTCCACAGGGAAAACTGGTACACCGCATGTATATAACACATAAATTGAATAACAACTGATTCGCATGTTGGTATTTGACGCTACTCCCTCGAATTGTTTAATTGACGGATCGCTGGTCACGCCAACATAACTCCGACAGGAAGTTCCACTTCAATATGAAACGGTGTTATTTTGCTACGTTAACTTCACTTTCCGTTTAACCCATTTCAACTCAACAAAATTTTAGACCGGTCCAAATTGAAAGTAGCTGCAGACAATATTTTCAAGTTGGTGGAATTTAAATTTTCTTTGACTTTTTGGATAGAAAACATTATGGATAATGAAGAAATTGCTTGATCCAAGCAATTTCTTCATTTTCTACAATGTTTTCCAAAGCTTTTTCGTTGAGGGGCGTAAAAAGGAGGGATTGAGTGGGAATGGGTAAAATGAATGGTTTGGTTGGTCAAACGACATTCGCGATCCATCAGTAGTATTCTCTCTGCTGTATAGCTACCCTTTTATGCCGATTGCCTCATATCATGTTGATCAAGACTCGTTTCGAACTAACTACGTCAAGATTGGGAAAACAGGACGTTACTGACTTATCGCACCAGAAGCCAGAAATGGAATTATAACTGGGCTTTGGATAAAAAAAAGATTAAATAGACAAAATAATGGATAAATATAAAATGAAAAATAAGATAATCGAGAAAAGGTTGGTCACAAAATTACAATAATCTTCTGTGGTATAATTGCATACGAATAGAACGTCAGGAATATGTTTAGTCTTTTTTGTCGTCTAAAATATAATGGATTTCAGAAATAAAACTTGAGCGTGTTGTTTTGACATTTTATTGTGATATTTAGACAGAACAAAAACTAAATCGATCATATAACCTTAACATTTTCCTATTAAAACCATAAGCATATAATACAAATGATTTTAATTCTTTCCATTTGGTCACAGATTCAATCCATCAAAGTTTAAGCTTTGGATTCCATTGTGACTATGAACATTTATGTAACCTGTACATATTTGCCGCAGGTTTACTTTAATAAGAGTATCAAATTTTAGAAAAATCTAACTCATTTGTTCAATGAATGACTTTA
Source organism: Fragum fragum (assembly GCA_946902895.1). Classification (NCBI taxonomy): domain Eukaryota; kingdom Metazoa; phylum Mollusca; class Bivalvia; order Cardiida; family Cardiidae; genus Fragum; species Fragum fragum. Next base: position 28,309,386 of record OX336365.1, read on the forward strand.
GTATCATTTTCATCTAAAAACAAAGAAAGATTTAAAGTTCTATTGGTTTACATAAATACTTTATCAGACGACTCACTTTTAGACTGGTCCAAATTTAAAGAAGAAGTAGACTTCAATATCTAGTTTTTTTGTGTTTTTTTTTTTTTTTTTTTTTTAATTTTCATTTTATTGTAGTAATTGGTTATAATGAAGAAATTGATTGCAACAGGCGAATTCTTCGTTTTCAAACATGGTTTCCAAATCTTTTCTTCTTGAAGCGTATCAATAAGCAGATTATTGACCAAATCCCTGTACCCGCCCATTTACTTCGAAAGCCCCGCCCATTGACTCCGACAGGAAGTCCCGCTTCGACTTTAAACGGCATTATTTTGCAAAAACTATGGTCAGTAGCATGTAACAAAAAACTAGAATCGTTAATTGGCGACATAAAGGTCGTAACTACAGCTTGAATACAGCTTTAAAGATCTTTTTATACCATGGCGTTACTATTCAACAAAAATTGATAATGTCTAATGTACAGGGCTAACTCTTAAATAAAAAAGACGTGAAATAAGAAGCGAATACACAGCGTTTTGGTGATAATGCAAGATTCTTTCTTTTCCTAGTAAATTTCCCATCTTATCCTTATATAAATATACAATTTAACCTTATATCATGCTTTCATTCTTGCTTATACTTTGTTAGTCTGTTACAATGATTTTAAAGACAATGGCAAATCTAGTCAACAAAAGTGGGAATGTATTTACAAACAAACGCTACTAAGTTCCCACTAAGCTTCCAATCTTTGACCCAAAATCAGATGTCGTCTAAATTGCTTTCATTATTCAGCGTCCATTATTTTATACCTTTGTAGTCTGTTACAATGATATTAAAGAACTTAGAGCCTTTAATAGACAAAGGCATAAATAGTCAACAAAAAGTGGGATAGTTCAATGTGCAAAACAAACGATACTTAGTTTCCACTAAGTTTCCAGTCTTTGACCCTATATCAGTTGTCGTCTAAAATGCTTACGTTATTCAGCGTCCATTATTTTATACTTTGGTTGTCCATTTCAATGACTTTATCCCATTACCAGACGACAAAATTTTAGACTTGTCCAAATTGAAAGGAGTTGTAGAAGACAATTTAAAGTTTATGAATTTGTAGATTTTTTCAACTTTCTGGATCGAAAACATTGTGTGAAATGAAGAAATTGCTTGTTACAAGCAATTTCTTCATTTGACACAATGTTTCAAAATTGTTCTTCTTGAAGGGCATTGAAAGAAGTCAAATTGCGGGATCGTTTTAAAGATCTTAAAGCCTTTGTTAGACTACTGAACTAAAAGTTGGAATGTACAATGTATAAAACTAACGTAAAATTTAAAGGAGATGGGGAAATGGGTAACAATTCCACTGCGTTTTGGTAATAATACAAGAAGGCCTCGTAAAAAACTTGATACATCGACGCGTATCTCATATATTCACGAACAACCCTACGGTGAAGATCTACGGTGTGTATTGGATATATAGATTGCTGTAAAAATTTGTAATACAGCTATGAAATTATGACAGGAACAGTTTTTCGGGGCGATGGAATGTTTTATGGGAAATTGTTTTTTGGCTTTTTTCCCTGTTTTTTTTCCCTCAGTTTTCCGGAGTGATATTGAAATAATTTGGAATCGCGAATACGTGTAGGACCGGTGAGCAATTTCGTATTGTAAATATATCTATTTTGGTCATTCATCAATAATAGCAATTAGTCAGTGCGCGACCTTATTGAAGCTGTAGTTTCAAGGTTTTGGTTACCCTTTGGTAAACCCTTTCCCGTATTTTTTTTTCAAAATTTTAGACCTGTCCCAATTCAAAGGCTTTGTAGACAAAAATACAAAAATTGGATTTAATTTTATAAAAATAACCATTAAGTAGGGTAAAAAATATTGTGGGAAAAGAAGTATTTGATTGTTACAAGCAATTTCTTTTACAATATTTTCTCGGTTATAAATTCACAGGGACGTAAAAAACATCGATTGAAGAGGAAAGGATTAAATAATAGACAATCTACGGTATATACATGATGAATCAATTCGATAGCATCTTTTTAACAATTATAAACAAAAAATAGGAACAATCTTGGATGTAATAAGTTTCGAACCTGGCCATTTTATGCTTAATAAGCAGACTGACCAGGAGCGAAACCTTTCGCTTTTGGTAGATTTTCCTAATGAAGAATAGCCACTCTACTTTATTTCTATAGTAATATTCAAACGAAGAACTCTGCTTGAACTGTGCTGGATCAAACTTCTGTTTTAAATATCTATATTATGGAGTACCGAGAGATTCCCTTTTTGCATGACGGGTAACTTATTTACGGATCGCTCGTCACGCCAACTGACTCTGCTGGCCACGCCCACTGAGTTTCACCAGGAAGACCCACTTCGACATTACACGGCGTTCTTTTGCAAGTTACATGAAACCAAAAATGGTTGGTTTGTGATCGAAACGTCGTAAATACTTGAGATGTAGTCACGATGTTTAAGTCTCAAAACGAACAAAAATCTTTTACATAAATATCGGCCAAAGTTTGAATTCAAAGTTCAATTCTAGTCTAAATAATTGGTTTGATTGATTGGTTGATTTTTTGAAAGACACCGCGATCTGTCAATTTACCATCCGTTTTAAGTTTTCCTTGGAGCCGCGTCCATGGCACAGTTTGTAGCGGGCATGGCTCATAATCATGGGGTCTAGGGTTCGATTCCCGGTCGCGGCGAATATCCTTTCTGATAATATTCTCCCACCAATGGGTGGATAATCATAAACCTCAGTGGGATGAGCAGCTGGAGGCTCGGAAAGGATGTAGTGCTCGTGTGAGAAAAACAAGGAATCCATTGTTATGTGCTCCAGCCGCAGTGATATGACTGAAATATTGTTAAAAGTGGTGTTAATCCCATTCAATTAAAGTCTTCCTTAGCATTTATTTAGATAAACTGACCTTCAGGGAATCTTTTAAGACCGCACAACGTTGTCATTTTATTGTTTCTAAGTAACGAATGCGAAGACATGAGCAACCTTCCTCTCATGTTGCCAGGCCAGCATTACTATTTATCGAGTCCAACGTATCGGACCCACGTTAGAGCTATGTAGACCTATCACTACAGATACTTTATTCTCTTCATCGGAAGACTTTCTAAATATTCAATTGTCCATCTAATTTGGTTTAAGCGATTCTCAGACAATTCCACTTGAACAACATTTAAGAAAGAAGCAATCATTAACATTATGGAAAAGGAAGAATGACTTGCTACAAGTGTGTAACATTTGTGTTTAAAATACACTTCATATTAATATAGTTGGTATAATGAGTTTTTGTTCAAGTAAAGGCCTTTACAAGCACTTTATAAATCGTCGGTGCGATAGTAAAATGTCGTAACTACAGCTGTAGTTACGACATTTTACTCGGGCACTGACGAAATATTCCAGCCGTTTACCGACGTCATTGCAAAGAAGGGTATAAGTGATAATCTAAAAGTATTTTTCAGCATTCAAGGAACTGTAGCCATATAGATATAAATTGGTTTTCTTCAAAATACAATAATACATATGTAAAATTTTAATTACAGGCTGAGGCCTCGCGGAAATTGTAAAGAGAGAAAGCGTATGAAGGAAAACGACGGAACTGCTATAGTTCTGTTCGGAGAAATTAAAAGTGATTAGGCGAGACGTTCCGGTGATCTTTGGTGATTTATTAGTTCCTAATTATAGCAACAGTATCTGTCAGACTCATTTCATGCCGATTACAATCATTATTATTCATATGGGGCGGAGCCAAGACACTTTTCAATAATGTTTAATGAGGACCGTACGAAGATGGGATATAATAGCTGATAATTGGTGTTAAATACACGGAGTTATGGTTTGTGTCCGGAACATTTAATCTGGTGATCGGCAGTAAGAGTTGTGTTCATGTATTTTATAACTGTATGAAGAGTTTGTTATTTTAAAAACTAAAATGTTTCAATGGATATTATGGATAATACATTGCGGTAAGTTGGGGTTTTTATTTTTTATTATTTCTTTTTTGTGTGTGTGTGTGGGGGGGTACGTTCTTTGCATTTCGATATTCATCATTATCGTGGTACATTAGTAGTTATTGTTACTACACATTTTTAGACTGGTCTAATTTGAAAGAAGTTTGTGACAACAATTTGGAGGTAATTGAATCACCTTTCCTTTGTATTATAGGGGAAAATGTGGGAAATGAAAAAATTGCTTGTAATAAGCAATTTCATCATTTTCCACAATTTTTTCACAAGCTTTTTTTCTATAGGGGTTAAAAAGCGGGATTGTGTGGGAATCTGTTAAACGATAATACGATTTTCAACCAGAAACCATTGTGTTTATTTGAAGGAAAGCGCGTCGATTGTCTTTGTTGTTTATCGAAAAAATAGATAGAAATGGTAAAGAAAAGAGTATTTGAAACAAAGATTTTGTTACCTGTAAAAGTCACTGTCTCCAAATAGATTATTATTACAATATTTGCGTTTCCTTTAATGCGAGACATTTTTTTCCCAACATCATTTACTCCTAGTGTTACTTGATTAAGGTGTACATGCAATCGATAATGTAATTTCACAGTGCAATGGTCTGAAGCCTTCAAATACAAAATTTTTTACGAGTTCGCGAAACCTTGACAAAGCGAAGAAATTTCTCCTTTCCAAATACACTCAGGTTTGTTCAGTTTTTGCTCTTTTTTTTTCAAAAAAAAAGATGATGAAAATAATAAAGTAATAAAATGGCATTATAGTATATTTTAACTTTTCTTTTACATGCAATAGCAGTACTGCCTGTTTTTGTATTCGGACAATTCTTTCGACTTTAAAAAAAGTGCAAGAAGGTTCCCGATTTCCTTCAATACCACTTATTCTATCGCAAAAAATGGCCTATTGATTATGTTTTTGCAATTCCAATCGGTTCATGAATTTATCATTATGGTTATTATATTTATTAGTATCAATGCAATAATAATTATTGTATAAAATTATAACAAAAAAATTGAATTGTTGTAGTTAAAAACAAACTGTATTGTCATTAATTTGTCTAGTTCTCGTTTGATTCTTTAACCCATTACCAGATGATAATTTTTAGACTGGTCCAGAGAAGTTATAGACGAGAATTTTTAGTTAACGATTTCAAAAACAACATGTTTGTCTTTTTGAGAAGAAGAAATTGTGGATAATTGAAGAAATTGCTTTGTGAAAAGTGTTTTTTTTAAATTGCTTTGATTGGGACTTTATGGTATTGGTCAAAAAACAACTTATGCAGAAAAAAATACTTGGAAATAACCATTGGTTATTCATGGAGTTATTTTAGTGACAATTGGTGTTCGGATCAGTGCAAAACTTAACGGTCGAATTCAATGAAAATGAAACAGTGCCATAAATTAAAAATACGTTTTTTCTTCTATAACCTTTCTGTACAGTTTCTGGTTTTTACGCCTAAGTGATTTAATAATTCATAAAATATTGTGACAAAAAGAAAACATTTGCTTCTTTTCTTACACTATTTAATGTCGCGTAGGACGGTTTTGTTTAAATTGCACTCCATTGTGCAACATTTTTATAAATTGATCAGTCTAAAGTTTCGAATATCAGGAATGGGTTAAGAGCGTATTTCCAAAGCATTTTCCGAAAACTACAACCAGAGGATATTAGTTTTTTTGTTTCGTTTCGGTTTTTTTTTTTTTTTTTTTTGGGGGGGGGTTGTAACAAGCGGTTACTTCTATTCCCTCACTGTTCAAACACAAGAAATACAAAACAAAAATTTTACACATTACGCACGCAATTCGAAGGAAAATCTTGAATTATTAAAGTATTTTTTTTGACGGATCGTCGCTTTCTAAACGAATTCGATTGAGCAATAAAGTAAGTCATTTAGACAGGAAGTGAACTTTGAAAAACGACATTTATATGAATAATTTTTTGTTTGTTTGTTTGTTTGTTTTAGGGGGTGCGAGTTAAAGGCTGTGACCACATTTATTCAACGATTTGCGTTTTATTTCATAATCTTGACCACGTGTATCACAAAATATTGTTGTTCATCATATCAACCAGGCTACTTTATGAAAGGTTAGGGGCTATGCCAACCATCCGTCACTTGCTGGCCACATCCACTTAGCTTCGACGGAAAGTTCTCTTTAGATATCAACGGTGTTTAACCCTTTCCTGTCCAATCCCTGGTTTTTACGTCCCTTTGACTTCATAATTGAGAAATATTGTAGAAAAAAAAAGAAATCTTTTGTAACAAGCAATTTCTATTTTTTCCAAAAAAAATTCAACCATACTGGATAGTTATTTTTCAAATTAAGTCCAAATAAAATCTTTATCTGCAAAACATTTGAATTTGGACAGGTATAGAATATTGCGAAACGGGATAGAGTTAACTCACCAAACCAACAGAAATGCCACACTAAGTGTCTGCCAATTCGGAGTTCAAAGTTCACCTCCGGTCTGAATGAATGATTTGATTTGTCGATTGATATTTTGATTGAAAGCCGCGATCCATCAATTACCATATGAGCCTGTGCGTGACATTTCCAACAATTTCGCAGGTGCGTGACTCGCACATATTGAGCACCCTGGACAGCCATTCGGGGTAATTAGAATATTCGCTGAATGTTTAAAGAAGCTTTGGGTCAGTATCTATCTACAGAGCGCAGAGTGAAGACTCAGATCAGACTGTGCGGATGCACAGGCTGATCTGAGTTTTTGCTTGGCGCACATGTGTAATGGTTGGAAATGTCACGCACGCGCTCATATATCATAAATACAAGAATAGCACCCACGAAGATGCCTGACGCTCCGATCTTGAGTCTTGGATTACTGTATTTCCGATGATAACATAATTAAAAATAGGCTTTTCAACAATATCATGAAACTGTTTCTTAAATAGGCTCTAATTGGATGAGTTTTTTTATGTCTTGTGTGGTACCAAAAGGCGGCGATTTTTGGCTCTGTTAAGCAGGGTGGGTTTTTTTTACAGATTCTCTTTACAGTAATTTGGCACGCAAAGGTTTTAAAGTGACTAAAATGACGTGTGGAATTCTTATAAGAAGGCTGATCGAGTGTGAATGTCTGCTGCCGTCAAAGCGCAGTTGGTAGCGCATCCAACTCCCAAACTTCAATCACGGGATGTCAAGTGTTCGATCCCCGAAGGTGGCACAATTCTTTTCCGACATTTGTCACTCACCAATGGGTTGATAATCGAAAACCTATGTGAGATTGCAGCTTGAGGCTAGGATAGGATGTTATGGTAGTACTGATGCGAGATTTACCAGGGACCCATTGTTAGGTGCTCCAGCCACCGCGATATAACTAAAAAGTATTAAAAGCGGCGTTAAGCAAGAAAGAAAAAACTGTTGAACGTATTAAATGACATTTGAAAATGTCGGAATAATTTTACAGTGACAACAAAGATTATAAGAACTCGTCTTTTCCCGGCTTTTAATGTCGAGCACTGTGGTTAAATCAAACCGAAACACACCAACAAATTGATTATCGCGGTGATTAACCGCGAGACTATTCTTAATGTCTATATATTTTGTCACCATCTTTTAGTTTGCTATCATCTTTCATTGTCATAAAAAAACTCAAAATGACTGCTGCGCATAGATCCATTTATATTTTTTATGGTTTATTTTGACAATATTACACTCTCAAATATAGTACGCGATTCAAGAGACATTTACAAGGGCTATTTCATAGGCAATGGTGATCACGAATAGTAGAACTTGTTGACTATTTCTAACCCCTTCCTGCTTTTCAAAATCTTAGTCTAGACAAATTTGAAAGAAGGTGCATTAGATCGGTAACACCATGTTGTATTCCTACATCTATTTCAAATATATTTGTTATTTTGCGACTTAAAAGTCGTTACTATAGCTCATTCAACCTATAGTTACGACTTTAAGGTCACTCATAGTCAATTTGACTTTTGTAACATTCAATGTCTTCATATTCCACAATGTTTTCCGAGACTGTTTTCTTGCAGATTTCAAAGATTGTGTAGGAATTGGTTACACTCCCTTATTTCTTTCGATTCCCGCAAATTTTATCATATCAAGTAAGATTCAAATGCAGACAAGAATTAGACTTGACCTTCAAGTAGTTGTGTAGGAGGATTATTGAATTCAGCACTTTCATTTAAAGGTGTGACAACTTTGATAAAAAACATCAAGTTTAACAGTAAAAAACCACAACATCAAAAAATCCTATACGCAATTCCTACTTTGAGTGAAAATATTGTGTTTTATTTGAATATATTTATCTATAGCACTCGTTTCTTCACAATAACTCCTCTAGGCCATATAAACATTTGCAGGAAAATTACCAACATATTTGTGGTTAGTCTAAAGCTTCACTAAGTAAAGAGACGCTCGGAAAAGTACTTTAATCCCTTCCTGCGACATTAAGTCATAAAATATGCAGTGTTTCGATCTCATCATTTGGTCACTAGGATATGCGAATTTTAACATAACGTCGTTGTCATTCCAAAACCTCGTAACCACAGCTTGAATCAAGTTGTAGTTACGACGTTTTAGAATGACAATGGCGGTTAGCCGAATCAACAAGATTTACAAAAAGGACGTATCAATATACTCGTAACCTTTCTCTTTTTGATGATCCTTGGTGCAAATTATAAGTATAGCCATTGTTAAATTGGACAAAACACTGTAAATTCCGGTTGAAATGATACTCAGGAATCCGAAAAAACGTATCGTTTTATCTAAATAGTTTAATGACTAATGTCTTTTCTTGTAGCAATTTATCGTTTCCTTAAAATGTTTTCATTGAGTAATGGTCTTAGACTCAAGATACAAAATTATGTGGTATTGGGTTTAGATCAGTCTAAAATATTTTAGTACTAAGCGAATAAAGCTATTGTTGATGTTGTTGGTAGCGGTTGTAATTTTGTAGTTGTTGGTAGTGGTGTTTCATTTAACTTTCAATTAATAACAAATATGCATCAGAACTTGTCGTATGCGATTTTTAGCTAGCAAAGCGTCAGCTTTGATAGCTTCAGTTAATAGACAAAACTTTTAGGACGTCTCAGGGTTCAACGAGTGTAAACTGCCACCTGAGAATTAATCACTAAATCCATTGAATGCCTACGCCATTGTTATTGTGTATTTCAGGAATATTGCAATCTCTACCTGCAAGTCATCTCCTGAGTATTATAATCCCGCTTTTACATCATCCCAAGAAAAAGCTTTGGAAAACATTGTGGACAATGAAGAAATTGCTTGTAACAAGCAATTTCTTAAATGTCGACAATGTTTTCTACCCTACAAGGCAAAGATTTCCACCAATTTGAAATTGTCGTCTGCAACTTCTTTCAATTTGAACCAGTCCAAGATGGTGTCATGTTGTAATGGGTTAACTCCTGATATAAAGATAGACTTTAACAAAGAAAACCATGGTTTGCTAGCTTACAGTACTTTCAGTACTTTGATCTTAATAACACATCCCCCGTTATTTCTTGACAAGATATGCAAGATAATATCTGTACATTAATTTGTGAGATATAACACGAAAGCATGAGCTTTTGCAAGGTTCAAATTCCATGTAAACTGTCACTCAACTTGTTTTCGTTGACATTTCTGTTTGTCAATACTTTACATTGTGTGCAATAGCAAACGGAAACACACACACTCAATAACACGATAAGAAAAGAGGGAATAAATGCAGTCAAATGACGTCAAACAATTTATGAAAAAAATATTGTTATAACATATCTGTTTTTATTACTTTCTAACCTTTATTTATCTTTCTATTTTCTAAATTATTTTTATCTGTTCAGAATAAAATCTTCCCAATGAAACGAAAAATCTTGTCTTCGTGCCAAATCAATCCGTATAGTGATTCCAAAAGGATACCTCCAAAAACGTCACAACGTTTCATTCTGTCTTTTAATTTTCAGAAGATACTTAAGCAACCGCAGAAGGTTTACTATGACATTGGAATTGATCACGAAAAAATTAAATTGGTTTAACTCAGTTTTGCTGCAAAGGAAGGCACAAGGTATAGCTTTGTTCAAGCCCAAATTCGATATCATCGTCGGTGGGCGAGCAATATGTCGTACCTAAAACTTAAATAAAACTGTAGTTAGAACATTTTTTTTTTTTCGCAAACCAACACTATGTAGCTACGTTTTAAACTCTTCGCAATTTCAATATGTGACCCGTTGCGCAAACAGAAACCTTTTGGGAGGGGGGTACATGAAGTAAAATATTTGAAAAAAAAAGATCAATCAAAAGCCATTAAGATGTAATGTTATTAAATTAATGAACATGATTAATAAGGTAGTGTGACCATTCTTGATTTAAGAAATATACGAATAGTGGAGTTTGAACTTGCCTTGCTGTCTGATCATGCCAATACTTTCTCTCTTCTCAAGAGGCGCCTTTCCTTTTAACGAGTCACAATCTCCAGACTGATCAAAATTAAAGGAACATGCGGACGACAATTTTAAAGTGTATCAAAATAGTAAGATAAACCGCAACTATGTATAAAACTTTGTGAGAAAATGTAAGATTTCTTAACACAATCAATTTCTCTTATACTCATATGTTTTCTTGTATATACTTTCAAGGGGCGTTAAAACGAGGTATTGATGGATTATAAAAAAGAAGTAGTACATATTTCGAAGGTATAAAAGGTTTGAATTTAATGACCAGTTGTCTCAATGTCAATCCATAGTTTCTTTATTATGATACAAGGGTAAAATCAACAATATTTCAGGAATGCGATGTATATCATAATGATACAAGGGTGATATTAACAAAGATTCAGGAATGCAATGATACAAGGACGAAATCAACATGATTTCAGGAGTGCATTGTATAATATAATGATACAAGGGTGATATCAACAAGATTTCAGGTGTGCACTTTATATTATTATGATACAAATGAGTGACCAAAGTATTTTAGAAGTGCCGTGTATATTATATGAATACAAAGAATTTCAAGAGTGCACTGCATATCTACGCCGACATTTTCTGCGAAACAACAGATGCAACTTTTTCGCGCCACAGCCCCGAGAAAATATCCCATACGGGTCAAATTCCTAGTTAACTGTCACCCGTCATGTTAGGTTTGATAATATTTTCTGTTCGCCGTCTAATTGAGGGGATCATTAGCAAATGCAAACATGACAACTTGTAGTGCTCCCTGTCACATAAACCAACACGTCATTCCATTCTCCAGACAAAATTTGATTAAACTTCTCAGCGGGTTGAGATTGATATTATAAGATAGGACAAATATTTATTAGCAGAAGTTATTTTTGTTCTAACGACATGCTTCTATCTTACGGTCATATGTCTTTTTTCCCGAGCAGTGTGAATTGAGTTGAGCCAGAAAACCATAGTGATCATTCAAAATAAAACGTGCTTTTCATTTTAGTAGAAAATCTTCAGTAGCCCCGAAAAAAATTCAAATGAACACACGCACACACAACCACAAGTTATTTCCAAGTAAGTGTATAGGAAAGTTTAACCCATGTTATGCTGAATGAAAAAAGGTTATCTGAATTTGCTATAAAATCAAAGGCCTGAATGCACTGGAAGCACTAGTGAATTATTTTGGAAATTAATTTTATAAACAACTCTGGGTGGAAGGAGACAAAAAGGATGTATAGATTAAGATCAGACTGCATTCATGTGCAGGCTGATCTTTGTCTATACCTCCTGCCAAAACATGAATATTCCAGATTCCGGACTAGGGTTAATAGAGCCTTATATATTAAAATTCGTTCTATTAGCAGAGCAAATTATTCGGAAGTTTCTATATACATACTTCATCGATAGAATAATTATCCTAGGTGGAAATAGGAAAACATAAACCTCAGAACTTTAACTTATTCTAGCTCTGGGCACGGGGTTTCAGTTACTCAACATTTGAAAGTTGGTTTTGACATTGACTTTTACATCTTTACTGACAGAGAGTTACAGTTGATCATTTAAGAGATGAAGGGGTTATTTTTGTTTCTATGGAGGTATGAAACAAAAGAAAATAATAATAATCACACTTATGTATGAATCCGCTTTGCTCGAACATATAAAGCAAAAAGGAAACAAACAAACAACACACGTATCATTAAATTCTAATCAATATCGTGAATTATAAAATAATAATGATAATACACTTTTTCTCACAGAGCTACCCCCTTTTTTAGGAGAAATCAAACACAAATCTCTTTGTACTAATGCATTATGTAGAATCAATTTAATTGACGTCATTATGACGTCATCACGACGTCATCTTACCGAAAGTTTAGTCCTGGTGCAAAATTGATGAAAAAAAAAATCTTTTGGGATCCTGGAATATATAGATTTTATTAGTTATATAGCTCGCCAGGGCTCGCTTGATTACTTTCTAGACTCGGTTTAACCCATTCCCACTCAGTGACGCTTTTAAACGCCCCAATGGAAAAAAAGCTTTTGAAAACGTAGTGTAAAAATGAGGAGATTGCTTGCCACAAGCAATTTCTTCATTTTCCACAATGTTTTCTACCCAAAAAGACGAAAAAAATAAAACTCAATCAGCTTGAAATTGTCGTCTGCAGCTTCTTTGATATTGGGCCAGTCTAAAATTTTGATGTGTGGGAATGGTTTAAGGTCAGCTTGTATCGAAGAAAATCTCTAGACATATCCTATAAATATAACTGTAACTTTGACGAGGACTCTTATATAACGCTTTTTGGCTGGTATCGGCCGATCAGTAACGGCGTATATCGGGTTGTCTGACAGGCCATTAAAACGAGACGACGGATTATTGAATTCTGGACAGAATAGGCAATGAGAATGAATTTATGGCCTAAATATTTCACAGAATATTTCTGACTCTTTCTATTTGTTACAGAACTTAATAGTGCAACGTCTGCATTACGCGATTATTGCACTTTTATGATATCGTCATTGACGTTCTAAGACCTCGTAACTACAGCTTGAATCAAGCTGTAGTTACGAGGTTTTAGAACATCAACGACGATATGTTGTGGCTTTATCATATACACATCTTTCAGGATAGAACATATACTTTCCGACATTTGTCTCTAACCAATGGGTGGATAATCGTAAACCTAAGTGGGATAGCAGCTGGAGGCTAGGAAAGGATGTAGTGGTAGTACTGGTAGGAATCCATTGTTAGGTGCTCCAGCCGCCGTGATATGACTGAAATACTGTTACAAGTGGCGTTGAACCCAAGTCAAATTGATTGACCAACTGACACAGAAACGAGCTCTTTTCCTTTTAAAAAGATATACATACACGTGTTGAAAAACAGAACACATTCGATATAATGTAAAATTTGTCACTTATACAAATGAAAAGTTTTCAACACCAGAACTGCTCCAGACTCTCCAAATGGTTCTTTTCTGATAGTTTATTCATTATTTAGCAGACCCATTACAAAAAGAAAAAAAAAGACAAAAAGAGAACATCATTTAAATATTACACAAGATTTACCTGCACTTTCAACAGTTTGGTACATCGTAAGCATGGCTTGTCGACCAGAACTTAATGATAGTTCTTTTTTTTTTTTTTTTTTTTATTCTACCTGGCGAACCAATTATTCTTTTGATGGAGTAGTGTGTGGCTCAGTGGTTAGGTCGATAGACTCGTAATCTTGGAGAAGTCGAGCGTTGCATGTTCGAATCTAAGCCTCGCCGCTGGTCACGTGGATATGACAGAGCTTCAGTCTAGTACCGAGGATACACGGGCATCACAATATTAAGTGAATGAATGAATGAATGAACAGAAAGAATACGTTATTTTGTAGGAACGGTTTGTTTTAACCCTTTCCTGTTCAATCCCTGGTTTTTACTCCCCTTTGATTTTATGATTGAAAAAACAGTGTAGAAAAAGAAGAAATTGTTTGTAACAAGCAATTTCTTCTTTTTCTACACTATTTTCTACCCTACAGAATGGTTATTTTCTAATAAAACATTCTTTAAATTTTCGTCTGCAAAACCTTTGAATTTGGACAAGTCTAAAATTTTGCAAAACTGGAAAGGGTTAGCATTCTGGGTTTTGTTAGTTCTGTAGGTGGACGCAATGATTCAGGATGTCAAGATCCGAATTAGATCGACATTTTCATCTCTCCAACCTTTAAAAAACGATTTTCATCTCTCCAACCTTTAAAAAACGAAACGAAAAATGAGCTTCGCTTTTAGAGAGAAAAAAAATACATAACCGATACTAAGAATTCCAAATAAAGAAAATAATCAAACCGAAAGTAATGGGATTCCCTTTCAAGTTTACACTAAAATGTATAAAATTGCTGTCGAAATCTTGGAAACGGAACAGGCTACATGAATGTGCTAAGAAGGTTATAACAGTGTTAAAGCTGCTGCATTAAACGGGCTTTTTTTTTTTTTTTTTTTTTTGTCTGTTTGTTTTTTAAAGGAAATTAAGCTGGAATCGCAGAATCTTGATATTTTTGTTGTTATCATGATACCAAAATAAGATAACTATAATTGTGATATTGCATTGTATAAATTTAAATTATAAATAGTTTATCAAATTCCATCCTAGGAATAACTATGCATTTAATAATATTAAAATGAATTTGGTAATAGTATTATTATAAATAAAAATGATTAACCCATTCCCACACAGTGACGCTTTTGGGCGCTCCTTAAGATAAACAGATGTAACAAGCATTTTCTTCATTTTACACAATGTTTTCTACACAGAAAGTTGAAAAAATCTAAAATTTCACAATTTTTAAATTGTCGTCTGCAATTCATTTCAATTTGCGCAGGGGCCATGCTAATCTTCTCTGTATCGTTCCAATTTTAGTATATGTACAGCCGAAGCATTTGCATGTGCTACGGTAGCGACGATAAATAAACGGAAATACACACACACTTTCAATTTGGTCTAGTCTAAAATTTGCCTTCTGGTAATGGGTTAAATCATCAATGTGTTAGCATTTGTAATAATAGTTTTGAAAATAAATCGTAATTATGAATATCTATATTTCTAAAATGTGATATTAACAAGTCCGCCGATCTCTTGCCACCCCCCCCCCCCCCCTCCTTTTTCCTCATTTCTTGTTGTAGTCATCTCGTTCATCAACAAACAATTTCTTGCTTGCAGATATTATCCAATTACATTCACTTACTGCCGTGTCTTATTACCAACGTCTTTTTTACCAAGCAGGAGAAGACATATTTACGCATGCGCATGAAATACCCCAGCATTAATAAACGTGATTTATTGCGATCGCCAGTCATTAATCATTTGGATGCACAAAACTCAGTAATCTGATAAATGATGTAATTGATACCGGAGTTTGACTATATTTCACTTACCGGTTTAACCTATTTCAACACGACAAACAAATAGACTAATCCGATTTAAAAGAAATTGCGGATGACAGTGCAAATTGCGATTACTTAGAAAAATAGAAAGGCGTATCAGATTGAAAATAATGTGAGAAAAATACATACTATTTTCGAAGTCAATTTTCTATAGTGCGTTGAATGTATGGTTTTCTTTTTCTTCTAAGTTAGTTAATGTATAAATCTACGACAAAATCTTCGGAATCGTTTAACCCATTACCAGACGACAAAATGTTGGACTGATCTAAACCGAAAGAAATTACAGACGATATTTTAAAGTGCGCCAAAATGAAAAGCCATAGCCAAATAAGGCAGAAAACATTATGATAAAAGGAGAAATTGCTTTTTAACAGGAGAGTAAAAATGTAATACAAAATTAGTGTAAGGTAGTAAACATTTGAAAAATACACAACTTTTTTCTTTAAATCTGATCTACCATTTGCTTCGTCCTACTTTAAAAAAACGGATAAATAATATTATAAGCTTTTTGTTTTTAATACATTACCGCTACAAAATTATAGACATGTACAAATTCACAGGTATTGCAGTCGACAATTATTCAAAATGTGATTTGTATTTCATTTTATTTATTCATTTGTTTATTTTCCTGTTGGAGTGGAAAACATTGTTAGAAAAGAAAAACGGTAGTTTATTACAATCGATTGCTTCGTTTTTAATAACATTTTTCCAAGTTGTTTCTTTAGAGGCGTAAAAATACAGGATTTCGGCGAAATTAATTGATTAACCAATTTCTACATAATGACGCTTCATGGCGCTCCTCAAGAAAAAACTATTAGGAAAACATTGTAGAAAATGAATATATTGCTTTTAACAAGCAATTTCTTCACTGTCCTCAATTTTTTCTACCATGAAAAAATCTAAAGTTCCACATTTTTAAATTGCCGTCTGCAACTCCTTTCAATTCGGACAAGTTTTTTTTTTTTTTTTTTCGTCTGGTAATGGATTCATCATTAATCATTTGAAATTGAGTTTATTTTCTTTCTATTTGCAGATAAAGTGGACACGAGTATACAAATTAAAATGGGATGAGAATCAGAAGATGTTTAAAATTCTGTGGTTCAAACAGAGGCGGTCACTTAAAAACTTACAATGACATGATTTAAGTATGTTAGCGATGATATTAGACAAATGTGTTTCCTCGGATTAAAACAAAGTGTTTGGATACTCTTTGGATTTGATTTCTTTGTCCACGAATTCAGGCAGAGGCGGATCTAATTCTTGATCAGTGAGCAAGAATATTAGATTGTAAAGTACATTCAGAGCGATAATTTTTTAAGACTGTCTTAAGCTGGTCCAGTTTAGAGTACGATCGAATGCTCGGCACCAAGGCGTGTCAATGTTTGGTGTACAGAGGACTATGAAACTCAAAGTCCGTGCGGCTATTCTTGCGTGTAGTGCCCTCTCTTTCTGTGCAATATTTCTCGCTCTAAACCAGCTCCCTACTCTCTACGATGGAGGCAAAAAACCATACCAACCTCAACTGGATCGCGACTTCGACGAGTTCGCAGATCAGCCACACTTCATCGCCTTTAGAAAACGCCTCAATAAAAGTAACTATACAAGTGATAATATTAGTCCAGAAATGGGCAAACGTCCCGTGGAAGTCAAAACAGTTCTCAATGATACGTCAGAATATTTAAATAAAGATATAAGTGATAGTGGACATGTTAACCAGGAGCAACAGGGTTATGGTAACACAGATGTGGATACTTCCAAAGATGCACAAAAAGACGTGAATTTGACGTTTAATACAACGGATGAATATGTGGATAAGTTATTATATTTTTTACAATCTTCAAACGGATTGAAGTTTAATTTTGAAAAGACTAGATTCGTGCCATATAGGAATTTTATCAAATTACAAACCAAACGGTTACGGCGCCGAGGTATGGGGCTTCCGATTTATCGAAATTATCATGGCGGGTAAGTAATCACGATGAAATTGAAAAGCCGCTCTTGAAGCCTACTCATACACGTCCAACACGCTTACAGCATGCACTAGCATTTCTGCAAGCAGTTAATTTAACCATTTCCTGCATAAACTCGGGATATTATGTCACCGGGATTTTATACTTTAAAAATTATTGTGGAAAAAGAAGAAACTGCTTGTGACAAGCAATTTCTCCTTTTCCTACAATATTGTCTACCACATAGGATGGTAGTTGCATCCAATTTCAATTGTCGTCTGCAACTTCATTCAATTTACACCAGTCTAAAATTTGAAAAAAGGGGGAAAGCGTCAAACAAAAAGAAAAAGCATTTGCATAAGGCAATAACTGTTTTCCTACCTAAAATTCCTTGTGTATGTATGATTTTATTCGTACAAATTCATTTTTCACGAACCTTATCATTGCATTCGTAATCTTAAATCTAGAAACCATTAACGAAATCCCCCCCCCCTCCATTTTTTTTTCTCTCAATTTCTTAAGTTTGAAAAAAACCTTTCGGTCTCTAAAATTTTGGTATCGACTGACTAAAGTAAAGCTAGTGAGACGCTTTAATTTTAGATTATATACATTTTAATCGTTGGTGTATCCTCAAAGCAAAGCATGCTAAAACTAACCTTAGAATGTTCGTATATAAAAAAAAAGCGGGCCAATTACACAATGGCAGGATGTGCATGCCATAGGATTTGACTTATTCGTGCAGAGAAATAAAGATGGACGCTTTCGAAAAACGCTTCGAATAACACTTTTTATAGGAATAAACCGATTTCCACTTTTTAACGACCAATAAGAAAAGAGATTTTGAAATTGACAAACATGTGGATAATGAGGAAATTGCTAGTAAGAAATTTCCTCATTTCCCAAATAGTTTTAAACCCAAAATAAAAGACTGAAAAGATCTCATCCACCAAAAATATCACATGCAAATACTTTCAATTAAGACCAGCTGTCCGATATGGGTTAGTGAATTTTTACAAAAATGATGAAAACAGGGAGTTTTTGTTTTAACAATAACATTTCAAATAAAAACCGTAAATGTTGAAACAACTTCGACCTTCAGAACCTTAACATGCAAATTTCTATTTCTTTGTTTTAAAGGCAATGTCATGTTAAGCATTATTTCTTTTAGTCGATTTTGAAATTGTAAGTACAATTCATATATGAATTCTAATTCAACACTAGTGTGAGCATTTTATTGGGTTCAAGAAGTGTTGTGTTGTTTGAAATTTGTCAGTCTAATTTGCACGCGGAAAATAGTAATAAAATCCCCTAATTGCTATATTCCATGACGGAACCACTTACTAGTAACCTTATTCATGTCCCCAGAGAGATCTAATTCTACAGAAATATCATTTGTCTTGTCTCTACTCATTAACCTCTCTCGTCGTTGTTATTGTTGTTGTTATTGTTTGAAATTTGAGACTCGTCTAAATGAAAGAGGTTGCAGATGTCAATGAAAATTGGATGCGACAATTTGAGATGAAGCCATCCTATGTGGTAAAAAAATATTGTGGGAAAAAAAGAAATTGCTTGTGACAAGCAATTTCTCCTTTTTCCACAATATTTTCTCGAGTATAAAATCACAGCGACGTAAAATCACGGGTTTATAAAGGAAAACGTGAAGCGAATTGTTCTGAAGAAAGAGATGTGATTACTTGAGATGCGCCGAAATCGACAAAATCAGATTTTTTTTTCCTTTTCTTACATGACAATACTAAATTTTGATACTCGTGATAATACATGTATCATTTGAAATGACAGAGCCAATTATAAGAATAAACTTTTTCGTGTCAATAGTTACATATTGTGCAATATCATCGGTTACCCATGCTTTCTATTAAAAAAGAGATTTGCCAGTACCTTTGTATAATAAATAAGGGCACTTCTTGTAGGAGCTATGAGTGTGAAAAGTGGATTTTAATCGTGGCTGCTAAATACAAGTTGTCGCTTAACCCTTTCCCGGAAATTTTAGACAAGCCCAAATTGAAAGAGGTTGAAGTCGAGAATGAAAACTGGATGTTATTTGAAATGAAACTATCCTATGTTGTAGAAATTGTTGTGGAAAAAGGAGAAATTGCTTGAGACAAGCAATTTCTTCTTTTTCTACAATATTTTCTCGAGTATAAAATCACAGCGACGTAAAATCACGGGCTTATAAAGGAAAACGTGAAGCTAATTGTTCTGAAGAAAGAGGTGTGATCACTTGAGATGCGCCGAAACCGACAAAATCAGATTTTTTTCCTTTTCTTACAGGACAATACTAAATTTTGATACTCGTGATAATACATGTATCATTTGAAATGACAGAGCCAATTATAAAAATAAACTTTTTCGTTTCAATAGTTACATATTGTGCAATATCACCGGTTACCTATGCTTTCTATTTTAAAAGAGAACCGTCAGTACCTTTGCATTCTAAAATAATGATTGGTACATGTATAAACACTTCCGTTTTCATTGGCTAAATGTTTTACAATATTATCGGTCATCTATTATCATAAAGAGGATTACTTCATTCTAACATAATGATTAGCACAGTCATTTTCATTTTAATCGGTATTAATTAAATTAATTCACAATCCCTTCAGCAACTAAATCTTTCCATTCCTAAAGAGAACCGAGAGGGCTATTCCATTCTAAAAGTAGAATTTCGACTGCTGTAATCAAATACTACGATATGGTTACTTCTAATTCATTCGAATCGATCTCTGAGACGTGTTCTTATCAATAGAATCATGCATATCATAATACATATTGTCGGCTTAATTCCAAAGTCTCGTAACTATAGCCTGATTAAAGACGTAGTAAGGAAGTTTTAGAATTACATAAACGAGATAATAAAACAACAATAACAACAACAAAAACGGCTAATAAGACAAGCGCCTTTTTGACCGTCCCTATTTGTTCCATTCTGGATACCACAACAGAACGCTCTGTTTGAGTTTTTTCAGAATTTCCGAATCAGAAATTACCCCCTCTTTCTGTAGTTGTGGGACTCATTATTCTATCTGAAACACTGGGTCAAGCAAATCGACTCGTAGACGGATTGGAAATGATTACTTTTCCACTTGGTCGAATCATTTAGACTATGCGTGAGAGAACGGTAAATGAACCAAATGAATTTTGTTTATTCGTGAACTGATATGAGACTTTATTTGTTGTAAGAAAAAAATCATTGTTCATTTTTCATAACTTATGTAACTCGTGGATGAGATTAATTAAGACGATAAATGAATATGAACTGAAAATATTTAAATCTAGTCGAAATTGTACAGAATTAATTTTCATGTAGAAGAATGAAAAGGTCCACAATAGAAAAAAATATTTGACCCATTATCCAGGACAACTCGTAACAAATTTAATTCTTTTCTTATTTTTTTTCTCACATATTTTATAATAAACTGTTGTTCTGATTCGCAAAAATTGAACTTATTGTTCTGATTCACAAAAATAGAACTAATTATTTTGATTCACAAAAATTAAAAAAAAAGTCATTATCTTGAAAACTATTAAACCTGACTGAACAATCGCTGGCCCCGCCCACTGACTATCTAGGCCCCGCCCATTAACTCCTACAGGAAGACCCTTTTCAATATTAACGGCGTTATTTTGCAAAATTCATGACCAATAGCATGTAACAAAAAAGTAACATAATTGGTACATCATAACTACAGCTTGAAGAAGCTGTAGTTACGCCGTTTAGGTCGCAAAACCAACGAAAAATGGTTAACAAAAATGGAGAACAATGTCCTTGTTGAAAACTCAAGTCTGGGCTGATTAATGATTTGATTAATCGACTGATTCCTTTATTGTTTTTCGTGATTGTTCAATTTTGCCTATCAAACCTTCTTAATGAAGGTTTTAGAAAACGTTGTCATTGATTGGTTACTGATATTCTTTTCAAGAATATAGTTTCTTCTCATATCATCTTGAATGTATATACACTGACGTCATATCGAAAATGTAATTTCACTAAATGCGCAAGATAATTGCATTAAACAAATAACAGAATTAATACATAATCCCAAATTTTGAAGCCCCAAAAGAAGATGGTTTTGGAAAACGTTATAAGATAATGTGAACTTGCTTCTAACAAACATTTTTTTCCCGTTTCTCAAAGTATTTTCCAAGCTACCCATTTTTTTCTTCTTTTTAATTTACACCGCATTTGACTTGTCGTCTTCAGCCTCTTTCAATTTAGATGACTCTACAACTTAATTGTATGGCGAAGGAAAGTAAGGGAGCTACAGACCACATAAGATTGTGGCTAACTTCCGCCTTTGTATATGTACAGCAAGGGGGATGGTGAACTAATCAAAGTGTAAGGAGTATTTGGTACATTTCAGCACCTGTAATTAAGCCGTGAACGTAGGGCAGTCAAAACATGTTAAAACGTCTTCCTTTGCTTATAATAAACAAAGTTTATTGGTCGTTTTACCACGGTACATTTAATTTTGTTTATTGTTCCGAAATATGGTCGAACTGCTACAGCAACAACGCTACCACACCTTAGATATCTTAACGATACGATATTCTGGAAGTTTAATAGGCATTAGTTGTGCAGGTCGAGTTTACAAGATATTAAAATAATAGTTTTTCCCTGCAAAGAATGTGCCATTCCTTATTTCACATGTATTTTGTATTAAGATATAGAAAAGGTGTGTGTTTAGCACCTTTCAACTGGCCTAAAAAGGCATTTGATATCCTTAAAATTCCTTAACCCATTCACATGCCATCCCGAATTTTGACGCCCCTCCAGAAAAGTAAAAAAAAAAAAAAAAAAATTCGGAAATTATTATGTTAAAAGGAACAAACTGTTTGTGACAAGCATTATCTACAATGTTTCTGCTCCAAAGACATAGACTTTTTAAATTCGTTTACTTAAAATCGTAGTCTGCAACATCTTTGAATTTGGACCAGTCTAAATTTTGTCAAGATGACCATAAAAATACAGATATATTGAACAGTCTCTCAATGAAAGAACAGTTTATCTTTCACTAGGATAAACTCTATATTCAACTAATTGGATGCAATTTGAAATTAAACCATCCAGTGTGGTAGAAAATATTGTGGGATAATGAGAAATTGCTTGTCACAAGCATTTTCTCCTTTTTCCAAAATATTGTCAAAGGTATAAAATCACAACAGCGTAAAAGTCTCGTGTTTTTTTACAGGAAAGGATTATTGCTAAACAGCGACAAACACGAAATAAGAATTTAAAATCTCATGCTTGAATTTCAAGATTTCGATTCCTAGAAACGTCATTAGCGACTTTTGGAATGAAATCTTCAGTGCAGAAATTTATATAAAAGCGAAGAAAAATTAACCTCAAACAGTAGGCTGATTATCAATCAAAGAGTGTTCAGACGACACAAAAAAGTGCATGTAGAATTGAAAAATAAATATCCGATATGATAGAGAAAATATAAAAACAGGAGAACTTATATGCCACAAACAACCTTTCCTTTTCTCGGAATGTATTCTGCTATGTTATTCGTCTGTGGCATAAAAATAGATTCTGTTCGAAACGATTAACCCATTCCCACACCCCTTTTTTACGCGTCTTAAGAAAAAAACTTTTGAAAACATTGTGGAAAAAGAATAAAAAGTTGCTTATATCAACTATTGGTGCAGAAGCATACAAAATAGCTGCATGCTTAAAATATTGTTCATGGAGTTGTGAATATTTTTTCGGCCAATCAGAAAGCCCGTTTTTGATAGACGAAGCTGAAAATTGAATTATCCAATTATGAAGGTAAATGCTATTTATTACGTGTATACTATATTTATTTCAGTCCCGTGCTGTCCAACTGGGAGCGTTTCCATAAAGGAATACACCAATACGGTCTATATGACGGCGATGACACCTCAGTGGACGGTATTATTGAAGATATGGCGACAGAACAAATTGTAGATATAGGTATCTAAACACTGAATAAAATCCTCTACCGAATTGCATTTTTACAGTTCAAGGGACTGAAAGCAACGGAATCGCTCATTTTTTATCAACATTCATTAAAAAAAAATCTTTCAAACAGCTCTGGCTCAAAAGAGACAAGCTGGTGGTGTAGACAAAGTTCAGACTGCACATATGTGTGATCTGATCTTGATCTATACCTCCTGCAAAAACTGAAATATTCCGGGCCCAGCGTGAAAATGATTAAAATGTTAATGATGGATGTGACGAGTTACAAATATTTTTAACACGAAAATAAAAAGTACGTATGGCATCCAAGAATGAAATTAATTTCGACTAGACTCTGAATGTTGTTTCAGTTACATAGGCATTCGATTCGATTGGTAAACCCCTGTCATGCTAAATAAAATCCCTTTCTGAATTTACATTAAAATCAAAGGCTTGAAAACACTGGGAGCACAAGTTAAGGGTAAAAAAATTAAATTTACTTACAACTCTTAGTTGAAAGAGATAAACATCCGGTGTAGACTAAGATCAGACTGCACTCATTTGCAATCTGATCTTTGTCCATACCTCCTGCCAAGAAAGGAATATTTCAGGTTCGGCATGACAAGGGGTCATCATGTTCATGAACAACGTAACTCCCTAAATATAACTTCGAGCGCGAGATGGTGCGAAATACACTTATAGGCATTCCCGTTATTATAGCCGAATCAATTCAAAACTAAGTAGCATAAAAATGCGCATCAATGACCGATAAATAGAGAGATATCTTGAAATTTGGGAAGACATAAAAACGTAAGTACTGTTACATTTTGTGTTACTTCTTCCATATAATGTAGTCCATTTCGGTTTTATGATACAGTTTCCGTTTTTAACAATTTAGGGTTTCTATATAAATATTTTGATTTGAACAATTTCATCATCCTGGAAATATATCCGTATCATGTCTAGCGAAAAGGGAATTTTTTGGAAGGGCTTTGGTCTGTCTTCGCGAACTACGCAGACTGATTAGTCTTTATACTTAACCCTGTCATGTACAATCCCTGGTTTTTGCATTCCCATGATTTTTATATTTGAGAAAACATTGTGGGAAAAGAAGAAATTGCTTGTAACAAGCAATTTCTTCTTTTCTCACAATATTTTCTACCCCGTATATTGGCTACTTTTCATATTGTAATTAATGTTAATTGGTGTCTGCAGCTTTTTTTCAAATTGGACGAGACTAAAATTTGGAAAAACAGGAAAGGATTAAAGCACTTTGTAGATATTCTCAATCAAAACTTGACTCTGACAGCAGGATTTTTATCTTAAAAAAAAAACGCAAACAATAAAATGAATTTTTGATTCACCTATTCTGAATCTTATCTCTTTTCTAAACGTTTGATAAACCCATTTCCAGACAACAATAATTTAGAATACTCTAAATTGAAAGGAGATGTAGTCTACAGACTTAAGTTAATTAAATTTTAGGGTTTTTTTTTGTTTGTTTTTTGTTTTTTTATTGTTGTTGTTTTTTTTGTTTTTGTTTTTCCATTTTCTGAGTAGATCACAATGTTTTCCCCTATTGATTTTCTTGTGGGGAGTCAAAAAGCTTCATTGTGTGTGAGTGAGTCAACAGAGTCATTTGGAGTATCATTTTCATACATTTCACATATACTTAAATGTATTTTTTTCTTTCTTTTTTTTCAGAGATGAAGGAAGGGGGTACTCAGCTAAAACTAATCATCACATTCAGCGATGAGGGTCAAGCACTTTTTAAACCAATGAGGTGGGTAGATTTTTACCAATTCCTATCTCAAATTTCAACCATTGTCATGCTGAATCCAGAATATTCCTGCTTTGGCAGGAGGTATAGACAAAGATCAGCCTGCACATGATCTTTGTCTACACTATCTGTCTGTCCTTTTGAAGCCAGAACTGTTTACATAATATATTTTATAGATTGATATAAGTAATCAATTAGTTCTCCATGGCTTTTTAGCCCTTGGATTATTATACAATTCTTTAGAGGATTTATAATTCAACATGATAAGGGCTAACAAATGTCTTTGAAAAAAAACTTGATTTTAAGTCTTTAAATTCGATGTCTGCAAATGCATGTACGTGTATTTTAAGTTTGGAATATTCAATGCTTATGACGGACAAAGATTTAATCCTAAGACAAATGCCTCGACCATGCTTACAAAAGTATTGTCTGAATTCCGATTTACATGCATAGATAAGAGTAAAAAAAAATGCTTTGTTATATGCAGATAGTACTAACACGAAACGATGTTTGATTCAGCGCAGAAATGATTTAATGTGTATCAATATCGTGCAAAAATGTCGTATACTGATTCCAGGTCTTCACATACTGTTTAATTTGTACTGTTTGAGTCGCTGAAGAGATTATCAAACAGCTTCGTGCCAGAACATACAGTAATATTATTTGATAAGTAAGGAAATCAGGCACTGACAAAGCAAATAAGAAAAAGTCGGGAAAAGAAATCTTTCATTTCCTCACTCTAGATCTGCTGAAATAAAAATTAGGTTTGATTCGTTTTGTTTTGCATCTGAAGACTTTTTTACGATTCAAGCTCATTTTTGCAGGTATCCAAGAGATAAAGAAACTCTACCGGACCATTTTTATTTTGTTGATTTCGAAAGACACAATGCAGAAATTGCGGCATTCCATTTAGACAGGTAAGTTGCAATTCATCACATCTATTTTTTATACACCGAAAGAATGATCCAAAGTAAAATGTACAATTTACTGTTTTTCATTAACTTTTTTTCTAATTTGAAAATCGTTTTGAACTTCATTTACCATTGATACCAGTCTGGAGCATTATTATACTATTAATACTTTTATAATACTGCGCAATAATAATTTCATTGAACTTCCGAGAATACTACCGGTTTATTGTTGTTGTTTTTTATGATCTGGTCATTAACTAATTTGTCTAATCAAGTTTGACCCGATATAAGCCAAATACACGAACCGCCAAACCCATTTCATTTTACAAGTGATAAAACGGATTTTCTTGTTGTATCAAAATTAGTTTTAACCCCGACAAAGGGTTGAAAGGTAATGCTATAATACGAAAAGTGTCGATCCTGGTAAATCTGCGTGGAATGCGCAGATTGACCAAAATCGAAACAACTCGTAGGTAATCTTTTATTTAGACCGGAAGTACGATGTGATTCCGACATTCATTATAATCATTTTCTTTTATTATTATTTCATATTCCCCGACTATATAATCTACAAACTAACGTCGACTGTAATCTTTTCCAAATTACATATCGGAGGTCAGCGACCTTGGTCAGTGATCAGTCAACTGCATTTAAGAGATGAAAATATTTGTTGTTTTCATGGAGGTATGAACCGAAAAACCTAATCACACTATGAATTCGCGAAGCGGATTCATACATTGCGTGATTAGGTTTTCGGTTCATACCTCCATGAAAACAAAATATTCTCTTCATTTCTTATAATCTAATAGCATCGAGCGAAAACAACAAAAGCTTTACAAATTTTGATACCATTTTGCATGGGACTATTTTGCGCGGAAGCATATAAAATCGCTGCTTGTTCAAAGTGTGTTCATGGAGTTATGAATAAATTTTTTCGACCAATCAGAACGCTCGTTTTTGATAGACGAAACTAAATATTAAATTATATGTGCTCCAAGAAAAGAATCAGATCTGACTTTTGCATCCGCGCTAGCTGATCAGCGTATCCTCTCGCTCTGTAGACACCTTTACCCAAAGCTTTCTTTGGATCTTATGAACTTCGGGAATATAAGATAAGTAACAAATCGTAGGTGGGCGATCCAATTACATCTTATTTAAGCTACTTGAATAAGCTATTGTGACGACCATTAGGTCACCTAATATGGAAATGATTATAATATATGTCGGAGATCACATAGTTTTTTATATACCTGTCGCCGGTGTCAAAGGTTTTCGGTGTCTGTGCTTTGCACGTATATGAAATTGGAACCTCATATAGCAGATAAATTGTAGATAGTAAATCTTAAGAGTGTCTTTTTTCTTTCACAGAATTTTAGGTTTCTATCGAGTTCCACCGACCGCCGGACGTGAAGTAAATCTGACCAGTGAAATAAGGCGTCTAGCTGAACCGAAACTCAAGAAAACTTTTTTTCTATCGCCTGGTATGTATATCTTGAATTATATATAATCAACAATATTTACCAATATGTTTATTGTATCACAAACCAAAGTCCTCACATCTTGGTTGTTCTCATTGTCCCTTCTAAAATGTCAAATTCGGCATGAAAGTGTTGTTACATGCTAGCCTTAAAAGTATGGAGACTGGGATCTAAAAGCGCTGCCTGTTACACTGACTAAAATAAATCTTTAACTTGTTTTATATATTCCAAAATATGGTCAGGAGTTGGTAAAGAAAGAAATTCTTAAGCTATCCACTTTTATATTTCTTGAACAGCTTTCAGAATTCAGAGGGTTCCCCGATTCTTGTCGAAAAACCTAATGTTATAGTCAGCATATAAATAGATTATTAACATTTTCTGCAATTAATTATTTTCTAACAAAAAAAACCAATGTGTGTAAAATGGAAACATCCGTAATGTTTCGCGTTGTTGGTCTGTAATTAGGACTGTACAAACTACAGATAACCAACACTCCCCGTAAATGCAATATCTTCTCGTGACTAATTATTTTTCGAAAAGAATTGGCATTTATTCGAAGCTATTCAACACAACAACTCTTTTGATTATTTTATTGCATATACATAACATTTAAATACTTTATCATTTGTATGTTATTTTCTGTTTTTGATAGCCAACAACGTATGCTTCCATGGCATATGTTCTTACTACTGTGATACCGGCCATGCAGTCTGTGGTCACCCGGAAATGTTAGAAGGGTCATTTGCAACATTCCTGCCTCCCGAGCGGATAGCTCCTCGTAAAACATGGCGAAATCCCTGGAAGCGGTCTTACAGTAAACACCGCAAAGCCTACTGGGAAGTGTATGACGATCTCTGCGCACGCGTACAAGATAAAGATCCGTATAACAGCGGGCGACGCCTGTTGGATGTCATAGATATGCACATTTTTGATTTCCTGACAGGTGAGCATAAACTAAATATTGTACATCTTGTGCAATTTTGATGTAAATATTTCATCCGTCGTTTAGTCTCCTCTTTGTAGAAAGAATAATAGATATGCACTTTCGTCCATATCTTAGGTTGATTACAAGCCATCATTTTCAGACTCTGCAGCTATGATATTTTGGTGGCCAACTAACAAATTTTTGATACTTGGACAAAAGTATAGTACAATAAATTAAAAGTGTATTTTACCCGACACATTAGCCATTGGTATGTTTGGGTATTTTCAAAGAATGCTTGTGACTTGTCAAGCAAAATAGAGCCTTAATTGAAATTCAAAGAGTATCAACCATAGTCAGACTGGATGAACTGCGAAGGCTGAATAGGGTCGAATGCATTAGCCGGTTGTAGATTTTATGAATCTAGAATGTCTGTTGTACGTTATTGAATGTTTATTTTCAACTAAAATCATGACCTATGACTTGGGAGTGAAATAAATCCATCTATTATTTTTATATTACATGGATGATAAAATATTTGTGAAATAATTATGTAAATGATCTAAAGCACATGACAAAGCTGTACCATTTCTTCTCTACTGAATGGTTATTTTTCAAATTAAATCAACTTGAAACTTTCGTCTGCAAATCCGTTGAATTTGGGCGGGTCTAAAATTTTGCAAAACAGAAAATGGTTAAATACGTGCCCATAAAATATCGTCATATAAACCAATAAAAACTCGACAGAACCTTGTTTTATCGGTTTATAGGTGACTCGTTAATCATGAAAACTCATTCAATATCCCCTCTATATTTCCTCTGATAGACCTCTGTTGAATTTTATATCTTTTTCAAAGACCGGTAGATTTGTTTTACGCCGCTTTGACTTTTATCGCCTGACGGGTGATTAGATGGGTTTACTATATTGATCGCTATAGGCACTGGTTATCGGGAATCATTTAAAATAATTGAGTGTATTGTTTTGTTTTCTTATGATTTCCTTTTACTATAAAGACAATCTTAATTCCTTCTAAATTGATAAGTTTTGATAAGGAAAATCATCTAAATTAATTTTCTGATTCGTTGAGACTGAGACACAATTCGCACTAATTATCTATTTCATATGTGAACGAGTTCTGATAAAGTGTATTTTATATATTCATCATATCCATTCTTATTATATACCTATAAGTATTTCTAGTAATATATAAGTATACCTCACAGACAGAATCGGACACGTCAGAAAAAAAATCCGTAAATATGGTTCCATATAAAGTAGTCTAAGAAGACATAAATACATTGAATAAAACTATTTATGAGAACGGTAAAAGAGGATAAAAACACGTAGAAGTACAGATTTTTTATTATTCTATCTATTTTATTTAATAGAAATGTATATGTATGTGTATAATGAAAAAAGAATAATACGTTACCATAGCGATACAACATGTTGTATTTGCCTCTTTGCTTCTTGCTGCGTAGGAAAATTTAATATTCCACTCGACCGATTTACTCCACAGCTCAAAGCAAATACACCATGTTGTATCGCTTTCGTAACGTAATATTCCCAATGTATCTATTTGATATATTTGTAGGTAACATGGATCGCCATCACTACGAAACATTCAGTGACTTTGGTAATGATACATTCCTTCTTCATCTAGATAACGGTCGAGGGTAAGTTTTGATGCATTCTCAATACCATCGATGGATTGGTCATTATCAGCACGGATCGTCATAATAATCACTTTGATACATTAAGCATCTTTTAAATGATACATTTCTACTTCATCAAAAAAAGGGGGGTTGAATGTATGTATTAGGTTTAAACTCGGAATTCTTACACAATTCGCCAAACTTTGAGGTTAACGTAGATTACTTCGTTTTTTAAAAATAAAAAAACGTCATAACGACAACCTCTATGTATCATAAGTATTTCATTTATGACAGATGAGCAGTTGGTGACTTATACTAACTGTTGACGTTTAAAAAGTTCGATAAACAATAGGGATCCATGGGTAGATGCAACAACTTTCGCCATAGATTTTAAATTCAGTTTCATTCAGTTAAATCAGTATAAAGTTACATAGATGCGCCAAAACAACT
This sequence comes from Fragum fragum, assembly GCA_946902895.1. NCBI lineage: Eukaryota > Metazoa > Mollusca > Bivalvia > Cardiida > Cardiidae > Fragum > Fragum fragum. The sequence continues at coordinate 28,339,836 of OX336365.1, forward strand.
ACGCAGTCAACGACTTATCACAGTTACTTCAAATATTTTGCATGACAGGCTTTCAATAAAAAAAATATAGAGGATAATCAACTGGTTATTCCAGATATGAAAAAATATTTCACGATGATGCGTTGTTAGGCGTTGAAAAAACGAGTGCGCGGCACGAGTTTTTTAAACGCCTAACAACACATCCGAGTTTAATATCTAGAATAACCAGTTGATTAATCTATTTATTATATACCTTATTATTTTTTTTCATTATTAAAATATCGAAACCAGTCTTTTTCATAGAGAGAAGGTCTATTGAAAAAAGTGCGGATGAATATATGATTAAAGATTTATTAAAAAGAGTGAAACTGAAAAGTGTTATCGTCACTACAGTGACGATATCAAAATTTATTACACTGAGAAATCCCAAGATTTCACAGCAAGGTATATAATAAAATTTCATATTGAAGAATCAAATATAATCGAATAATATAGAGCATTCAGAATGCGAAAAACGACAAAACTTGTGTTGGTATGATTTGATACAAAAATAGGCTTGTTATCTTGAATTATGAGTCTTTACTTCGCTGTTTCCGATAGAGACGGACTAGAAAGAAGACTCATGTGTTTGATAAACTGTGGTAGCATTCCAGGCATACACGTTTTTTGTCCAACGTTCGTAACCTCTTAAAGGGCCACCATTGAAAAGAATATAGTTATCTCTGTTGGATTGGTTTATCATCATGCCAGTATTATTACAGAGTTCTGAAATCGAATTGAGCTGACGTTGTAAACTAATAGAAGTCTGTGATAATTTTGCGACGTCATCAGCAAACACACGCAAGAAAATAGGTCTAGTACACATTCGGTGATAAATGTTCTGTCTAAGGAAGGTACATAACCCAATACTGAAAAATTAAATTCTGTAGTTCTTGTAGCACCCCCTTGTCTTGTTCCACTATTACACCTAACGGGATTTGTCAGTTTTACCAACGCCTTCATAACCATGGATATCCGAATACAATATTCATCAATGTATTAATCCATTCCCACGCAATGAAGTCTTTTGAAAACATTGTGGAAAATGAAGTATTTACTTGTTGCAAGTAATTTATTCATTATCCACAAAATTTTCAGCCAAAAAAGAAAAAGAATTCTAACATTAAAAACTAAACAATATCGTTTTCAAATTGGAACTGCCAAATAATGGGTTAAAAATGTACCCATTATTTTTGAGACATAGGTAACTATTAAGAGATACAATGGAACCGAATGCCTGCCTTTTTTCGCATTCTGAATACTCTAAATTATTTCATTCTATTTGATTCTTCAATATGAAACATTTTTTCGCGGGGGGGGGGGGGGTGGAGTAAGTTCGTAGAGGATATTGAGCGAGTAAATTATAAATTCTGGTGGAAATTCTTGGTTTAACTATAGCTACCAATAACAACACGATTATGCGTCGATATCAATAAAAAGATGGCAAATATTGGATAAAGTTGTTACACATGTATGAGAACCCTTTCTCTCAAAATTGTTTGATTATGTTATCAAATTTAGACCCGGTAGATGCAATTAGACTTATAAAAAACATAAAACATTCAATATATGTGTTTGGTTTTGGACACATTTGGTTATAGAAACCAGTTTGGAATCCCTATTTGTTTTCAAAACTCTTTAAACAACGAATTGAGGATTGTAAGAGGCAGGATTGAAAAACCACAATTAAAACAGAATCTCGATGTTCATCATGCAAGCTTTTCAAATCTATGCTTGCTACAGAAAAAATAACTTATTGATCTATCAATATCCTTTGAAATATTACTACCAAAGTTTGGGTGCTCATAAAATGGATTTTGATATCGAATACGACCGGCATACATGTATAGAAAGATATAACATAACAGAGCACGTAACTTTTGTAGTCAAAACCATAATTTATCCTACGTGTAAGATGCATTTTCCCGGTATTATCAATGTGATACTGAAATAAGACAATATCTTTTTAATTAGTATAACTGCTACACAAGTGTTGCATGTTTGCTGCCAAACCGAAATCAAAGGACTGAAAGTCCTGAGAGCGGTTTTGCTGGTTTATCAGTAACCGCACTCAATAATACGAGCATATTTCATCAATATGAGGGAGTAAATCGTACACCTTAGTAGGAGGAGCAGCTGGAGTATCGATAAGGATGTAGTGGTAGTATTTGGTTGTGAACTACCAGGAATCCATGGTTAGGAGCTCCAGCCGCCCCGATATAACTGATATACTATCAAAAGTTGCGTTAAAGCCTATTCAATCAATCATGACCCATTAATGTTTACCGAAATCGCTATTTTGAATTAATCGCAACGTTTTCTTCTTAAGTGCGTGAAAATTTGAGGTTGGGTGGTAAAAGGTTAAATGATAAAAGGTCAAGAAATCAAAGCTAACATTCAATTCTTTTTACGTTGACCATATTATTATCACAATTGAAGTAGTTATGTTTCAAAGATTTAGTCGAATTCTAGAGGCTAAAGGGTGTTTTATTCGATGGGGTTGATAGGCGCTTCAATCGCCTCTATAACAGGGTTGTAACGTGCTACATATACTGTGTATACGGGGTGTAAATTCGCCCTGTCCTGCCAGGTCAAATCACAAACAGACAGTTTACATGTATTAGCCTACTCCACCAACCACTGACCTAGATTCTATCTTGAAACGCGAGGAAATTATTTCTCACATTTTGACAATTCATTAGACAATTTACCAAGGATATATTGAGTTTTAAACCATTTTACTGGATATTCATGACTAAAAGGAGGCTGTTGGAATTTAACAAGTAAGTTATTTTCTTCATCAGCGATGAAACAAGATGGAGGCGATCACATAGGTTTTCACTTCACGTTTATGAGCATGCGTGGAAATGAGCGGGAATGTGTGAGAACTTGTTTCCGGTTGATCGATATCAAATACCGGTTTTTCCTAAAACAACCGCTAAAAAGTGTATCCATAAACTGGCTTTTTAACCCTTACCCGTACTGTGCCTTGTTTTTACATCCATGTGATTTCATACTTAGAAAATATTGTGAAAAATGAAGAATTTGCTAGTATTAAGCAATTCCTTATTTTCTCACACTATTTTCTACCACATAGGATGGTTTCATTTCAAAATGCACCCCATTTTCATTGTTGTCCCCCAAAATCTTTCAAATTGGACAAGTTTAAAATTTAAAAAAAAAGAAATGGTTAAGTAAATGCTATCATGAGAGCAACATCTGCTGAAATATTGCGAATCTTGATGAAATAATTGTGAATAGATTTAACAACTGCATATTTTTGAATTCAGTCTGATACGAATAACTCTGATAAATTTAATTATCAGTATTGTATAGTAATTTTTGGCCATTGCCATATTTATACATGATCAAGAATTTGATTTGATTTGTTCAACATTTAGAAAGTCCGCGTAGCCTGACAAGGAGTCGATACTTTTCGCACTTCCCGGATGTTTAATTTCACGTTACGGGTCACAAAATATAACTACCTATTTTTTCTTCCTATTTCCAGTTTCGGCCGACCCCACCATGACGAGGTCTCCATTTTAGCCCCTGTCTTTCAATGTTGTATGATACGCTACTCCACCTTCATAAAACTAGTCAAGCTCTACCTGGGACCAGAGACCCTGAGTGTTTTAATGAGGGCGTCCATGAGGAGGGACCTAGCCAACCCCATCTTGACGGAGCCCCATCTGAAGGCCCTGGACAGACGTGTGATCAAAGTGCTGAAAGCGGTGCATGACTGTATACAAACGATTCCTTATACTGATGTGATAATTGATGATTTCTTTTGACGTAGAAAGTGAAAATAGTAGTTTGAAATTGCTCATCGTTAGATCGATTTTCCGAGACAACAAAATATCAGACTGGGTCTTCTCAATTATTTTCTCTTTTTAGATAATGTACTGTTCCAAATTGTCGTCAGTTTTCTATCATAATATTGGAACTGCAGTTTATTCAAGCTGTAATTACGGTGTTTTGATAGACCAAAGGTGGTTTTATTCTATGAAATAGGCCTAATTAGACAATGTATTTATGAAATAATAAACGCAATACGTTAGAGTCGAAAAAACGATAATACGTGTCAGAACAGTTAGACAGTCTGTAAAGCTAATTTTACTCACAAAGAAGATACCAAGGTCTTTTGTTGAAGTCTTAAAGGGTGAGGTCTCTTGTACATGCAAAAAGAAATAAATCTATTTTCATTGATATGAAGGAATTCGTTATTTGTTTAATAATTTTGTACTTCTCTATATCCTACAATATTCTAATCCGGTCATAACGCATATCATACGCGCTAATTCGTGCTTTGCTATTTGGCCTGGACATACTATGTTGAGTGAAATCAAATATTTGGGTACTTGAAATTATCAATCATTCATTTAACTGTTCCTTGACCTTGATATTGGAAACATAAGAAAATACTTCACCTACCACAAGTAATAAGAAGGAGTTATTTGTTTTATCACGCTTTTTTAAATAAATCTAACCACTAGTAATTCAATTTTAGATTCGTCTATCAAGATTCAAGTGCTTTGATTAGCTGGGTTTATTTTTTCATACCTCCATGAACAAAATAAACTTTTAGCACTTAACTATTTTTATGCTTGCGCACAAAATTGATCCATAAACCTTTACTCTAAACTAGTCAAGAGGTTGATTTATTTTACCTTATGGCATAAATTATAAGAAACGAAGACATATTTTTTGTTTACCTGAAGTATGAATCTAAAAATTAAAAACTTCACGTATTTATACATTTTGATTAAGTTTTTATGTTCATACCTCACCTCTTCATTTCTTATATGAAATTTCCAAATGTACTTTGGGAAATGTCTGTCTTGCCATTTCACCGTCAACTGTATATACCTTGACGGTTTGAATAGTGTAACAAATTTTCCGAGCACACGTAGTACACAGCACTGAGAACATATACCAAGCTTATTTCAAATCTACCAATTAATGTAATTTTTACAATTGTGGTATTCAGCCGTGATCTCAGCAATATAATAGCAAACCTTTCGCTTCACGCTAGTACTAATGATGGAGAACATGTATGCAAAAGCTATTTGAATTCCATCCAAAAATGAAGAAGCTATCTTTGTAATATGAAATAGTATCAACACACGCACACTCACACAAATGAGTTCACACACATTCGACGACCAATCGGAACTCCTCTTTCAATTCTACTGATCAAATATCGGACGTACATCGTAGGACTATTTCTAAAGCTTCACGTGACAAACTTCCAAATGGCGCTGCCCGTTCTGGAAAGCAATTGTGGTAAAATGAATCTCACAAAGGTTCTGTTATAATATTTTCTCTAAAAAAGAAACCTGATATCAGAGTAAAACAAGAAAAACATAAAACAACCGAAGTGAATTTAATGTTTTTGCACATTTTCAGACTTCCGAAACCATCTGAATTTACCCAATTATGTACTACGATTCCTTACAACGTTTCCAGCAATCAAAAAGCACCGTTTTGTTACGTAATTCTCCGCCTTATATACGTCCGAAGAGTCTTCCTACGGTTACGGGAATAGCCGATTGTGTTCCGATTAATACGGCCATATGTAACATTGCATGCTTGTCCACCATTTTATGAGTGGGGCACAGAAAGAGTGGCCAGAAAGCACCCAAGAGCGTTTGTACAGTCGTCAAAGTTTATGTACACACATCTAATACTTTTGCACTATTCTCCATATTCCATTTTGACCGTTTTTAGCTAGCAAATCGTCAGCTTTGAAAGCTTAAGCTAACAGACAAAATTTTGAGGTAGTCTCAAAGTTCAACGAGTGCAAACTACCACTGGAGGCTTAACTACTAAATCCGTTAAGAGTAGGTCTTGTGTAATTCAGGAATATCACAAACTCTGCGTGCAAGTTAATCTTGGTATTTTTATCTCAATTGAGCACATCGCACAAAATGACTCCTATCAGAGTCTTCAAAGAAGTTGCAGACGACAGTTTCAAATTGCTGAAAATTATAAAATATATATGTCTTTAGGTAGAAAACAATGTGGAAAATTGCTTGTAATAAGCATTTTTTATTCATTTTCCACAATTGTTTTCCGCAACCATTTTCTTGAAAGGTGTAAAAAGGAGGGATTGTGTGGGAATGGGTTAACTCCTTGATTACTTTTTCATCATTTTACATTTGATAAAGAAGATTACTGAATAAAACAATGCTTTGCTACCTTACTGTACTTTCAGTACCTTGATTAAACTCTGATTAAGGGCAACGACTACATGGCGATCTTCAGCCGAAACTGCCTGTTACCTCACTATTGGAAAAGCACTATTATTTTATAACTCTAGAATCATGCAAGCCAGCTTTTGCACAGTATTTTCCATCAGTGAGCTCTATCTAACAATGATCATTCAAAATGAAAATGTTTCACACACAATTTCATTAAAGTAAAATAGAAGAATGAATGGAAAGGAAACTAATGTCAGTATGAGATATGGTTCATGATAACTTCGCTTCTCCTCTATTACATATATCATGATTACATGGTGTACATGTCTATGATGAAAGATTTATTTCAAAGGGATTTTTTTGTTTTATTTTGTTTTTCACAAAGTCACCGGCCAAGTTTTTTTAAAACCATTTATTTCACATCGATTGTGAAACAATTTCTGAACACTTAGCTTAATGTTCTTTCGATTCTGCTTCCTGGCGGAATTCGCCAGTACTCGCGCCGAAGCTAATGAAAGCACTAAGACCGATAACCACTACCGGACACAAACTCGGGACCTCTTGACAGCGAAGCCAAGGCTCTACTATACAAACACGCCCACCACACAAACCAGCTGATATCAATACCGTTTGTCAGATGGCAATTACTACCCTGAGAAAACCTGCGTTACATAGAGGGGTATCTAGTTCTTTCATGAGTTTTTATGCTGGAGCTGTAACTGGTTGTCCCTAGTAGATAACTTGGTATATGAGCAGACGCCGACTCGTTGTAACATGACATCCTAGTTCTCGGAACATTTGCCATAATTAGCCTGGGGAAAAGATTTTGGTGGAACTGTATAATAACAAATGCATTGTCTTTGGCAAAATGTTCAATCCGGCTTTTTACACCCCCAGAAGCAAAAGGCTTTTGAAAAAAACATTGTGGAAAATGAAAAAAAAAATGCTTGGCATAAGCAATTTCTTCATTACCCCCAAACTTTGATTACCTAAAACTAAAAGACTTTAAGATTTCTGAAGGTAATATTGTTGATTGCAACTTTTTTGAATTTGGACGTGTATATAATGTTATCATAGTAGGTTTAACTCTTTCCTGTATAATCACTGATTTTTACGTCCATGCAATTTCATGATTAAGAAAATATTGTGATAAAAGAAGAAATTGCTTGATACAAGCAATTTCTTCTTTTATCACAATATTTTCTACTACATAGAATGGTTTTGTTTCAAATTTCACTCACTTTTGATTGTCGTCTGCAACATGTTTAAAATTGGGCCAGTCTAAAATTTCAAGAAACAGAAAAGGGTTAAGCAAATTAACTCCATTTAGTGCGAATTAAAAAGGTTAAATTATTATGAAGGTTTGAACAAACGAAACTTAAACTTGTTAAAAATTTTACGTTCTGATCCAAAAGCAATTTTTCCAGTAAACAAAGTAATAATAATTCACTGAGGTCTTATATAATCGTCTTGTTTTACAAATACTAGTAAACATAAAATTTCAATTAAATTACCTTGTCATCGTCTAGTTAATCCATTTCCGGTCGACACAATTTAGACCGGCCGAAATTCAGACAAAAGTGCAGGTAAAGACGTTTCTTGTTAGAAGCTTATTCTGCATTTTTGATAGCATTTTCCAAAGCATTTTTCTTAAAAACCATAAATTTGGGTAACCATGTAAACCTTGAAATCGTATTATTATACGGAAAATCTAAAGTGCTGTCTTTCAATCTGTCATCAACGGGAGGTAATGGGAGATAATCAACACAATACACAAACGATAACCTGACAGTAGAGGGCGACCTCTACATAAAATTATATGTAGACAAATCGAAAATAATCTGTGTTAATCTAATCAGTCTGAAACAACGATTTTTTAACATAGACTAAATAAATGGAAACGTTTATGCTTAAAGACTCAGTTCTACACTTTTCTCGAAAAAAGAAAAAAAAAACAGGAAAAAACAGAAGAAGAAAGCCGACGACGAAGAAAGAGAAAACGAAATATCTGTGTGAGAGTACAAATATTAGAACGAAGTAAATAGTTGAAGAACAATAGCAGGGAAACTAATGTATTTTAACTCTTTTTTTTTCCAAGACAAAGTCTAATTTGATTTCTAGATAATGTATAAAAAGAAAGCATTCAAAGACTCTTTACCCATTCCCACCCAATCCCTCTTTTTTACGCCCACCAAGAAAAAAAATCTTTGAAAAGGAAAGCAACTTTGGACATAGAAAAAATTGCTTGTCTCATAATGTTTTCTACACCAAAAGACAAAGAATTTTAAAATTTCATCTACCTAAAATTGTTATCTGCATCTTCTTTCAATTTGGACCTGTCAAAAATTTTGTCATGTGGGAATGGGTTGACATTAAAACATTAAACATTAAAAAGGGCCTCAGTAGTTCGGGCGACGGACTCGTAATCTGAAAGAAAGTTTTGATTTCGAGTCGAATCAAGGCCGCACCACTGGAAATATTGCAGCTGAAGTCCAAGCCTAGTACTGATCATACCCATCAAGTATATGAGGAAGGGACCTTCGCCATGATATAACTGTTAAAAGCGGTGTTAAATCGCACACAAGACAAACAAATGTTACATTTAAAAACACAGCCATGGGAGTATGGGGTTGACTGCCGGACTACTGCAAGGGAAATAACCATGTCCAGAATAGTTCAGCATAATCCTTTCCCTTGATCTATGCCCCCCCCCCCACAAGTCCCTTGCACCAGGTGGTTACAGGTTACTCTTTATTAAATAATTCTTATTTTACTTCAGTAATTTCAAGAGAATGAAAACCAAAATCCAAAAGGCGTGTAAATTAAATAAGGCACTTTGGAAAGAACGTTTGAGAAAAGGAGAACTTGCTCATTTAAATCATTAACATTAATTTACCTACATTCTGAAGGACATTTAACCATTTCCTGCTTGTCACAAGCAATTTCTTCTTTTTCTACGATGTTTTCTCAATTATAAAATCACAGCAACGAAATAAGGGATTGAACAGAAAATGATTACAAAAGAAAAGGAAAAGTTTGAAGACCAGTACGTTGTCCTTTAAGTCATTTTCATTTAAATCCGAATTGACGGATCGATTATGTCAATCAAAATTTCGTTATACCGTTCAGACAATCCATTAGGCTTGAAGCGAATTTAGAGCTCCGACATTAATCGAAATTCATTTGAAGTATTGTTTGTCGGATTGACGACATAAAGGTCTTAGCTACGTCTTATCCAATCAGTCATTACTTCATTTAGGTCACCAGCCAAGCATTTAACTTTTTTACAGAAAACTGATTATTAATGGTGAAATAACTCCTTGAATAATATCTAAGCCAAACCCCCTGTTGAAGGACAATTAGCGAAACCAGCCATCTTTCATTTGTTTCTTATATTGTGCTAGTTTGCGAAACGAAAGTGGGATTCGCATATGCTTCAAATTGCATAATTATTGTGATTGAATTTGCTTATTTCGTAAGACCCATGTGTATCTGTAAACACGACAGAAAATGTCGACGCCTGGGGTTACATGTAACGCTATACCCAATTGACCAATCGTGGCCGTCAATAAAGGAATCAGCCGACCAATCAAATAATTTATTCAGCCCGAACCTGAGCTTATCAACTCCGATATTGGCCGCCATTTTGTTTACCTTTATTGTTGGTTTGGCGACTTAAAAGTAGAAACTACAACTTATTCAAGCTGCAGTTACCACATTTAGGTCACAAACCAACTATTTTACTTTTTTGTTACATGCTACTGGCCAGAAATCTTGCAAAAGCGGAACTTCCTGTTGGAGTTAATTAAATGTGCGGAGCTTATGGAGTCAGTGGGCGGGGCCAGCGATTGGTCAATTGCGTTATTTTTAGGGAACTGCTTTTTTACCTGAAGAATGGCTTCTATATTTGGAAATATCGATGGCTTAGTTCAAATATATAGTAAGTATCTATACATTGTATAGACACATAATATGTTTTTGCACTAAACAAAAAAAACTCAAATAGTTAAATTTTTCTGATTCCTGATACAATATATTCACAATCTACCAGCATTACAAACGATATTCGCCAGAGAACATTACCGACTGTCACTGTTAACCCACTACCATACTGTTAGATTTGAGACCAGTCTAAATTACAAAAGATAAACTTGCAGACGACTATCTTAAGTTGATGAAATCTTTAAAATCTTTGTCTTCTGGTGCAGAAAACAGTGTGAATAGCTTTTAGCTTATATGCTTGGTGACATTTGGAAGTGGTATTGTGTTATCTTTTCAAAGTTTATCTTATTCAATATCCAAAACCTGTACACATTCGTTTGTTGTTTTATGAGAATCAAAGCATGGAAAGTACCGAGTTTTTCTGCTCATGTAATGTTTCACAAGAGATATAAACATGTTCCCACTAAAATGAATCTCATTTCACTCCTAGATAATTCAAAGGATATACTGTATTTAGGTCTACAAAATGAATTTTTGGACTGTCATTGCCTGCATTTTTGCCCAATCATTGATAATAAAAGCAGTTGCTTGAACACTCTAGTGGACTTTTCATACATATTGCACCGGATGATAGAACATTTATTTCTTTGTTTTAGTTTTAGTTCTTAATGGCTTGATTCCCTTTTTATAATTGTCATAAATATTTACAATGTAACATTTCCTATCGTGGTCATTTCTCAACTTGTTAGACTCATATTTCACCTATACACACATCAGGGGATAGGCTTTCATTTGGCAAAATGATATATGAGCCTGTGCGTGACATTTCCAACAATTTCCCATGTGCGTGAATCGCACACTGGACAGCCATTCGTGGCAATTAGAATATTCGCTGATTGTTTAAAGAAGCTATGGGTCAGTATCTACCTACAGAGCGCAGAGTGAAGACTCTGATCAGGCTGTGCCGATGCACAGGCTGATCTGAGTCTTTACTTTTCGCACATGTGTAATGGTTGGAAATTTCACGCATGCGCTCATTTGTAAGTAATGTTTCAACCAGATGAAGAGAATATTTTTGTTTTCATGGAGGTATGAACTTAAAAAACTAACAACACTTTATGAATACTCGAAGGTGGGTACTTTTTTTTAGGTTTTTGGTGTTGTTGTTGTTGTTGTTTTTTGTTGTTGTTTTTAGCATGTTTGTTCAAATTTCTTTGCTTTTTTCTTATCATTTCGCATTCATCTTTATTGACGTATTATTTTCGTCTTTCTTCCCAGAACAAATTGAAACAATTAAATCGGGAGTCACCATGTTTGTGTTGTTGTTATCGCCGATCTGGACATTTTTCTTATCTTTAGTGAACTGAGGTGTTTTAGTAAAACGAATGTGATCGAAAATTTGCACATTTCTGTCATTTCAACCATGTATGATTGTATTTTTTACTGCAGACAGATTTGTAACATGCCTTTATAGCTGAAATTGTTGATAAATGACATTTTCCCTTTATTGCTAATTATAGCAATAATGAATGATAAAGGTTAGATCTCGAATTTCAAAACCTCGAAATGTTTATCTTTTCTCTGTAAACGCGTTATCCATTTATTAAAGAAGGCACTTCCTCTCTTATGGCGCGATCATCCTTATAAAACGCATTTATATTTACTTGTTTCTTTGTTTTCGTCTGCAAAAACTCGTTCATCTCGAACTAGTTTAAAATTTTGGTTCCTGCTGATAATTTGTTATAGCTGGAATCCATGACCAGGTTTGATGATAAGCTCAATTCTTTAGCAAACAAAGGCCATACGTTCCGGATGCTATTACAAGCCCCACGACTCGTCCGTAATCTCCATTGTTTACAAGACGTCTGTCAAAAAGCTAGATCTTATTGATCATTTTACAAAAATGTTTAAATATTCTGTATGAAATATAATAGTAACCATCATAATCATATTGTCTGTAGGCAGTCAAACCACTGTAACTATCATTTGGATTAACTACAGTCATGGATGTTTTGTTAGACATTAGACGAAATTACAGTATATCTTTCTCGAGCGACCATTAAGCGACAACTTGTATTTAGCGACCATAATTAAAAACCACTTTCAAACTCATAGCTCCTACAAGAAGTGGTCTTATTTATTAAACGCATTAAAAAATAAACCCAATGTTGTTGGAACGCATTAGAATCGTCTCAGTGAGACGATTCTAATGCGTTCCAATAACAAAGGATTTAACGAGAATTCTGTAAAAGTTTATGTAAGCTATCGAACCAATCTTTCATTCATTACACAGAAATGTGTTTTAAGCGATCGTTTTCTTAGGAGACCACTTTTTGGTCGCCCCACGAGTGGTCGCTGAATACAAGATCTTCTGTATTAGAAAAAAATAGTAATTTCAGTACACGTAATAATTCTGTCGATCCCTCCAGTAATTACTCATGAATCGAGTGTTAATACAGAGCCCCTTTTAGTAAATGAGGCGTGGTCGTGGAGATGGCAACTCGATGTTAGTACGTTAGAACGTGCATGTGTCCGTCCGAGCGTACGGATTCATTCAGACCACTGGTTCTGTTTTTAAATATGGGTTACAATAGTTACACTTTCCCATACAATTCCTTATTTTCACGTTCTTGTGATATTACACTTACACTTGAAAAAAAAATGTGGAAAAAAAAGAAGAAATTGGCTGTAACAATCAATGCCTTCTTTTACTACAACCAAAATATTTTTACCATAAAGTATGGTTACTTTTTGAATTATACTTCTTTATAATGTTGTCTGCTTCCCCTTTGAATTAGAACAATTACAAATTAAAAAAAAACTCTAAAGAGTTAAACGTAAGTAGATTCACCTTCCTAACAGATGTCTGGGTATTTCTAAGGTATAGTTCATATTTGAATAAATCGTCATACCTGCGATATTTATCGAAAAAGTTTATCATAAATGATAAGAAACATTTAAAGGGAAGGTGGTTTGTTTAGGTAAAAAAATCAATGATTTAATGTTGCACGACTCTAAAAACGACGTTTTTATGCAATCTTATCGAGTTTGAAACCAAACTTTATTTGAAAAATGGACACGTTATTGTTCAACTGTTATTAACGTATTGCACCTATCAATCAAAGAGTCATTCGACCAATCAAATAATTCATTTAGAACGGAAGTGAACTGTGAACTCCGTTATTGACCGATATTTATTTGAAGCTTTAATTTGTAGGTTTGTCGATTTGATCTTCATAACTACGGCTTAAACAAGTTGTAGTTATGACGTTAAAATTTTTACTTTTTTAAGTTGGAAACCAAAGCAATTCCAACTTAGATTTAACAAAACCGCAAAATGAACACAAGACAATTTCATTTTAGGTTATTTAATAACATATATCACGTGATCTCTTTGATATGAATACACCTCGGATTACTTCTCATCTCACCTTGCCACGGACGATCAGTTAGTTGTAGCCGAAGACAATAATATGGCACATGTAAAGGATGATATAAAAATTCGTTTAGAGTCTTCTAAACATGATTTAGTTTGCTTTAAAGTATTGAAAAATAAGGTAATAATCAGCGCAGTAATTTGTTTTTGTGTTTCGCCGTCCTGTGTTTGGTAATTACGTGATCTCAAGTGACATGTGGTAGTCATGTGACCACAGATAGGCAATGTTTACAAATATGGCTCAGGTCGCAAATGTATTTTTAAAATAATCACGCCACCCAGTGCTTTCAAACATTCTAGAGCGATTAAGGGGGATCGTAGGCATCAAGTAAACTCGATTACTGTGGGATTTACAGCTTTTATTCAATACAAATTTTGCAAATTAGTATGTAAACATATCAACTTCCGGTTTCTACTTATTTACCGTATATTTACGCTTTATTATGTCGTTATTTACAAGTTTAAATCAATAATAACACAATAATAACACATCAAACCTTTAACAAAGTCATCTAGCTTTCAGCTTGGTCCTTTTTACGGTTCTAAAGCCGAATAACGAATAATGAAATCGCGCGACTACAGGGCGCCGAAGATAATTTGATACTATCTTCATCATATTATATGAATTTTTTAGGAAAATGGCAAAACTATCATGCGCAAACAATAATCTTACAATTACGTTACAAAAACGTTAACGGTTTTTTTTTTTTTTTTTTTTTTTGAATTTTACTCACAACGCTTTAAATATTCTAAACCGGTATTTTAAATCGATCACCCTGAAACAAGTTTCCGCGCATTTCCGCAAATTTCCACGTATACTCATAAACTTGAGTTGAAAATCTACGTGAGTTTAGTATGATCGTTACAGAATTGGCCGAGTTGGGGGTCAAATAATCATCGAGGTGATTGATTTCTTTCTGTAGAAGCTGTAATTCTCTGTTTTCAAGATTCTAAAAGGAGTTCACGTATTACAGTTGATCAAAAGGAGAATGTTATGCTTGAAAATTCTAATTTTGCTGTGCGTGACAAAGAGCTTATAACCCATTCCAACACGATAAAATTTTAGACCAATCCAAATTCAAAGAAGTAGCAGACAACAATTGTAAGTTAATGAAATCTTTAAAATCCTGGTCTTCTTGGACAGAAAACATTGTGGATAATGTAGAAATTGCTTGTAACAAGCAATTTCTTCATTTTCCACTATGTTTTCCAAAGCTTTCACAATGGGGGTCATTTAAAAGCGTCACTGTCTGGGAATGGGTTAAGACAATGCTAGATTTTGATTTCTGTATGTGGATTTATGTTTTAGTGCGTTATTCACGCACATATGTACACGAATGGCAATGCAGGTTTAAGTTTAAAGGAGGGAGGCTTAATAAATGAATTTGAACCGAATCCCACAGTTATGGTCCTTTCAGCGCATTCCAACTTCTCAGTACTCTCAGTCCTTTGATTGTTACATGTTACTGGCCAAACCTTTTCAAAATCAAGTTGTTTGATATCGGAGTGGAATTTTCTGTTGGAGCCAGAGGTTGTAGGGCGGGATCAGCGATCCGTCAACTGACCAATCGCTGGCCCCGTCCACCGACTCGCTAAGCCACGCCAATCAACTCCAACAGGAACTTTCGCTTCGATTTTTAACGGCTTCTCTTTTGCAAAATTTATGGCCAGTAGCATGTAACGAAATAGTAAAATGGTTGGTTGTTGACCTAAACGTCGTTACTACAGATTGAACAAGCTGCAGTTACGACGATTTAGACGCCAAACCAACAAAAAAGGTTAACAAAAAAGGCGGTCAATGTGGGAATTGAAAGCTCAGGTCCGGGCTGAATACATGATTTGATTGGCCTGTTGATTCCTTGATTGACAGTCGCGATTGCTCAACTTCACTACGTGCAGAATAACTGTAATAAACTGCTTCACCTAGTTGTCGAAACGAAAATTTAGTCTATGTAAAGAAAATTCACTTATTCTTTCCTTATACTACAATGGAAATGATCTTAGGCTGTTATATTGAGAAAAGAATAGATCGAGTAACTCGATTTTTCTCAAAAATTTGTAGCCCGAAAAAAAAGACCTACTGAAATGTGCGAAAAAGTATCGAATCTGTTCAGATTGCGTGGACTTAACAGCCTTACCATTATTAAACATTTTTGGCTCTTTGTAGATTTACTGGATTTTGAATAATCATACTTCCAAAGTGTAAGGTTGTAATCGAAATTCTATATTTAAGTGACATCTATTGAATTCGTTCTCTTTTTCGAATATTATTTTACGGAGGTAAGTTCGTTATCGAAATACTATATCTAAATGACATCTGCTGGATCCGTTCTCTTTTTCGAATATTATTTTACGGAGGTAAGTTCGTTATCGAAATACTATATCTAAATGACATCTGCTGGATCCGTTCTCTTTTTCGAATATTATTTTACGGAGGTAAGTTTGTTATCGAAATACTATATCTAAATGACATCTGCTGGATCCGTTCTTTTTTTCGAACATTTATTTTACGGAAGTAAGTTTTTTAACGAAATGCTATATTTAACATCTGCTGGATCCGTTCTCTTTTTCGAACATTTGTTTTACGGAGCTATCTTTGTTATCGGTTTGCTTTATTTAACGGACAGCTGCTGGATCCGTTCTATTTTTCGAATATTTATTTCATCAATGTTAGTTTGTTATCCAAATGCTATATTTAACAGACATCTGCTGGATCCATTCAATTTTTCAAATATTTATTTTAAGGAGCTATCTTTTTATCGAAATGCTATATTTAACGGACGTCTGCTGGATCAGTATTTTTTTCGAATGTTCATTTCTCGGTGCTTAAGAAGAGTTCTTTCCCCTGACGGGTAATATATAAGATACTTCTTGGGAAAGGAGCTAACTGGAAAAAAATGTCAAAGGGGTAGAATGACCTAGGTAAGCAGCGTTAGTTTTGATGCACTTTTACTGGACGTTGAAAGATCATATGACCTCATTTATATCCCTCAATTGACAGAGTGCAGATGTCAGTTAAAAATTCAATCGACCAATCAAATAATTCATTTAGACCGGAAGTGAATGTTGAACTCCAACATTGGCCAATTTACATAAAAAAGCAATTGTGTTGGTTAGGCCACTAAAACGTCGTAACTACAGTTTTCCGAGCTTTACAACTATTTCAATTTTCTGACACATTCTACTCACCATACATTTTGCAAAATAAGTCCGTTAAAAATCGGAGTGGAACCTCCTGTCAGAGCTCAGTGGGCGGAGTCAGCGATCCGTCAATAAACGGATCGACGCTATCGATCAAAGAATCGATAGACCAATGAAATAACCAAAATAGACCGGAGGTAACTTTTGGATTCTAACACTGGTCGACAGTGAGGTGAAGCATCTAGTTGGTTTGGCGACTTTGAACGTCGTTACTACAGCTTTTTCAAGTTGTAGTTTCGACGTTTGCGTGTAACAATCGTTTGACCTTTTGTTACACGTTTCTGACCATTTTTTTTAAAAAATGCGTCTTTTAATGCCTAAGTCAGCTGGCGTGGCCATCAATCTATCAATTATCAATTCTGATTCACCTTTGCTGGATCCAATTTGGTTGTTATTATTTCTATAATTTTTCTTGTTTTTGTTTAAACTACATGTATTCTAGATATCGTGTTGCGAAATTACCCGTAAATCTCATTCATGTAATTTGTCATATATTTTGCGGATTTTTCTCAGATGGCATTGTGAATCGCAGGGTCTCTCATCCTGTCCAATGACCCCCCAAGTTGACTGTTTGAATGAGATATCACACTAAACTAGTTTGCAAAATATATATTTATTGGCATAAAAAAGAAATACGTTTTAAGGGCGACATATATTTTCTACGAGTTATTCGATCGAAAATGTTAAAGATAACATGACACTTCCTGGATAAATGAATAATCTGATTGTTTCAATCAATGGTTATATAGCCGCGATCCGTCCATAAGATCTGATTTGATGATTAATCAGCTTATATTGTCAAAAAAAGGAGTTTGATTTTCATAAAGCCGTTAATCAAAGTGATTTAATAAAGTATGGGTCGAGTTGATTCCTTAAATGTGAGGCATTAAACCTATTCTATTTTGCAAAATCATAGACCTAGCCAAATCCAAAGGTTTTGCAGACGAAAAATGAAGGATGATTTAAATTGAAAAATAACCATTCAGTGGGGTAGAAAATATTGTGGAAAAAGAAGAAATTGCATGTGATAAGCAATTTCTTCATTTTCTACAATGTTTCTCAATTACAGAATTACAGGGATGTAAAAAGAAAACAGACATTGAACAGGAAAGGGTTAAGTCTCCTAGTTTTCAGCCTTAATTTGAAGAACATTGACAGTCTAGCTCGAAGGGTCAAATCTGATAATAAACAGTACCATTTGTGAATTGTTTACAGAGATATCAAAAGAAAATACCAGTTCCTTGAGTAAAAGCAAATATAACTGATAATTTCTTGGAAATTTACCCCCCAATTCCTAGAATTGACGTCAGCCAAGTGGCAGAAGAAACACATTTTTACAGATTGGCTATTAAAAGAGAATTTATGCCTTCTTGGGAATTTATAGTATATAGACGTTTACATTCGTTCAAGGTTTATAACATATCTTCATAAAATATTTTAACTCGATTTTTAACAGGTAGTCTAACTCAAACTCGCTGATGCATCGACTGATTCTGAGAAAAAACACGTGTAAATAATGTATTAAAAGGATTTAAATCCCCATATCATCTCGTTGATGATTTCATGAGAAGGAAATATGATGATGTACTACAGACATCACCATTTGTGAACATTAAACAGAAACTATATTTGATTGCTAAAATGGATAATAAAAGTAAGAGTTTAGAGGAGTTGACAACGTTATGTCGTTTACAGCTTTGCAAAGGAGAGTGGACCCCGCTTAGCTCCTATTGCGAAAACCTGTTTCCAGACGTGGTGTTGGAGATAGAGCATGATAACCTGCTTTTAATGCACATGTCAACAGAGAATAAACGTGTTTTGATTTCATTACTTTTACTTGTGATGCTGATATCAACGATTGGGAATTCGCTTGTTGTACTCACCTTTGTCATAAACAAGTACATGCGTTCGGTGACTAACGTTTTTATTCTTTCGCTCGCCGTCAGTGACCTCATGGTGACCTTCACGTGTATTCCTATAGCTGTTGGACAGACGGTTTCCTTTTACTGGAAATACGGTCAATTCGCTTGTAAGCTTGTTCCTTGTATTTCCCATTTTGCAGTAGCCTGTAGCTCATTTACGCTGTGTTGCATCGCGTTTGATAGATATTACGCTATTGTGCACCCATTGAAATTGAAATTTCTACAGACAGCACAAAGAGCAACTATATTACAAGTTGTTGTTTGGCTGATATCTGCTGCATTCTGTATGCCATACGCGTTCTTCTACGTTGTGAAAGATATAGCAGCTTGTAGAGTTAACGATGAGGAAGAAAAACTGGCTTGTGTGGCATTAAGCTCTGTAGAGAAAACAAAGAAGGCATTTAACGTGTGGGTTACATTAATCCTTCTATTCTTCGGACCGTTCCTGTACATGTCCTTTGTATATGCAGTGATCTGCTTCAAGCTATGGGTCCAGAGACCAATCGGAGCGGCCACCCAGCGGAATACCGACAGTCGATTTAGACTAAAGAGAAAAGTGATCAAAATGCTGATTATAGTGGTCTGTGTCTTTGTTTTCTGTTGGAGCCCTATATTGCTATTTAATGGTATTGCAGAAATGAGTCATTTTTCCACGAGTCGTGCGAGTATCACAGCCAGAGCATATTTACAATGTCTGTCGTACAGTAGTACATGCTGGAACCCTATCGTGTACGCATTCATGAACGAGAAATTCAGAAAGGCTTTTCGAACATTATTATTTTGTAAAAAAGCACAAGTACATCCGACATTTGTACGGCGTAATACAAACCGCTTATCCACTGACAGTCGAAAAACAACTTCACAACTGGAGGCACCAGCTTCTGTTCCACCATCTGCCAACCCAGTTACCTCGGAAACAAAACTATAAGACTTAAACAGACTGCAATGATTTAAGGACCGTTATTTTGACGACTTATGAAACCGGTAAAGGCATTTACTTTGGATAAACAATCGTTCCCATCCTATTACACGAAACACTTGAAGGTAAAGATACTTTATCTAATCTCCTGTCAGGCTTCTCAGAATAATCTAGAGAGAGTAATATTAGAATTATTTCAAGCACCTGTCTTCATGAGAGGGAAAGTTGAAGTGAAACAGATATGTTCAGTTTGCCTTACGTCAGACCTACACGTAGAAAGGACTTTCTTGAATAGAACATTTTTCTCTTGGATTAATGTGAAATTCTTTTTTGTGTTTCGTGAAGTTTTGTGAAGTACCCAAGACAATTTCAGAATTGCAAATTGCATTTTGTTTTGCCTAATTGTAACTTGAACGAGTTGTACTTATAGTTAGTGTTGTTAATCATTAGATTTAAGTTGTATCTATCAAAAGTCTAGGATTCTGATTGAAATAAAGTTTCATTTCACACCTCTATGGAAACTTTGAGAAAACC
Organism: Fragum fragum; assembly: GCA_946902895.1. Classification (NCBI taxonomy): domain Eukaryota; kingdom Metazoa; phylum Mollusca; class Bivalvia; order Cardiida; family Cardiidae; genus Fragum; species Fragum fragum. The sequence continues at coordinate 28,360,011 of OX336365.1, forward strand.
ACTATTTCTAGTTCTTATTCTGAAAGTGGTTCCATGAAACAACTGTATTGGACTGTTTAGACCTTTTAGTTTGAAAAAGATGCCGAGGCAATATTAACCAATAAGAAATTGAGATATTTTTTTGTTATTGTTTAAATTAGAGTTTTACTCTAAAAGTTTTATCACGCTTCTGAATCAGGATAACATCTTCTTTTTTTTCATTTCATAACTGAATATATAGTTATGGACAAATTCGCTCGTCAAATTCTGTACAGAAAAGTCATGAACGGAACGTATGAACTAGTCTCGGACCTTTCATCTACCAGCCACAATATTGGTTATGACGTTTCTCTCGATTTTCAAGAAATATTTTGTAATTTTATTATGGTTCAACCCGGTTGTGAAGATGTAGGTGAAAAGAGAAACTGCTCTAGGACGTTTCCAACACTCTCAACAATACTGGAGGCTCGAGAATCAGAGGATGTGAGTCTCGACACGAAGGTCATACTGTCAATACTGTATAGCCTCATTACTTTAATGTCACTGGTTGGAAATTCCTTGGTGATCATAACTTTCGTCATGGACAAACACATGCGGTCAGTAACAAATATTTTCATACTGTCGCTTGCCGTCGCAGATATGATGTTTACCTTGACTTGTGTGCCATTCAACATGGGGACTATCTTCGAACCTACCGGGCGCTGGACGTTTGGACCATTTGCTTGCAAATTAGTACCGTTTTTCATGACCTTTGCTGTTGCTTGTAGCTCACTGACACTTTGTTGCATAGCACTTGACCGTTATGTAGCTATTGTTCACCCCCACAAGTTTAAGTTCTTACAAAACACAAAGCCTGCAACTGTACTTTTAATCATTATTTGGACAGTGTCCTCTATTTGTAGTTTACCGAACGCTATATTCTATGAAATAGAGTTGATACAACCGCTCTGTAAGAACTATAAGTGTATTTGGCCTGATAATAGATACAAACTTCCTTTAGAAATTTGGCTGACCCTCATAATGTTGTTTATCGTACCGTTTGTTATCATGTCCGGGGCCTATGGCCTGATTGGGTACCAGCTTTGGATAAGAAAACCTGTCGGAGCCAGGAGAAACTCGATGAGGAATTCTGAAATGAAGAAAAGTGTTATAAAAATGTTAATTATTGTGATGTTAGTGTTCGTATTGTGTTGGAGTCCAATTATGGTACTGAACACGCTTGAGAACTCTGTGAAGTCTTTGGCCAGAAAAGATGTGTTCTATATGAAGCTGTACTTTCAGTGTTTGTGCCTAGCAAGTAGTTGCATAAACCCGATCATATATACTTTTATGAATAAGAAATTCAGGGATAAATTTGCTACATATCTATTTTGTCACAGGAACAGAGTTTCCGACATCAGTGTATTGACCCAGCCACAATCGAGGAATCCGGTAGGTGACAGAGTTCAGGTACACCGAACAAGCCTTGGTGCGGGAACGCTTGTATCAAGAGATTGTTGATGCACTGAAAGCTTAATAGATGGCGTCTTATCGCTCAGTTTAGTTCGAATGTGTCATTGTCATTTAGTATTGAGTGGTTGTTTAAGCTTTAAATTGTTTGTATGATCGTATATTTCCTTAGAGTCATCAATTTGTGAACAATTGTAATGATTCAAAGTTCCCATAGACAATCAGCATATATTTCACATTCTCTGTCTGGTCGTTCGAGGGCTCAATGCGTGTGTCTCGTGACATGTTAATTGATGGGAACTGTCAAGCAGAGGGTGACGCACAGGCTCGTAACAACGGCATGTGTTATGACCTCTATATAATTCCGACAGAAAAGGAATCATAGCGACACTTGTATATATTTGTCATTCATAACGTAGGTTTGCTATCATAACGTCGCAAGTCTAGCTGGAATAAGCTGTAGTTTCGATGATTTTGTTGACGATCGACGTCCGCTTCTCTCGACGACGTTTATTTTTCTACTGTAAATTTAGTCGAGGGGCGATAAATACTCATAGGTATAACTTATTTTAACTACCGCTAAGACGTTTAGGTTGCTCACGAACGATTGGCATTATGTTTTTCTCTACGGATAAAAGAGTGTCATTTATAATGTCTCCGACAAACTGTCCTGTCGGAGAGTTTTGTAATTATCTCCCTTTGTAGCGGTTGTGAAGAACGATTTGTAAATGGACGGATCGCCGATATTTATAACAAACAATTGACAAATCAAATCGTTCATTCTAACCGTAAGAAAATTTTGAACTCTAGCAAATTTTGCGAAGTATTTTTGTTGGTTGGTGTCTTAAACGTCGTAACTAGAGCCTATTCAAGTTGTAGTTAATCACTATGCGGCTTTGATTTTGCTTTATTTTGGAAAGAATTATCGTCTTATATCTTAATCGATTTTGTCTGAGGGGAGTTGGCGTGACCAGCTCTCGGTCAATTTCTCTGGTCTACACCAGCGACCAAGAGATCACCTTTTATGCAGCTGTTGCGTTTATGTATTGTTATTGTTGTTGTTGTCAATAAAAATGATATTATTTTCCTTTGGATAATTATCATTAGGTCAACCAGCATAAAAACACATCGTTTAAATTTGTCTAAAGATTTTCCCATTCCATTCAACCACTGATGTAAACATCATTGTGTTACGAAATCATTGTTGGAAGAAAAGATATTTTTGTAAAAGTGAAAAGAACAGTAGAGACTGAATGTCTCATCCCTCAGTCAACTCAATCAGTATCATGGGGGACGTGTGTTCGAAACTCGGCTTGGACATCATTCTTTTCGACATTTGAAATATAGTCTACGCGAAATGCGTCATTTGTCTCTCACCAATTAAGAGATGAAGAGAATATTTTTTTTGTTTTCATGGAGGTATGAACCGAAAAAACTAAGGAATATTCTCTTCATTTCTTATAATTTAATAGCGTCGAGTGGAAAAAACAAAAGCTTTACAAATATTGATACCTTTTTGCATGGGACTATTTTGTGCGGAGGAATAAAAAATCGCTCCGTGCTCAAAATTTTGTTCATCGAGTTATGAATAATTTTTTCGACCAATCAGAACGCTCGTTTTTGATAGACGAACTATAAATTAAATTATTTGGCGAATGATATTTAGAGGTCCTACATGTGCTCAGCATCACCTGGTGGCTAGGATCGAATGTTGTTGTTTTACTTGTGTGAGAAACGAGATGAAGACAATGCTTTGGTGAACCAGTCGCCGCAATATATCTGAAATATTGTTTAAGGGGAACATAAGACCTTAGACTTTAACATATAGATACCTAGCTTTATCATTATATCAACAGAGATCTCTATTAATCCTGGTAACTACTTTACCTGAGTTGCAATATGGTTCGTTTTCGATAATCCTTTCCCGGTCAACTCTGCTTTTTTATGTCATTCAAGATACAGATGTTTTGAAAACATTGTAGAAAATGAAGAACTTTGTATAAATCTATATATTTTACACTATCCCCGCCTACTGGCCTCCAATACAATAACTAGACTGCGATATCGACCGACTTATATATATTTTGCAAATTATGGCCAAGGATTTGAAAAAAATCAGGTGGTGGGATTCCTAAACGTAGTAACTACAGCTTGATTAAACTGAAGTTATGGAGTTTAAGACCAAAAGATATACATGGAGGAGGTCAATGGTTTATCTTTGTCTATATGAATGATATATGAGCCTATGCGTGTCATTTCAAACAATTTCGCATGTGCGCTATGTGCGTTACTCGCACACATTAATCACCCTGGACAGCCATTCGGGGCAATTAGAACGTTCGCCGATTGTTTAAATAATCTTTAGGTCAGTATCTATCTACAGAGCACAGAATGAAAACTGCAGATGCACAGGCTGATCCGAGTCTTTACTTGGCGCATATGTGTAATGGTTGGAAGTGTCACGCATGCGCTCATATTTGGTCAACCGTGACTAGGTTCTTTTTTTAAATTATTTTATTTTCTTCTTTTTCCTGTTGTTTTCGTTTTTATTGGCAGCATAAAACGATTCGGGTTGAGTGAGAGGTTACTCCTTATTTTCTATAATAGATTAGATGTTAGAAATGTAGTGTCATTTTACAATCTTGTTTGGATACAGGAAAGGGAGGATTCAATCCATTTCCACACAATGACGCTTTTTACCCCCTTAGAAACAATTGGGAAAACATTGTGTAAAATGAAGAAATTGCTTGAGTCAAGCAATTTCATCAAATACTTTAATATTTCTTATCGAGAAAGTTGAAGAATTCTAAATCTATTAGACTTTAAATTGTCGTCTGCATCTCCTTTCGATTTGGGACAGTCTTAAATTTGTCGTCTGGTAATGGGTTAAGAAAACGAAGACGCCAATATAACTGATTAAATGTTTAATTCAAACGAAACAAATATTTTACAACAAGGCAACATAATTACCCAAAATTTTGTCAATCGTAAAAATTTGCCCCAACAAAATCACACACTCATTTTATTAATCTACGCCACGCTATTACGGAATTAAGATCAAATTAAGACAGAATTATCTTAATCATATATATACAACGCACAAGACAAAAATCAGCACCGTCAAAATAGGTGCATCGTCAAAAAAATACCACTACATGTATTGCAATTCAATCAGTTCGGTGCCTATTTGCTCTACCAGGGTGCTAGTTTGCACAAACCATATTCAACAAGTATAACATTATCTTCCCTAGTGGGTGTCCACTATATTTATTAAAGGGTTGATGGTACATTATCATTTCTGAGCTGCCGTAGACACCCACAGTGAACATTTGTCCTACTTGCTAATTTCTTAAAGAAGAGGGGAAAAGCTTTAATTCCATAGTGACCTTGCCTACATATTCATTGGAAGCTGGTACGTATGTGGGTTTCCATAGTATCATAAATACAGCTTCATTAAGGAGAAGAATTTACGAGACTCTAGAATACCAGCAACAATAAAGACGGTATATTCTTTCATCTGGTACAACAAAGAGTCACGACCATCGTCGTTTTCTTAACATATTCAACATATCTTTTGGGCTATCACATTTTTACATTTCAAGACATCTATATACACGTTAACAAGAAAATACGTCTTCACTATATACACAAATACCCTCGGTCATAACTTTACAACGGTTTAAATTCATCCCGTTGAGTACAAGCTGAAAGGTCTCGCTCAAGATTATCACAGCATTATAAGACATAATTTATCTTGTCTTTCTAACTTTCCTAAACCATCATTATATTATATTCGGACATCGTATATCATCAATCACCAACTGCTTTTTACAAACAACACTTCATGTAAGAGATGGCACTTTGTCCCTTTTGTCGAGAAATTCGGGGAAAAGAATTTGTTCTTGTATTCCTCGAAATTAATTTCAATTTTTCACATGCTGAAGTTTTTTTTTTTTTTTTTTTTTTCTTTTCGTTTTTTCCGCTCACGATAAATCGTCGGCCGGCGAGCAAAATGTTTTAAATACAGCTTTATTAAAGCTGTAGTTACAACATTTTGTTCGAGGACTGACGATATTCGGTACAATAGAAGTCGAAATTACGCTGTACCTGTACCAACGTGTCTGGAAAGTTGCAAAAGAAAAAGCAGGAATTGTTTTGGTAAAATGTTTGCGATTGTTAGGAAACGTCAGAGATTAAAAAGATGCCCTACAGGAGGCAGAGACAATGACAAGCCTATGTATTCATGAAGTATGGTCTATGCATACGCTAGTTGTTTAGCATGCTATTAATTAATAATTGATTTAAATCATCGACTTTGCCGTAATATTTGAAAGATATCCTTTAAGATCTTCGTGACATTTTCAGATTTGTTAAATGATATTAAAAAAAACTCTTTTAACAATTCGATCTCTCCAACACAGTCACAAGCTAATATCACAAAGAAAAAAAGTGGGATCAATCTTGTCCTTCAGAAATGAACCCGAAATAAGATTTCTATTGAAGATGTTAATTTGATTGTTTGAATGGGGTTTGGTGCATCTTTTAACAGTTTTTCAGTCAATGTGTTAAAGATAAATGATGAAAGTCCGAATGAATATACTTTCCTAAACGTTAAATGCATGCAAGCATTATTGGCAATAGTAATAGAACATGCATTTAATAGTTTTAATGAATATTATCTGGGATGTTATTTATACCAATTGATTAACTTAAAGAGTGAGATTTGTTGATTGACTGTCTTCAAATCATTTGATTATTTTAGTGCCCGATTAACAACCATGTCTAAAAATGTAGTATGGATCCTGGCATCAATTTTAAAGTTGTTTGTGTAACGAAAACCCATTTCAAGTGCCATTTAAATAACACTTTATTCGAAAATTAATCGAAACCACAAAGCGTCAATGGGCAACCAAATACCCGTAAGTACAGCTTGAAATAAACTCTATCTACGATATTGTGGTCGCTCGACGACGAAAGATTAGCTGAATTAGAAAAGCATGTGAGAGAGGGTTAGTTTCCTTCTGTGTCGGTAAGTTACGGTTTAAAGAGCAACATCAGTGCTCTTAACACTCCACCTTCGTAGGCTCATTCTGCGTTGGGGCAACGGAGGTTGGATTAACAATGGTCTCCACCTGGAAATGATAACAGTTCGATCGTCAAAGGCGTTTTAAAGGCATTTTAATTATTATACAGTGATTTAAAAAACAGCAACTTCTTATATTGATATAATTTCATTACCATTTTCAAAACAATTTAACTTAATTTGATGAATACCTCCTTATCAAAGACTCCTGATAAAATCTATTACTTCTGTTATTCTAAAGCACATGTTTTATTATGTACCTACCGAATTTCCTTATAAGATACATTTGTTGCAGGCGGACAAAAGAATAACGTTATTATGATTTTAACGAAATGGTTGATTTCAGACAATTTTCCTTGGCTTCTTTTATCTTTTATAGTCAAAATGCGTTGGTATATAATAGATTGGATTCTATGATATAGTAGTGATTAAAATCTTGTATCGGATTTTCGCCGCATAGGAAAGTTTGATGTTCCATTTGGCCTTCTCTCGTGAAATATCCCAAATGTTCGTACCTGGCTCGAATCCAATACAAGATTTTGTATCACAACTTTGAAATGATACTCCTGGAAAAAACTGTTTCTGCATTAAAAAATACTATTTGCTATATGGTTTGTAATGTTAGACACGTTTCAATATTTAGCCGATTCAAAATAATCAAAATTACATTGTCGCAAACTGTTATTTGGGTCTGTACAAGAGTTGCTGTATACAAGCACTTTTAAGTATGGTATTCTGGCGAGCAAAATGTTGTAAATACAGCATTGTTAAAGCTGTATTTACGACATTTTGCTCTAACACTGACGATATATTCAAGGCATCTTATCTTACTTGAGTTGTCTGTCCTTGTGTCTGCTCTTCCTTCTTGCTGTCAACATTTGTTTCCTGAGACGACTTCTCTTTCTCCTCCTCCTCTTTCTTCACAAGGGCTGCTCGCACCTCTGAGCATGGCAATGTAGCATAGAAGGCCTTTCTGAACTGCTTATTAGTCGCCACGTAGATGATTGGATTCCACATGACCTGGGACTTGGCGGCCGCAGCTGGGACCGCAGTGAGAGCGAGTGGAATAGCATCAGGGTCTCCAAACGCTTGCCAGAAAGACACGAATGCGTATGGAAACCAACATGCCCAGAAAACAGCTGAAATGATAAGATATTCTGTTAATTTAATCGTATTTGATCATAAAAAGAGACATCTATTACCCCATTCCGAAAAGAAACTTTCTTCATTATCGACACTGTTTCATACCCTAAAACATATAAAAATGTGATAGCTGTAAAACTAACAATGATATAACCATATAAGCTTCATTATATCGTTACAATAATTTTGTTAGACGATCTTTATATTTGAATTGCCAAAGTCAATGAAAAAAACTAGGTCCGATTTACCAATGAGACTATTCGATGAATGTTTTGGAGATTTACGCAAAGTTAGGAATTCATTCACCAGGAAGCTTTTGAGTATCATTTTCCTAAAAGTTTCATTTAATGCATGATGTGTTAAAAAATTTCAAACAAAATAACTTACCACACATGATTATACAACTTTTAAACATGCGTTTCTCAATTCTAAGATTTCTGCGTGCAACCCTGCTTTTCATGTCCCATACACTGTTTCGGCTAACATTCTTGACCTGCAAGTCACACACAAAAATACCTTGTTGATCGATATGTTTAACGTAAATCTTTTTAATCTGTCTTTGTACGAGCCTCGAATATTTTTTACCAACACGGTGATCAGAATGATAAAGAAAATAGAAGCTCTTTCAAAAATCTGTAGACTATTTTTTCATGGCTTCATTCCATAGAATGATTACACTATGGAAATAAAATAATGTGTAACGTGTGCTTGATTTAAACTTGGTTTTTACGCAATATTAGTCTTTAAAAAGTCAATCAAAGAAAAGTTGCTTCTAAAGAAATACCGTCACTAAGTAAGATAAATTCCCACATTGTAAAACAAATAAAATGTAACTCAATATATATTTAAAAGCTTCCAAATACTGGTGTTTTAAAAAGTACCGAATTTCGAGTTTTAAGTTCACATACTAAAGATATTAGTTTAGATTATTTTCTTCAATACAAGATAAACCATGACAAGACAGTCGGATTCCTTCAAATACTCTTCTAAACTGTTTGTGTCGTTTGGAAATTACTTCATAAATCGAATTGATATTTTAAGCCGTTATCAGTTATTTCCTGTTCCAATTCCTGTTAACCCTTTAACTATTTATACAGATATAACAGATATGAATTGATTATAATCGTCTACTAGTATAATTTGTATGGGCTTTTAAAAACTTATTTTAATTCTTGACATAAACAATTCTATTAATATCATGAAATGAGTTTAAGCCATTCCCATACAATGACACCTTTGACGCCTCTCAAGAAAAGTGTTTGGGAAAACATTGTGTAAAAATTAAGGAATTGCTTGAACCAAGCAATTTCTTCATTTTTCACAATATTTTCTACCCATAAAACTGAAAAAATCTTACGTTTCATTAGCTTCAAATTGTTGTCTGCAAATCCTTTCAATTTGGACCTGTCTAAAATTTTACTGTCTTGTAATGGGTTAGATAGTCGATATATATAATAACTGTTGCAATATGATGTTTTAGTGGTACAAAAACTTCAATAATATTCTCGCACCGTAAGATATTCTCATTTTTCTACCGTATCGGAACTGAACTGATACTGGTAGAGTCAGAAATCGTTTTCCTGGTTAAATGACGTCACGCCATAAACGAGATAGACAATTGGCCATTGACGGATCGCGGTTGCCAATCAAAGAATAAAAAGTTAAAACAAATCATTTATTTTGAAATGAACTTTGGGCTACACGTAGCTAATATTGTGTGAAGCATTTTTGTTGGTTTTGTGACTTAAACATCGTATCTACAGCTTATTCACACTGTAGTTACGAAGTTTGGGTCGCCGACCATTCATATTACTTTTACAAAGCACAGTAGGAAGGGCCAACGATTCGTTGTTCTCGTGATCTTATTTTACCTCCAAAACTGCTGCGTATATGATAGATTTATTCTACAATTCAGTAATAATACATTGCTCAAAAACTGAGTAAGAATATCTGATATTTTGTGAAAATCAAAGTTTTTCTACGCAGCCAGATTGTTAAACAAGGATTTGTTTGTCAAGCACAGTAGGAAGGGCCAACGATTCGTTGTTTCTCGTGATCTTATTTTACCTCCAAAACTGCTGCGTATATGATAGATTTATTCTACAATTCAGTAATAATACATTGCTCAAAAACTGAGTAAGAATATCTGATATTTTGTGAAAAATCAAAGTTTTTCTACGCAGCCAGATTGTTAAACAAGGATTTGTATACCACTTGTATGTATAGCATAAATTTCCTAATGAGCACTCACTTTTCACAAATAAAGCTTAAAATTTGAATACGGGACTATTTTCAACGCCTTCACACAAAGTAAATTCACATTGTAACTGTCTCAAATGCGGTAAATCTTCGCTTCTTGAAAACATTCGTTAAATCATTTCAGGTAAAGAGACTTTTTTCTTTCTTTTTTTCTTGCGTTATGAAACTAAAAACTAAATATCACATCTGTATAGATACGTTTCTGTGATACATACAGGCTGATATAAGGCTTTTAGTTCCATACCCAATTTAAAGCAAAAGATATTCTCTTCATCTCTTAAAACATCGAAACAGAGATTTCGTTGGCCCAGTGATGAAAGGTCTAATGTGCCAATGCATTGTATTGACAGTTGCAACCTTTTAAAATCGGACAATTGATGTACTTCTTACCGTCATGTATACGTTGAAGTAGCAATAGATCATGGTCAGTAACGGAAGAATAAAACAGAAGAAGAAGATCGTAATGATGTAGGAGGTGGTTGCAAAGCTCTTATCCTCATAGTGTAATCCACAGAAAACTCCTGGTGCTTCCAGACCGTATGAACTCCATCCGAAGAAGGGGAAGACCGACCAAAACGTGCCACCAACAAAGCACGAAAAGACTGCAAGGATCGAGACTCGTTTTGTTATGAATGGCGCCAAGAGAGGTTTGGATATCACGATATATCTGTCCACGCTTACAGCTGTCAGGAGGTAGAGTGCCGTGAGACCAAGAACATACACTAAGAAACCTTCCCAGTAACACCAGAATTCGCCTGCAAACCATTTACCATTCATTGCTGAGGTCCAGGCCAATGGGTTACACAGGGTTGCCATTAAAAAATCGCTAATAGACAAGCCAATGATGAAAATGTTTGTTGAAGATCTCAAGGCTTTGTTCTTGGCAAACGTTATCAAGACGAGGGTATTTTCGATGAAGCCAAAGAGTCCAACGAAGAATAGGAAAACGCCTACGGCCCTGTGTGCCCACAGAGGGTACTCAAGACGTTTTATTTCCAGAACCGAGAGACCCTCGTATGGGTCCGGTGTTGTTTGGTTAAGAATGTCGGTAATCATTTTGATGCTTTATCCCTTTTCACATGGAGAGAAAACATAGGCCAGACCAAAAGATGTTAAAATCCAGTTTGACAAACGCACTCAGTCTCTCATTCCTCTACCTCCCTGGATTTAGCTCCAGTATCACTGAGACTCGCGACCGCTTGTAAAGGAACTTGCGGTTTTACAACTTATATATAGTCCTTGTCGCAGCAATATACATTTACCGCTTGATGACGACAATTTTCAATTGTCATAATGGTGCAGAGTGTTTTCTGTCGACCGGCATGAAATAAATCCAATCTAATCAAGGGAAGTGGATGAAATCAGAAATAATATTTAATGATATTGCTTTATCATTTCGGTTTTCCGACTCCGATTGCCGCATGCTTTTGGTATGTCCTTTTCAAAATAAACATTTAGCCTTGGTCACGTTTCTCGACCTTTTATTATATTGCAAAAACAATGTGTCCTAAAACCCCGCTTCGATATATTTTTTTTCTTTTGTCCACTTAAAAACTTAACACTGGCTATAGATTTTGAACGGTAGGTTATAGGTCATTGAAACTCAAAATGTGTATCTGTTGTTGCTACAATATTCTGGTGAGTTCGTGGGTCAGGTTTTCTGTCCAAGTGTTATATCATGGTTGAATTTTGAAATGAGGATAAATGCGATAATGTTAAACATGAACGCCATGTTACCTGTCATTGTCTTCGTCTTTATTGTTTATTATTGTAACTATGTTTGATGAGAACTTTTGCTTGTATTTTTTTATCAATCATGTAGAGCTGAGGTCATAATTCAGATGTTCAAATTTGGAATCAAGGCACCGCTTATTCATATTTCTTTGGAAAATGTATATGTTCCTTTTTGTTTTTAATTTCAATATGAAACTACGTGGATAAATGAATTTCGCAATTTTGGAAATCGAGGCTACTTTCAAGTCATTGGACTTTAGTAATAAACGAAAGAAAGTCTTATCACTTTATCAGATAAAATATGATAATACAATACAAATACAATAATATCAAAATGGTTCCAATAGGTATCTAAAACAGAGATTTTGATTAACAAATTATGAAATGACAAATTAAAATCAGAATCATTCCCTTTGTCTGAATGTCTTCAAGATTCTTTACACGCCACGGTAACTTTTCCCTGACCTACATGTAACAACAATGTTAAAAGATACCACAAATGGAATTTGTCAAAATATGAAACTCGACAATAAAACAAACAATGTTTTCATCCAATTTCCGGTATATTTATGTAACCAGAAGAAAACATACTAACTTCGCCAAAACTCGTAAAGTTGTAACGTTGTATATGAACTCGGTTGCTGGCGTGTTTACCTGAATTCATGACACCAATGTCAAGTTCAGACCAAGAATAGAATGCGTGACTTCTTACTTGAATGACAATTGATATCATTGTTTCGTGGAGACATTTCATTAGATAAAACAAGGTCGATATTTATATATGCGACAGTATCAAAGGGTTGATTCACTACATACATGCAGTAAACACGGGTTAATAGGATCTTGCCACTTGATCTAGTGAACCTCACTGTAATCTTGTGTTTTGGAAGTGTTGAATATTTTGTAGATTATTATTATTTTATTTATTTTTTATTTTTTTTTAAGATTGTTTTTTGTTGTTTATCTACTTGAGATGAAATACGTACTTTAAAGCTTGCGATTGCCAACTGTTTAGAATTATAAACACTTAACGGCATTCCGCTATCAATCGTAAATTCGATTGTCAAATTAGATATTTCATTTAGACCAGGAATGAGTAATAAATTACTATATTTTTGGAAACTTTTTTTTTTCAGCGACTTCATCGCCGTGACCACAGCTTATCAAAGGTATACAACCAAAGATCTCCTTTTGCTTCACGTTCCAGTCATTAACCAGATTAACCCTTTCCCGTTCAATCCCTGGTTTTTACGTCACCGTGATATTATAATCGAGAAAACTTTGTAGAAAAAGAAGAAATTGCTTGTCACAAGCAATTTCTTCTTTTTCCACAATATTTTCTACCCTACTGAATGGTTATTTTTCGAATTCAATCCAGTTTTAATATTCGTCTGCGAAACCTTTCAATTTGAACAGACGTAAAATTTAGCAAAAGAGGAAAGGGTTAAACTATTTGTCGTTTGTTATCTAAGCAAACTGCATTGTCGGTGATCAATTTATGTGGAAAGCGACCCGTAAGTTCCTTCGGAGTATTTCAAATCGTGTTTATCCTATGGACGTTTTGAGATATTGGTTTACAATATAGTCCAATAGCGGTGACATATCCTCGTTGGGCGAGCAAAAATGTTGCAACTACAGCTGTATTCAAGCTGTAGTTACGATATTTTGCACTCCCAACGGCGATATGAGCACTCTTACCATAGATTACAATACGTGTCATCATTTTAACTTTGTAAGCCCATATAACGTGCTATCAGGCTATCCTTATAACTTGGATAAATAGTTTTCGGAAATGACAGATGTAAAGCTAGAGAACATTTTTGTTGGCAATTTCTTTAATTCAGTCGATAATACACTGCAGAAAGCGACATACATACATTTATTAGCTAAGGTAAGGCGTTTTATGTCAATATGTAAGTATATCAGTAATGGCTATAAGCACGTATAGATGATGCAATAAATATTTTATAAGTCGTGTGATGTCGACCAAATCACCGAAAAACGTCGAAAAACGTCGAAAAAAGTGTAGTAACAATTCTTTAGTCGCCGCCAGACGAATTGTCAGGTCAAGGTTACGGGACTGAAGGGCTCAAAACATGCTTACAATATTTGTATGAAAAGTGAAATTGCCGGTAACAAATAGTATCTCCTGCTTAACAACATTTCGTATTTTTTATTATATTTAGAGTTTGTTCAAACTTCTACCTAAGTCTGAAATAAAGATGGGAAACGACGTAAAATTGCAGAATGATACTTTCACTCCATTTGTTTACAGGTAAAATTAACCCATTTCCACACAATCCCTTTTTTGATACACCCTCTCCTGAAGAAAAAAAGATTTGGAATACTTTGTGGAAAATGAAGAAATTTATGTTTACAATGAAAATTGTCATTATCCACATTTTTCCCCAGGAAGACAAACATTTTAAAAATCAACTCAACCTAAAATATCCGTCTGCAACTTGTTTGAATTTGGAACAGTCTGAAATGTTGACGTCTTGGATTGGATTAATAAGGCGGAACATTTTCAGACACAACAACAATCTATAAAGGTATACATGTATAATAAACTACACAACCAGTTACATATTTTGCAGGACATTTGTGTCCATTTGTCAGCTAGAGGGATTGGAATAAATCGAGGTAATTTTCATGAAGGAAATGAAATATATCTTCTAAATAAAAACAGTTTAAATGAGGTAGTCGAATGAATTGAAATGAATATATTCGTTTATGTTGTCATCGTGTTTATGTTTTTTCTATATTAAGACCAGATCTCAATTGTTCTTAATCATATTCATTATTTAACACGTCATTGAAAGCTGTAATCTCTGTATAACTCTGAATCATTGAAATAATCACTGTCCAATTATTTCAAAGAGTAGCCAAGAACAGAGTTCGACAGAGACTAGTCTGTGATGTCCGATTATTTATACTTCATTTACATATCCTAATATGGCTGTATTTTCCAAGAATCCATTTTGAAAATAATTTGAGCTCGCCATTCGCGATTGGTGATGTCTAATTTGTGAAGTAAATGTAGTACAGCAAAAGATATAACGACACGCGAGTTTAATTCTGCCTAGTCTTTTTTATTTAATTTAAAAACGTTTCAGTTCATTTAAAAATGTTATTTATTCCCGACATTTTTTTCTGTTTTTTCTCTACCCCAATTCCTAAATAGATATATTTATATAGTAATGCAACAGTTAGTTGTACAAGATATAATATAATACTAAACAATAAACATATATATGCATATCCATCAAGTAAAGGAAGATAGATATATATACAAATGAATTACGAATAGCTAATAAGCAATAGTAACACAGAAAGGCTGTGAATAAATTAATGAAAATCCATTATCTGTAAAACAAGAAATGGCAATTCAATGTTGAAGAGCATGCACAAAACACTTTGTATGGAGAAAATACTAAAGCGTCAAAAAACATGAAAGGTGGTTTGAGCCTCAAATGCCATCCATTCTTCAGTATATTGGTTTGTTCTGCTTAAGCAATCTTTAAAGTGTAAAAGCGAACAATTGCCGTTCTTATCTACCACTTATACTAGACATTTTTCACTGTATCGTCTACTAGTGATTCTCCATTGTTATTTAATGTTTTGTTGTCGACATCTTTTGTGTCTTTGTCCCCAACAGATATTCTCGATGCCTCTGGAGCGCCTTTAACTTCAATAACCTTTGAAATAAAAAGAAATTTAAGGTAAATTTAGCAAAATGTTGTTTGGCCAATATCTGTATAATCTAGAAGCTAAATGCATAATGTTATTCAACCCATTCACACACAATCTCTCCGTTTTACGCCTTTAAAACAAACCTTTGAAAACATTGAGGATAATGAAGAAATTGCTTGTTACGAGCAATATCTTCGTTATCCACTATGTTTACTGCCCTAAAAGACAAAGGGACCTTTGAAACAAAAAGAAATTAAAGGTAGATTCGGCAAAATGTTGTTTTTCCAATATCTGTATAATCCAGAAGTTAAATGCATAATGTTATTCAACCCCATTCACACACCATTCCTAATTTTTACGCCTTTAAGGAAAAAAAACTTTGAAGAGATTGTGGATAATGAAGAAATCGCTTGTTACAAGTAATTTCTTCTTTGTCCACTATGTTTTCAGTCCCAAAAGACAAAGGATTGTAAAATTCATTAAATTAAAATCGTCGTCTGCAGCTTCTTTCAATAAGGACCAGACTAAAAAATGAGTGGGAATGGGTTAAAGATATAGAGGTTAAAGGCGCACATGTTCTAGGAAAATAATCGAAATTCTTTGTTCTTGTTATTCAGACGGAGTTACTGAGACATATTAAAAAGTTGACACACGCGCAAAAGTCAAGTTGGTCATCATTTTCGAAGCAGAACACGAATTCTCTTACGTCAGGACAGCATGTATTTGCCATCTAGTAAAATATACCCATTTTTTATTATTATTGTTAATATTATTGAAAAATCATTGAATTCTTCAAAAAAAAATACCATAGAGAAATCAGCATCGATTAGCCCTTTTTTGTTCGCTTGAAAAGTGAGCATTTCGTAATCCTTTTATTGGTTTAAAAAACTCATGCTGATTTTAGGTTCTTTCAATGAAACAAAATTGATATTTGAGAAGTCGACCATATAACTTTAGCAAAACACATGCTCGTAGTATTAATCTGCAAGTTATAATACACAGGTATAATATAAGATTCCTGTCACCTACCAATTAACTCATTACCAGACGGCAAAATTTTAGACTGGTCCAATTTGAAAGGAGTTTCAGATACTAATTTAAAGTTTATGAACTTTTAGATTTTTTTTTAACTTTCTGGATATGAAACAATGTGTAAAATGAAGGAATTGCTTTTTTACAAGCAAATTCTTCATTTATACAATTTTTCCCAACTATTTTTCTCGGGGCGTCCAAAAGCGTCACTTTGTGGGAAAGGGTTAAAATGAACGATTATTGTTAGAGTTTATATTTGCAAAATTTAACTTTCAAAGAATGACCTAGGACTTCATTTCATATATATTGGAATAATTTGTTGATAACAAATATTTCAAAATATTCTTCAAGTCTTTCACGCGTACAACCAAGAGTACTGGTGAATGATTAAGTGGGCGTCAGCTTTGATAGCTTAAGTTAATATACAAACTTTTGAGGTTGTCTTAAAGTTCAACAAGTGCATACTGCCAGTTGAGGCTTAAACACTAAATCCATTGAATGCCTGCGCCATAAAAGAAGCTCTTATGTATTTCAGGAATATTGAACACTCTATTCAAATTTTAGAGAACTCTTTCAAAAATTTATCATTTAACAAATTCCCACCCGATTTCGCTTTTTAAGCATCTCAAGAAAACTTTAGAAAAAATTGTGAAAAATGAAGAAATTGATTGTAACAAGCAATTTCTTCATTATCCACTATGTTTTCTGCCCAACAAGGGAAAGAATTTCTAAATTTAACCAACTTGAAATTGTCATCTTCTTTAAATTCGAGTCTAAAACTCTGTCATGTTGTAATGGGTTATCTCCTTGGTTATTCCTGGGTAACTTTAACCTCCTTTATTTTTCATAATTACTTTTGGCAAAGAAGATTACTTAACACGATAAATGCTTTGCTAGCTTAAGGTACTTTCAGTACTTTGATTCCTTTATTCGTGCTGTCCCAAAATCATTGTTGCTACTTTTTTAACCCATGGATTACCAGACGGCGAAATTTTAGAATGGTCATTCTAGCCCTAGAAAATAATACAATTTCGTTTCAATGCCCAGTTTTGGCGGAAGGTAGAAAGAAGACAAGGTCAAACGCGAAGCGGAAATTGAAAATGTAAGTGCGGCGATGCATAAGAGTTGCGTCATACTATTTCGTGATCGGTTGAACAGAATGTAACTACAGCTTGAAAAAAGTTACAATATTTCGAACGACTTGGTTTCTAAAGAGTACTGTTTAGAAAAGAAATCAGAAGACATCGAAACCACCATAGAAAGACTTAAAATACCGGCCTATCATAAAAGGTATGTTTTCATCAAGTACGATGACAAACGTAACTCTTTATCAATGTAGTATAAAACGCTCAGTCGTCGTCATCTTGTTCTTAACCATTGACATGGTGAATAAAATAATTGATTTGAATTTGAAAGGGCTAAGTCCGCAAAAAGCTCTCCCTGTGGGTCATTATTTCTCAGATTGATTAATTAATTTCAAATAAAACTCTAGCTTGAAAGGGACAAAAAGAATTGTGTGGAATGAGACTAGACTTCACATATATGCAGGCCGTTCTTTGACTTTACCCCTTGTCGGAACAGGAATATTCCGGGTTCAAGAAGACATTGGTTAAGAAGCCGATTATCTGTTCGAATTACGGTTGGTAAGTTTTTAAGGCTGATGAAATTCCGGTTCAAAACATAATATTGAACTTATATCAATTTCGTGTCTCATACCTTTATTTTTAATTGACAATTGCTGGGCTTTTTACTATCGTCCTCATCTGTGAATTTTGAAATCTTAGTTGACTCGTTCCTCCTTTCATCTATTTCAATCAATTTTTGACGGACACCAAAGCATGGTATGAATTCATAAAACGCCCTTCTGAATTTTCTGTTTGTTCCAACATATATCAGCGGATTCCAAACAACTTCGGTTTTTGCTGCGGCTGCTGGGATGGCTGTAACAACAAGTGGTACGTCATTTGGGTCTCCAAAGGCTGCCCAAAATGTAGCCACTGCATACGGAATCCAGCAAAACCAAAATGCTCCTGCCAAAGAAATGATATAAAGACGTCGAATTATAAGTTTTAAACAAATTAAAAGCACAAACTAGATAAATGCTTTCATGTTTAAGTGAGTTTGCTCGGTTTATTTAGGATTTCAATTTTACGGCAAAAGGTTCCATTTTCATGTTTTTTGATAATCAGAAAAGCAAGGATTTAACTATATATCTGGTCAGTGAAGGGAACATACACACTCATCCGTCTCTCCTATTGTAAACAAAATAATGTTCAAATGGTGATTTCTAAAATTTAAATGTTTTGATATTTACATGTTCCTACATAAAGTATCTCCCTTTATTTCACCATAAACCTAAGAAAAGAAAAGAAACTCAATTAGCCTAACTTATTTTATATCAAATTATTCTTTTTGGCGTCACAATCTAACATACACACAAAGGTTTATAATTTTTAAATATTAAAAAATGTTAATCTAAATAATAAGTTGATACCTATCAATTTTAAACGTATAAATATTTTCAGGTATACATGTTAAAAGGGTATCATTTATTCATATTTTTATATATCGTTGTATTTCTGTCTATATTCCGTGAAACATACTTTTTTAGTTATAACAATAAAAACGGATCCTTTGGTTCATAATTATCTTATTATTCTAGCTTAGCTGCTTTCGTGTAAACGATCTGACGCGTCGGCGATTGGTTACAGGCGATTCTTTTGTGAAATCGGTGTACTCAGCGATACCAGGACGACTGATGGGTGCATCGGTCGATTTAACAGCTGGCCTTCTTAGCTTTGGCGACGCGTCGGTGAACTTTTCCTCCAAGTTCAAATCAACCCACTTGTCGGCGACGTGTTTTGACTTTGTGGAGTTCGGTTTAGCATCTACGACTAATCGCCGGCAATCGATTTGGCTTCGACCGATAATCTTGCTTGTATCGACGTATCTTCTAATGTTTTATCTTCCGTTTGGTAACAGCAACGGTATCATCGACGATTTGATGTCGACATCTCGTCGGCGTATCGAAAGCATGCTTTGATTTATCGTCGATTAGTTGGTCTTACATGTACTGCTCCCATGCTGGCCAAGGAGAAAAATCATCTGGTTTCCGCTTAAATGCGACAGTGAAACGAATATTCCCCCCTTCGAACGCCGACGTCTGGCTCAATGATATTTCATACTAATCGGCTTGAGAAAAATTAGGAATCGCTGACATATTGTCGCCGAGTTTCATGTGACTTCAGCTTTACAGTCTGACATTTTTCTCGGGAAAGAATAGGAAGAGCTTTATTTCATCCTGTGTTTGAGATACATAATTTTCAAAATACTCTTCATCTTCTTTTTCTTTTTTTCTTATTCTCTGCTTCGTCATCTTTTTAATAAAACACATGAATTCTGTGTTCTCATTTAAAGATGCCCCCTTTTACTTAAAAAATGACCAAACATTTTGAATATTTAAAAAAAGAAATTGATTCGCCTTTAATCAATGACGCGTATAGTATAATGGTAGAAAATCTAAAAAAAAAAAAGAGGAGAGAAAAGTTAGAGGAGGTAGAATTTATACGAAAAATGATTTAACCCTTGTCAGGATGAAAAAAATCCTTTCCTCGGAGTTCTATCTAGATCGAAGGCCAGAGGGCACAGAAAGGCCTCATTAAGGACCAACACTTATTTTGAAAATAAACCTTTAAAAACAACTCTGGCCAAAAAGGTACAAACAGGAGGCGAAGACTAAGATCAGACTGCACTTACGTGCAGGCTGATCTTCGTCTTTACCAAACGTCTGAAACAGGAACATTCCTTGTTGAGCATGTCATTGGTTAATAATCTGATCGATGTTCTTCCAGAGTCACCAGTATCAGGTTTGAGTTGATAACCAAATGACTGAATGATCTTCAAGCATTTACAAGTACGTGTAGACAACAATCCGGGTTAGATGTCCCTTTCCTTGAGTCGGTCTATTCCTCTGCAATGATATACATCTCGTAGGCGTGCCACTGAAACCTCGTTACTACAGCTTATTTTGATCTGTAGTACCGATGATTTAGCCGCCAATGGAAGAAGTAATATATCTCCAAAAGCATCAACAACCACGAAAAACTTACCACACATGAGGATCGTACTTTTCAACATTTTTCTTTCAACTTTTAAGTGTTTCTTAGCCTCCTTTGTTTCTTTGTCAACTATGCCCTTTCTTATTTTTCTGACCTACAATGAAAATGTTATACATCAGTAAAGATACATGTCAAACAAGCTTTGTATAAAACTACAAATTTTTACTGACGCTACTTCAACACTTGGGAAATTGGTGCGAACTAAATCTCCAGAATCTGGTAAGACAAATTGGTCCCGCGACCAATTATAGATACCTTTCTCCAAGTGATTCGACCGACACTACCACATTGACTGCCCATGAATATACTTCCAATTAGAGTTAAAACTAGTTAAGCTCTTAGTCTTTATTTTAAGCCATTTTAAGTCAAAGTATGGTCACAAAATGAATAAATTGGGGAAAAAACGTGAAAATGAGACAATCAAAACAATTTCTACAGATACCAGTACGTTTTATCGGTAAGATATTCAATAGTTGAATTGCAAATGAATGTTTTAGGAGAAGTAAAAGAGAAAAAAACAGAAATGAGCGACTTTCCGACCGCCCTACCCTACTTTTTTTCACAATGGCAACCTGAAATATAATGTTTTTGTTGTTGTTGTTGTTTTCTCGCGTTAACCCATTCCCACATAGTGATGGGTTTCGAAAGCCCCCCCCCCCTAAGAAAAACAGTTGAGAAACATTGTGTAAAATGAGGAAATTGCTTGTGACAAGCAATTTCTTCATTTTCAACAATGTTTTCTACCGAAAAAGTTGAAAAATCTAAAAGTTCATAAGCTTTGAATAGTCGTCTACAACTTCGTTCAATTTGGACCAGCCTAAAATTTTGCCGTCTGGTAATGGGTTAACACACGATAAGCAATCTGGATATACATAAATGATTAAATAATTAACACTTACTTGTGTTAATTGCCATAAAAATTGACGGATCGCGATATATGTATTAAAAATCAATTGACTTAATCAAATCATTCATTTATATCAAAAGAGATTTTAGAGTTCCTACATTGACCGAACTTAATGTTGGAGCTTTTAAGACTTTCGGTTGGTTTTGCGACTTGAACATCGTAACTAAAGATCTTCCTATTTTGTAAAGAGAAAAGTAAACCAAGTACGAGTATTTGATAAAGAATAATCCGATACAAAGCTTAAATAACCCAAAAAATAGCATACGTATTTCGTAAAGTGGCACATCGTGGTTTAATCCATTCCCACTCAGAGTAAAAAAAAGCTTTGGAAATAATTTCTTCATTTTCCACAATATTTTTCTGCCAAGGAAGTTGGAAAATCCAAACTTTCATAAACTTGAAATTGTCGTCTGTAACTGTTTTTTTTTTTTAAATTTGGGCTAGTCTAAAATCTATCCGTTTAGTAATGGTTAAAACGTTGATCGACCCAGGTCAGACTGAGAGAACTTTGTGGCTTGAACAGGGTCAAGATCTTCGCTCTTAGTAAATTTTCAAAATCTTCAATGGTCTATCTACCTCACGTTAGGGGCCGCCGTCATAGCACAGTCGGTAGCACTCCAGACTCCTAATATTAAATGATCGGATGTCATTGGTTCAATCCCCGACGACAGCTGATATCCTTTCCGACATTTGTGTCTCACCAATGGATAAATAATCGTAAACCTAAGGGGAATAGCAGCTGGAGGCTAGGAAACGATGTAGTGGTAGTACTGGTGTGAGAAATACCAGGAATCCATTGTTAGGTGCTCCAGCCGCCTCGATATGACTGTTAAAAGTGGCGTTAAACCCCATTCAATCAATAAAACCTCACGTTAGGCATATATTATCTGTTATTGACATCTCGTTTTATCAGATGTATGTTAACGCAGAGAGCATAATATGGGATGTCTCATTTCGCCTGATCTGGTTATATTGCGGGGTTTCTTAACACCCTCTTACTTAATATTTGATTAATTTCTATTTATATATCGAAGAAAGTGTTTTGTTTATTCGAAAACGGGACCAACGCACGTTTTACATCATATATAGTTTACTTACTATGAGGTAAATTCTCAAGTAGCAGAACGACATTATGGCAATTGGTAACAGGAAGGCGAAAATGAAGATTGCAATAAGGTACGTCTGTGTTGCAACCGATTGGTCTTCGTAGTCTAGCCCACATGAAACACCAGGTGCCTCAAGCCCGTAGGAACTCCATCCGAAGAAAGGAAATATAGCCCACATGAATCCACCGATAAAACTTATAATTACTATACCAACTGCTACTGGCTGCGACACCATATGGGCTGACATTGGTTTGACGATGGCAATGTACCGATCTATGCTGATAAACGTCAGAAGGTGACAAGCAACCATTCCGAATCCATACACGAAAAACCCCTCCATGATGCAGGTGACCATTCCTGTAAACCATTTTCCTTTGATTCCATTTGCGATGGAAAACGGAAAAGCCAAGATGATCATCGAGAGATCCGAGATGGAGAGTCCTATGATGTAGGTATTTGTCGGTGACCAAAGTCGTTTGTTCTTAAAAAATGTAAACAGTACTCCCGTATTTAGAAAGAATCCTGCACAACCTAGAACCAGCAGGAAAAAACCCACAAACTGGTGCGCCCATTCAGGATAGTTTAGTCTCCGCAACTCCAAGTAGGACAGCTCCTCGTGTGGAGCCGAGTCCACGAGGGAACTATTCAAACTCGAGATCATCTTCCTTGTTTTCAATTAACTCATTACGTTCTGAAGCGGTTTTTGTACAGCGTGATTAATTTTCGATGACGATAACCTAAGAAAATAACTCTGAGGGGCGGTCAAAAATAGTCAAAGCTAAGTTTTAATGAGATGAGTTTTCTTCCAGAAAATGTACTTTGTCAGTCCTTTGAAATGAATTTAACAACTTTACCTATAATAATTACATTTAGAGTAGCTTTAGATAGAAATGACTAAGTGTGAATGATGACATTTTTCACTAAAGTTGACATGTTTAGCTTGACAGTCCTTTTTGAAATGAGAAAAACAAAATAATCGAATAACATGTGCGATATTGAGTGTGTAAATTTACAAAATTGTTCATATTACAATTAGGAAAAAGATGCTGAAAACAAACACACTGTAATCTTTAACCCATTCCTACACAAATCCTCCGTTTTAAGACTCTCATTTAGTAAACATTGTGGAATATGAAGAAATGGCTTGTTTCTTCCTTATCCACAATGTTTTCTGTCTCAAAAATAAAGATTTTAAAACTTTCATCAATTTGAAATTGTCGTCTTCGTCTGCAACCTATTTCAATTCTTTCACTTTGGACTAGTCTAAAATTATCTCATGAGGGAATGGGTTAATAAACCATACATATACGAATGGTAAATATAAAGCACGATTTGTTCATATTACTTACTTATACGGAGCAAGCCTTATAGATGTTATTTCTTTTTGCAAACGGACGGATCGCCGGTGTCTATCAAAGAACCATCGACCAGTCAATCCTGAAAAGAACTTTGGAATCCAACTTCGACCGCCATTTATGTGAAGTTGATGTTTTGTTTGTTTTGTTTTGTTTTTGGGGGGGTGCGACTTAAACGTCAACAGACAGTTATAATTTTTGTTACAGTCTACTGGCCATAAATTTGCAACAGTGGGCTCCCTGTCGGAGTGAATGCGCGTTACCAACGGAGTTGGTTGTTGTGGCCTGCGATCCTTCAAATTAGTGAGATTAAATGCAATTTAGTCTTCAAGAAATAAGAAACATTATGTTAAAGTTGTGATACAACACATTGCATTGAATTCGAGCCATGGAGAAACTTTACGATATTTTACGAAGCCGAAGATCTAGTGAAAAAACAGTTTTTTTCGACGGGGCGAGAATCCATTACAATGCTTTGTATCACTACTACATCATAGTATTCAATGTATTATATGCCAGCTTATTTTGACAATAAGAATAGAAGCTAACAAATAATTGTCTTTTTTTAAGTACATATAAACATTATTTTTTTTGCATGACGTCGTTTCACCCGGAAATGACGTCATCTAAACATATCATGTCAGTTGAGTCCGATTTTGTCCCCCCTGAAAAGAATGTATCGTATAAGGGAAACTAGCTAGGTATACAATATGAGAGTACACGAGAGCACCTCTGTTGAACATCCCTCTTTCTGTCTAATTAAAACAAACCTATCAGAGAAATCAGTTGTGCCTTTGTGTTAGTAACATATGCCATCCTCAAAATGATTGGAGTGAAAGAAAAATCATAAAATTACATTAAAGCGCTTTTTATTCTTTTTTACTACCAATGCAGCTCCATTCAAATAAAAGAATTTCCCTTATATCACCCCTTTCTACCGTATTTCAAATCTGTGATGTTTCCCTGCAGAGAATGTTTGAATGAACCACAAATACCACAAAATGTTCTGCAATAGTTTAGCACTCATATTGAATGTGTCAAGAAAGGTTAACTGTGAAAAATAGAAGTTCAGTTTCTATAATACCGTAATTTGTTTTATTTCCTGATGTTGCCACACATATGTATTCTTTTTATTGCTTTGATATTTCCCAATCCTTTTTTATCATCTACAAAGGTAAAAAAAAACTTTTAAAAATGCGCAAAATTGAAAATGTTGTCTCTTGCTAAAATTTGTTTTCATTTTAATTCCTACTTTTTTCATGATAGTAAAAGAACAATAAGAGTTAATGTCAGTAAAAGAACAATAAGAGTTCATGTCAGTAAAAAAACAACAAGAGTAAGGGATGTATCACAACTTTCAATATTGAAAAAGATTGGAATACTTTAAAAACTGAAAAGAAAACCCCAAAATTCCTTTATCCAACGTGTTTTACAGGAATTCAGCATACACGGAAACGTAAACGCGCTGAAATTCTCCAAATAACTCCTTAAGTGACGTGTAGTTCGAGTGGAGCTTCAAAGTTTTTATAATCCACAGTAAAGGGATAATATCTAGTTGTGCATACCTTTTTTGCTGCTTTACCTGGACACTGTTTTCGTCTTTTTCTTAGATATAATCTAAATAAGTACAAACATATGCGAAATACACACCCGCTATTCATTAGCACTGCTGAAACAAGAGGCCCATATGGCCTTATTGGTCACCCGAGTCGAAAGAGCATAAAAACAGATAAAAGCCCAACTAGTGATCCTACAACCAAATTTCAAAGCTCTAGGCTTTTTTTAAAGTTACCACTATATAATCTTATGTTAAATTTGCGATGTCCTGGGTCGGGCTAATTCTGACTCTGGGGCCATAAATTATGCAACCTAGATAGAGGTCCACCAGATGATGCTGTAAACTAAATACCAAAGCTCTAGGCTCTCCTGTTTTGGAGTAGAAGTTTTTTAATCTTTAACTTTATAAGCCTATGTTAATTTTTGACGACCCAGGATGGGCTAATTCTGACCATTGGCCATAATTATACAATCTTGGTAGAGGTCCAACAGATGGTGCCACATACCAAATAATAGAGCTGTAGGTCTTTTGGTTTGGTAGAAAAAAATTTTCAAATTTGACACTATATAAGGTTATGCCCCCACCTTTGCTCCCAACCCCCCTCCCCAACCCCATCTTTTGACAGACTTTTTTGTACAAACTTTATATTCTTTGCCCGAAAGACTCTAAATGCCAAATGTGAATCTAATCCATAGCCGGTTCATGGCAAGAAGATATTTAAAGATGTACCCTGTTTTGCCCCTTTTTGCCCATTATGGGCCCACAGGGGAGATAACTCCATGACCTGTACAAATCCGGAGCGCCTTCCCATGGGGGTGCTTCTTGTCAAGTTTAGTTGAAATCCGTCCAATGGTTCTTAGAAAAAAGTAGAAAATGCAAAAAAAGAGTTAACTCACGACGGACGACATACGATCACAATAGGTCACCATGACTATCGATCAGGTGACCTAAAATGAGATATATGATGTCGTACTTCTCTATATAAGTATGTTTACAAAAAAAATGTTTATTGAAACATAGATAATACAAACAGAGAGCTTAAATAAATCAAAGTGCCGTACGCACTGTAATTGGTCGTCACTGAGAAATTGGACATATCGTTGCATTCCGACTTTAGAATTAGGGTAAAACAACTTTAGTTTCTATTACTTTCACAACACTTAGGTTCTATCCTAGTGTATGATATTTCCGTGAATGTTAATTAGAACTAATATTATTTTACACGAACGTAAGACCTTGATGCAACATGGGTACCGACAAAAAAGCAACTTTCTGTGAAAACTAAATTTTTATAAATTCTCGATTGTTAAATAGTCATGGTAAGCTCATCCCAGCAAGCTTTTTCTATAAAGCAAAAACAGAAAAATTATGGAAATATGATAACTTAAGATTAAGAGCAAATGCTGACAGCAGGTTCATGAAATTTCAAAACCCTCTCTTTTTCTGGGCAGAAATTAACAAGTTCCTAAACAGCGCTGATTATAAACAAAGGAAAAAAACAATTGATACTATTCTTTGGGCGAATTCTTTAGACAGCTTGAAAGCATAATAATCAGATTTTCTCTCCAGAAGAACTTTCAGTACTTGGATTAACTTATGGCTGGAAAATAATTGAGTTGCAGTATCATCTTTGTTTACACCTCGATATGATTGAAGGAAAGGGTTGGTAAGACGCGTTCATCACTAGCGGAAAATCCTTGAAGCATTCATCTTTAAAGCGTATGACCGTCCAGTTTTCCTTCACTCCTGTTGATAATTCTTAACTTGTAAAATGATATGATTTTTTTCTGATTTCCCGTCAGAATATACGTCCAGTTGGGCTAAAGGCAGTTTTGGTAAATTGCAGCGACACAATCTCGAGTTTATGGTTATATAAATTGGTCTACGACCAATTAAAAACGATATAATAAAGATTCCAAAACTTAAATTGCTCCTTATTTTTTTTACTTGTGTGTGTAAAGTTAACATTTAACTTTTGAAGGCGTGTGTTCTATACACAGTACCACCGAAAATTCCTTACATATGCTAATAAAAGTCTTTCATGATCAAATCATTATCTTAAATCGCTATAACGTCGGTGCGCGAGCAACATGTCGAAACTACAGCTTTGATAAAGCGAGGAACATCTCGTAACTACAGCTTTAATAAAACTGTAGTTACGATATGTTGCTCGCTCATCGACGATATGTAGCCTTTTTTCACATTAGTTTAGGGCTATTTCTTTTATCTATTCCTTTGAGTGAATAGTAAAAAAACAAGAAAGGGGGAAAAATTACCGTTGGTAACACAACATTTCGTCAGCACTAAGAAAACTGAAGCAATGGTTTAGGTCACTTGGGTAGCAAAATAGCATAGATTTAAATTGAGCTGAAATATATTTTTTAGGATAACTTCATAGATTTAAGGAATTTATATACAATATCAGTTGTCAAAATTAATTCTTACATTTAGGGTATTTTTTAAACTTTTCGGGCTCTAGTGAGGAACATCATTTTCCTTAAAACAGGGGTACCTGAATTGTGGAAAATAACTATTTTGGCTTTAGGTAAAACATACTGGATCGGAGGCTGTATGAACAGCTTCAACGATTTTCGAAATTTTGAACAGTATCCTTTCAATTGCGTATTTTGAAATTGCGTAAAAAGAATGGTTTTATACTTTTGATTGTTTGTTACAGACACCAAGTTTTGTTTTTAATTATATGTGTGTTGTTTTGTTGTTGTTGTTGTTGTTGTTTTTGTTTGTTTGTTTGTTTTCTTTTAGGGGGGTCCAGAATCAATTTTCTTGGGGAATATCTGAAGTTTGGTGGTTCTTCTAGTGGAAACTTTCTTATTTTGTTAAGATTCATTTAGAGCAATTCGGACTTACATACTGCCTATTAGGATAAATTTAAATGTACATTCCAGGATAAAGCGAATGAATAATTAAATAAAAAAAAATAAGATATAACACTGATCAAAAAGGTTGGGATTTTGAAATTTATTTCCGAGCTATAAATCAATTCAGTCAATTTTAACTGTTTTTTTTTTTTTTTTTTTTTTTTTTTCAAAATGAACACATACGTTTTTATTTCTCAAGAAAGATACCTTAAGAAAGTTGTCACTGTTGACTTTTTGTTGCTTAAATTCTAAGTATCTACCCATCCTCTTATTACATTTCAGCGAGAATCTAACTAATGGGCAATAAATCGAGAAGGCTTTGTTCATTGGACCATCTCCGGTCTACGCTGTTGCTAACATATGGTAACCGGGTATCTTTGTCATTCCAGTACTTTACTTAATAATTATAGGCAATGAATAAGTAAAATTTAAATTGATGTAACTAAGAGATTTTCAACAAAACATTTGCATTTACCTTTCCCATATAACACTTTCCCATACAACAAAATTTTAGACCGGTCCAACTTGAAAGAGGCCGCAGACGGAAAATCAAATTTCACTTGAATTGAAAAATAACCACTCTAAAGCTTAGAAAACATTGCAGAGAAAGTAGAGATTGCTTGTAACAAGCAATGTCTTCTTTCCCTGCAATGTTTTCCCAAATACAAAACCTATGGGTCGTGAAAACAAGTGATTGTACGGGAAAGGGTTAAGACATCCGCGCATATTACAGATCATACGTATATTTAAACAAAGAACGAGTTGGCTTGACCTTTCTCTTTCCGGAAAAAGATTATTGTCTAATTTGAAATGCATAGTTGACAAAGAAAAATAATATCTCAAAGTATCCTTTTAAACCATTCCCACAAAATCCCTCCTTTTAACGCCCCTCAAAAAAAAGCCTCGGAAAACATTGTAGAAAATGAAGAAATTGCTTGTATCAAGCAATTTCTTCATTTTCCACAATGTTTTCTATCCAAAAAGACGAAAAAAATGAAATTGCATCAACTTGAAATTGTCGTCTGCAGCTTCTTTCACTTTCGAAGATTCTAAAATTTTGCCGTTATGACTGGGTTAAAGGTTCAAAAGAGTGTGAAAAAATGGTTCGTAGGTTTTGATCTGTTGGTCTTCAAATTTGATTAAAAGCACCTTCAAAACTGTACTCATTGGATGAAGTCTGTTTATACAACGTTTTCTAAAAACATCAGAGTTCTAAATAACCAGAGAATGCTCGGAAAGTAACCAGACGAATTCGTGATGTTCATTCTTTAGAACAATTCTTAAATAGTTTAACCAAGAATAAATGATCATTCCTCAGCAGACAAAAAGAATCAAAATGGAAAAAAAGTACCTGAGAACAAAGAGAAGTAGGTAAACAGACAGACGGCTTTTTAATTTGCTTAAACCAGTAGATTGGTTTTTAACATCTTATGGTCAAAAATGATTGAGTCCAGTCAATTAATTAAAGGAAAAAAGTTCTTACAAGAAAAAAGCTCATTCGCGTTTTAATACCCAATTGGAGTTGATTCGTATTCTTTCTACCTACATCAGGGTTGATTGGATTGATAGAAGTAGTTTTGTGTAACAGAATTAATTTGAAGATTGGTTTTCATTGATCGCTTCTATAGATCACAAGGTGCACGGTACCATTCAGACTTGTAGACTAATTAAAACCTTCTCTTATGATTGTTTCGATTTTAGTAGAATTTAGAAATGAGACGAGTCTTTCCTGATACTGGTGAGTTAGGCCTAGTGTTCGCTTTGCCCGGCCTGAAAATAGAAGGGTCGATTTGAAGATTATTTACTTAGGCCTGATTTACAATGACAAAAGTTATAAAGGCATCCTGGTCGATACAATTTTCGAAATATCTTTATAGATGTACAAGGTATAGTGAGTTACCAGCGGTCAATTTTATCTACAAAGGTATAGACAAAATTGACCTTTGATCGTTCACTATACCTTGGACATTTATGCTTGATATGTATAAGCAAAATTGACCTTTGATCACTCACTAGAACTTGTACATCTACACGTGTGCCCATTAGATTGGCTGTGTATTATACGTTCGCTTAATTTGAACTGAATGGGTTTGAAAAAAAAGCCCCGGAAACGATTGCTTGTAGTATATGTTGAGTTTGAGTAGCTACCAGGACTGTATTGGAGTATTGTTTCTGTTTACGTCGACGGATAATGTAAATGAAATTTGTTTTATAAAGGTTTTCCTTTATTTTCTCTAATGAACCACCTTCCTACAAATTATGACGTATGTCATTAGGCCGTCATATAATGCAGTTGTCATATAGTCATCCCCATTTCATTAGCAATTTTAACCCTTGTCATGCTGAACCCGGAATATTCCGGTTTTGGCAGGAGGTGAAGATCAAGATCAGCCTGCACATAAGTGCAGTCTGATCTTGGTCTACACCTCCTGCTTGTACTTTTCCTGCCAGAGCTGTTTATGAGATCGATTTCTAAAAGAAATATTGATTTTTGAACAACAAGTTCTATCAGTGCTTTCAGCCCTTTGATTTTACGGCAATTCAGTAAGGTAATTAATACAGCATGACAAGGGTTAAGTATCTGAACCATAGGCCGCGGCCATAGCGTAGTGGTAGCGGGCAGGACTCCTAGTCATATTGTCCCGGGTTCGACCCCCGGCCGCGGCGAACATCCTTTCCGACATTTGTCTCCCACCAATGGGTGGATAATCGTCAACCTCAGTGGGATGAGCAGCTGAAGGCTCGGAAAGGATGTAGTCGTAGTACTGGTGTGAGAATTACCAGGAATTTATGGTTAGGTGCTCCAGCATCCGCTATACGACTGAAATACTGTTAGATGTGGAGTTAAACCCCATTCAATCAATCAATCTGAACAAGAACTATTTG
The DNA here is from genome assembly GCA_946902895.1 of Fragum fragum. Classification (NCBI taxonomy): domain Eukaryota; kingdom Metazoa; phylum Mollusca; class Bivalvia; order Cardiida; family Cardiidae; genus Fragum; species Fragum fragum. The sequence goes on from OX336365.1 coordinate 28,391,192, forward strand.
GTCATATGTTATTCTTGGAAAGAAGACGGATTATGTCCAACGATTAACCCATTCCCGCAAAACAAAACTTAACACTAGTCCAAATTGAAAATTTTTGCAAACGACATTATCAAATTGTTAAAATTGTTGAATAATTTTTAATTTTTGATAGAAAACAATGTGGGAAAATCAAAAATTGCTTGTAACAGCCAATTTCTTTATTTTCCACATAGTTTTCCATAACTTATCTCTTGAGGGGCTTAAAAAGGAGGATTGTGTGGGGATTTGTTAAGGTTTGAATATGTGTCTTGTATGGCCTTTAAAGAGATATTTAAGACACGAAGAGAATATATCGGTCTTCATGGGGGTATGAAACTATTAAACTAATCACAAGGTAAGCGGATTCATATATAACTGTGAAAACAAGAATATATTCTTCAATTCAACTAATTGTTTTTTCGCTCAATTCTTGTCATGAAGGTAGAATAATTTTTCGAACAATCAAGTTGCTCGTTTTTGACAGACGAATCTAACAATTATCTCATACTTAAATCAACTTAATATGTCACATTTATAAGAGACCGTATCAGGCGTAGGAAGGGGTGCTTGCTAAATGGAGAAAACCATGGTTTCATCCAAAGAGACAGCGAAAAATCGGTATTTGTGATTAGCTCTTGGTTGAGCTCAGGTGGAAAGATTCACAAACATTTCGGATTTATCTCGACATACCAGTCCACATGTTCGTCACATGATATTTGACAGGGTCCGTTACCGCATCATAAACCCACAAACCTGGTTCAATGAGCCCTTAGACCGATGCCTCTCACTAGCCGCAACCATAAACCACATTATATCCTACACCAAGTATTTAGATGTACCCTACTCTTTGCGGACCCCAGAGAACAGCATCTTAATTTTAGTTTATACTAATTTATTTTAATTCGATTGCGACGAAAGCCTTTGGCTTATAGAGTCACTCTCGAACACTCACAACCCAGATTTTTTCAAGACCCTGAAAGAGAGGCAGTGGTTTAAACCTACTGCTACCCAATTTTACAGCTGGGTAGACTGAGTCTTGCCCATGAACACACCCTCTTGACGGTGGGTCTCTAACCCGTGACCTTCAGATCACGAGTCGAGCACCTTTACCACTCAGCCATCGAGGCAGTCATCTTAATTTTGGCCAGGGAAGTATTTGACAAGCCAAATGTGACCAACATATCGATAACACAAGGTCGTTATCAACACATTATCATATCATGTTACGAAAAGTCGTATTGATTCGTCCATATTCGCAACTTTTCGCTTGGTTGCGTATTTTACAGCAAGGAGTAGAAATCTGAAACATTAAAGGTCTCTTTCTGTCCTAAATATATTCTATCGCAAAAAACGCTATCGTGCGTTTTTCTTAGCAACAATGCGTCAGTCATTCGCACTAAAAACATTCCCGTGCGATGACACGAACACCCGGTAACAGAGTTGTCAAAAAATCGTCAAAAATATGTGGGATTTTGCTACGCAACGATTTTCATTGATTCGTCAGGTGAATCCGTCCGGCCTTTATGGTAGAAATAGGCAAAATTATGATCGTCAGAGTGGATATCGCGACTTTCAATTAATTGATTGATTGATTGATTGATTGATTTATTGATTGATTGATTGATTGATTGATTGATTGATTGATTGATTGGGGTTTGACGCCGCTTTTAAGCATGAAAGGTAACAGTAAAATGATGCATAGAGTCGATATCTTAAGAGAGATAGAAGTTACACAAACCTTTTGAGGTTTGAAAACGAAAATCAATCTCAAGCTAAACACTTACAAAAGATCAGATACTTTAAGCTAAAGTTTATACGATAATCTACTGCTCTTAGAAATAATAGTTCATCGGAAAAGTAACACAGTGTATATTGGTAGCAATCTTCCAGCAGAGTTGTCGTCCGTGACTCTCTGCAAACACCTCTGCAAGGGGCTAAATCACAAGATTCTTGTCAAACCAAGGAATTGAATATATATTACCTTTCTGTTGTTTGGTATTTAATAAAACGTCAAGGACAAAACAATTATGGTTCAAGATATATGATCATTGAAACTGAATATTTAACTTTTAACCACGGAACTACTTTTGTTATAAAACCGTTTGAAATGCTAACTGAAAAACATCACAATAATTTTCATTTCTTAGTATTAAATATTTGCTGCGATTATATGGATTACCTTGTCCTGAGATCAATAAACTTGAATATTCTTAACGTTTTACAGTAAATCTCCAATCACGAATCTCTTAATGCTTTTAATTTCCTGATAATACCTTTTAGAACATGTGATACTTTTTTGTTTTCCTATTTTGTTGTCATACCTTTTTTCTAGTTTCAAATCTTAATTTGCGCGATAAAATACTCAATAGAGTAATATATTATCTTGGCTCACTTGAGCTCAAAATGGTAAATAGCAGCTTTCAATCACGAAAATAGTTTAGATACAAAAAGACCTTTTGATAATGTGTAATTATACGATTTCCCTTTTCTCTGATTTTTTTTTCATTAATTTGTTATTTTTCTTTCCCTCCGAATGAGCAGTCGATTTGTGTGATCAAATCTCAAAAAGACAGTATACTAGAATATCATCTGTTTTCTACAACTAAGATACGAAGGGAATATTTTTTGTTTTCATGGAGGTATGAAACGAAAAAACTAATTACACTGTATATATACGCGAAGCTATTCAAGTGTGATAAAGTTTGTTGGTTCATACCTCCACGAAAACAAAATATTCTCTTCATTTCTATTAATTTAATAGTATCGAGCGAAAAAAACAAATATTTCCAAATTTCATACTTATTTGTGTGTGACTATCTTGTGCTAAAAATTTTGTTCATGGAGGTATGAATTATTTTTTTCGACCAGTCTGAACGCCCGTTTTTGATAGCCGAAACTAAAAAATAAATTAGATAGAGAATAATCAACTGGTTTTATTTTTTATTTTAAAAAATCTCTCCCTCGAATGCGTTGTTTAGCGTTGAAAACCGAGCCCGAAGTACGAACTTTTCTAACGCATAACAACGTATTCGAGTGAGAGATTTTTTTTAGGGAAAGTCCTATTTTAAGACACTTAGAGATGTGCAGTGTCAGCATATACTGTATCTGAACGACAATCTTTTCGTCGATCCAAAGGCATAGGGATATTTCGAACATCGATCGGCCATTCAAGACTTGGACTTGGACAGAATCATAGGGTAAGCCGTCTGTGATCATTCAGTCTCCTGACTTGAGCGTACAAAACTAGCTCATGCGGGTTAGGTTTGAGTGTCTATCACTTTAACTGCAATATCACCAGTATTCGAGGTCTGGAATAATTTTGCATTTGTTTGAGTCAATCAGTAATTACAAAATCAATCAGATTCGTTATTGTCTAAATCAATTAGTTAACAAAACGGTTATTTTTGGTGTAGTAGTTATGATCGTTGATTTCTTCTTATTTTACTGTTTTGATTGATTTTTAGCCTAAGAAATTGAATGTAAAGTCACCGTGCATTTCTCACTCTCCCCATTCCTCGTTCGCCATTATTTCAACAGGAAATTGGTAGAATATGTAGCTTATGTTTTAAAATATCATTACCGTTGTTTTTCTTATGTGGAGGATTTAGTCAAAAGCTTTCTTTATTTTAGATATAAAATTGGCCAATATTAACCAGGAGCGACATGACCCTTTTGAAATATAGGTAGTTCCCGATTTTCGGAGTGAAAGTTGATATCATCACTGATGATGATATCAAAATTTATAACACTGGGAAATCACAAGATTTCACAGCTAGGAATATAATAAAAATGCATATTTTAAGCTATTGTTATCTATCAGCTTATTATGTCAATTGTGCGTCATTTTGGTTACACTCTAGAGGTAGCATGTTTGGTTCTTTGTGCTTAATCTTCGCCAGAATTGACCCCCGCTCAATTATTCCATTGATCCCACCCATTGAACCCGACAGGAAGTTACACTTCGATTTTTAACGACAATATTTTGCATTATTTATGGCCAGCAGTATGTAGCATAAAACTATTAAGGTTTATTGGCGACAAACAAAATAGTTCACATAAATAGCGGCCAAAGTCGGAGTTCGTCTATCATTCGATTTTAATGGTTTTCTCTTCGGTTGACACTCACGATTGGTAAATTATTCCATAGAAATATTTTGATTGGTCAATTGGGTATGTTATAAGTGGTGAGAAAAGTTATGACAATATATCAAATATCGGAAAATCATTTAAGAGATGAAGATAATAGTTTTTGTTTTCATGGAGGTATGAACCGAAAAAACTAATCACACTGTATGAATACGCGAAGCGGATTCATACATTGTGTGATTAGGTTTTTCGGTTCATACCTCCATGAAAACAAAAAATATTATCTTCATTTCTTATAATTTAATAGCATCGAGCGAAAAATGCAACAACTTAACGAATTTTGATACCTTTTTGTAGTGAACTATTTTGTGCGGAAGCATTCAAAATGGCTGCGTACTCAAAATTTTGTTCATGGAGGTATGAATTAAATTTTTCGACCAATCAGATCGCTTGTTTTTGATAGACGAAACTAACAATTAAATTATAAAAAACTCTCACTTGTTTAGATGTTGTTGTTGTTGTTGTAACGGTGGTGGTGTTAGTAATTGTTTTCAATTTCAGAACGTCCAATACACTCCCGGTTTTTTACACCCCCTCAAAAAGCGTGGAAATCGTGGAAAATGAAAAAACTGCTTCTTACAATATATATAATGACGGCATTATTGCAAGCGACGTTATATTTTTCGCAGAATGTCGTAAACGTTCAGGATTTTATCGATCGATTGCAAAATTTATATGATATATGAATGGTATATCGAACTCATGCTCATAAACTACCATATTTTCAAACTCGTTATCTAAAACAGATAAAAACTCGGCAAAGCCTTTTTTCATCTTTTAATGGATGACCGGTTTAACAAATTCGGTATTTCGTGATAAATCATTCAATAAATCATTCAATATCCTCTGTCTACATAGGGAATATTACAACAGTGTCTTTTTCACACTGTTGTAATTTTTCTTTTATTATATACCTTAAGGACATGAAATTAAGAAAAGTCTCTTAAATGATTAAAAAATAACCAACTTTCCATAAAAAACCCGAACGTCAATACACAAAAAAGTAGTCCGTGTTTAACGGTAATCGACGAATACGTTTATTTAGTTCACGCCATTTACATTTTTTTTCCTGTCGAGTTGAGTTAGATAACCAGATTTTAATTCATTTCATTTATAGGTATATAATAAATTTTAATATCAGCAGGTGAATCTAACAAGATATAAAACAGAACAACCAGATTTTTTTACATCTCATTGTTTTATTTCAATGGCTTTCTCGCGAGAAAGATTACTTGGGGAGAGACTTTATCGTGTTTTAGGGATAGCGAGGCTGATCACCCTTTGTCACATTATTTTTCCAATATTTCGTCCGAAAAGTAGTTCCTCACTTTCTCAATTTATTATTCATACAAAGATAAATGTAACAGAATTAAGATATTAAGATAGTCTAACCGTAATGCACAATTTTGAAACTTCTGGTAAAGTAATCCCTTTAGTTTTGCTAACGAAAGATTTTAGAGATGAAGAGAATATTTTTTACTTTTATGGAGGTATGAAACGAACAACCTTATCATACTTACGTATGAATTGGCGAAGCGTATTCATACACAAGGGTGATAAGGTTTTTCGGTTCATACCTCAATGAAACAAAACGTATTTTCTTCATTTCTTATAATTTGATAACATCGAGCGAAAAAGGCAAATAATTTACAAATTTCGATACTTTTTTGTATGGAACTGTGCGGAAGCATACAAAATAACTGCGTGCTCAAAAGTTTGTTCACGGAGGTTTGAAAAAATACTTCATTAAAGTAATCTTGTAGTAGAGATATATAATATAAACCGAAACATTACGACGAACGCCGAGAAATCTCGACGTCGCGCCGATTCAAAAATGGTGCATTACGGATAGAATTTCTCAGTTCGCAGTCATTTCAAAGATTCAATTTAGAACTTGCATAGAATACGAAATAAACTTCATGCACACTATCAGAAATGAAAAAAAAACTGTTGAGGTATTAAAATTTCAAGATTATAAAAGATGACTACTTTTCGAATTGCTACACACACGAACTTACACAAATATACATATTTCATATTTCTCAAACTTATATATAGACAATGAATTATGATTGATACAATGATAGTTGGCCAAACCCACTGATCTTCGACAAGAATTACACTTAGATATTATGAAAACCTCGACTTCAAGCAAATAACTACTTTGACTTTATTACAAAATACATTTTTTTTATTTTTAGTTAATTCAACAGTCAACTGGGGGCACACCGCTGTCATCTTTGCGAAGCTTGCTGGCTGTCTCGACGTTCAATGTCTGGGTTTCGACAGTAACTGATGATGGAACGTGTATTGTAACCTCTTCCACTACTGGGTTACTTGATTTATCCCCACTTGTTTGGTGAGCTGCTCGCTCTTTCTCTTCGTTTTTGTCGGCATTGATTTCTGCTGCAGATTTCATTTCAACTATCGTCGTAAGCTGTTCGGAAGAACTTTCACCGGCTTTTTCTGGTGGTTTCAACTCTTCCACTACCTAAAGAATGTTGAATAAAGATCATTGAAGTACTGGTCATAGAGTACCGAATTTATCATACAGGTCATTTATAAATAGAAATCAAAGTACTGAAAGTGCTGTAAGCTAGCAAAGCATGATTTTATTATGTAATCTTTTGTGTAAAATGTTATCATGATTAGTGGAATTTAGAAAAGATTGGCCTTGTACGGTAGAAACAGTGTGGACAATGAAGGAATTGTTTGTTACAAGCAATTTCTTCTTTGTCCACAATGTTTTCAAAGCTATTTTCTTAAAACGCCTCAAAGGCGCGATTGAGTTGGAGTGGAGTAAATAATATGGTTTTGCAGGAGTTGTCTACAATTTGAATAAAGTTAATTCATGCGGCAATAAAAGCAGTGGCAGAGTATGCAATATTCCTGAAACATTTTGTCTGTTAACTTAAGCTATCATAGCTGACGCTTTGCAAACTAAAAACGCAAGACGCTTTACCTAACCAGTAATTTGTCTTATTTCGTGAATAAAAAGGTGGGTTTAACTGAATAAGCCTTCCGCCCTACTAGCGCATGTTTCGACCTGTTTAAACGTCAAATTATTTCTTAATTGAATTATTTCACGTTATGTGTTTCCTTTTTCATATATTAGCAAGGAGTGCACAGAATTTGTAGTTTTAACACTTTTATGCTACAGAGCAAGTTTCTTTAAACAAAATATTAAAGAGATATCGGCCTTTTCATATATTTGTGCAAAAGATTGAATTGAAAAAAATACATTTATGTATTCTAAGATATACCCCAGGTGACAAATCGCTGATTCCGCCACTTATTTTGTGAGCCCCGCCTATTGACACCCAATAGGAAGTCTCGCTTCGAATTTTGAACGGCGTTATTTTGCAAAGTTTAAGACAAGTAGCATGTATCAATTAAGTAAAATGTTGGTTCGCGATTTAAACGCCGTTACTACAGCTTGAATAAGCTGAAGTTACGTCGTTTAAGTCGCCAAACCAACAAAAAGCTTAACAAAAACCGTGGCAAATGTTGGAAATCAAGGGTTTGTTTATTTTTTTCCCCAGAATAAATGAATAATTTCATAAGACGACTATTTGATTGACAAAATTACAAAAACTGGCCTGACCTTGTGTGACTATTTTTAGCGCAAGTAACCCATGTCAACATTATCCATTTGTTTTCTCCGCTTGTGACAAGCAATTTCTCTTTTTTCACAGTGCTTTCTCAAGTATAAAAACACAGGGACGCAAAAACCGGGGATTGAACAGGAAACGGTTTACAATGCTTCTCTACCGGAAATGGTCATTACTTTTATCACTAGAATAGCGCATTTAAATGTTCTCAAACTTTGATCAGCTTGCAGCATGCCCGTGCAGCTTATTTTCACTTGTTCATTTATTCACTTAACAGTGAAGTTTTCGATCCATATATTGTTCATATAAAAAAGCAACTGTTAACGAGGATACACATTGCTATAACACATGGATGTATTGATTGTCCTCCTGGTCTTTGAAAAGTATTAACCCATTACCAGACGGCAATATTTTGGACTGGTCCAATTTGAAGGAAGTAGCAGACCTCAAATTGAAAATTCTGAATTTTTTAGATTTTTTGAGCTCTCTGGATAGAAAACAATGTGTAAAATGAAGAAATTGCTTGTAACAAGAAATTCCTTCATTTTATACAATGTTTCCAAAGTTTTCATATTGAAGGGCGTTTCAAAGGGTCATTGTGTTGGAATGGGTTAAGCAACTAAAAAGCGGGTACTTTGTTGTTGTTGTAGTTGTTGGTGACGATGGTATTTATCCTGATTATAGTGTATTTTTTGTAGAGATTCCTATTGCATATGTGACAAATTAATTGTCCTAAGACGATCTTGACCATATCACTACTTTTATTAGTTTAGATTACTTACCTTTGGTTGTCCGTTGGCAGGTACACTTTTTTCCTTCTCTCCGTTCGATGCTGTCACTTTAGAATGCTGGTTCCGCCCCCTATATTCTCGTTTTATCAACATTTCTCGAAGACTAGAATAGGGTAACAGGTCGTAGAACGCCAAGCGGAATCTATAGTTTGTAGCAACATATATCAACGGATTCCAAACGAAGGAAGTCTTGGCCGCCGCTGCAGGTATGGCTGTTACAACTATTGGAATATCGTTTACGTCACCAAAGGACGCCCAAAATGACACTATGGCATATGGGATCCAGCAAATCCAAAATACCCCTGGAATAAAGAAGTCAATATGAAGCATATAATCTTATTTTGCGATAAAATGTATAAGACGTTTTGAATAAGTTAATCAGCTTAGAAATAAGTGAATTATCTTCTAGAAATCAAATATCATAATTCAGCAACGTCTTGATTCCCTTACCAGTATCAAATTATTTTGATTCAACCCATTCCCACACAATCCCTCCTTTCAACGACCCTCTGGAATTTTTTTTTTTTTTTTTTTTTTTTTTTTTTCTTTTGAAAACATTGAGGAAATTGAAGAAGTTGCTTATAAAAGCAATTTCTTAATTGTCCACACTGTTTTATATTCAAAAAGACAACAAAAATTAAAATGCCATCAACTTGTAATTGTCGTCTGCACTTTATTTCAAATTGGGCCAGTCTATAATAGTGTTGTGTGGAAATGGGTTGAGTACTTTAAAAAGTTTATCAGTTCAACGACAAAGAGACGCAGAAAAAATACGATCCGTTTTTAAAAAGAATAGTATCGGACGTGAATGGTTTCACTCCAGATAGCGGAACAGTAATTTATGTGATTATCGCGATAATGCTGGTTTTAACATTGTGACAAAATAACCATGCAAGAGAACTCTTCATTTTATTCAAAACGACGTCTATGATGAGCCTATGCGTGACATTTCCAACCATTTCGCATGTGCGTGACTTGCACACATTGAGCACCCTGGACAGCCATTCGGGGGAATTAGAACATTCGCTGATTGTTTAAAGAAGGGTCAGTATCTATCTACAGAGCGCAGAGTGAACACTCTGATCAGATTGTGGGGATGCACAGGCTGATCTGAGTCTTTACTTGGCGCACATGTGTAATGGTTGGAAATGTCACGCATGCGCTCAATATTTTGGTTGGACGTTCAGCCGACATTCTTGGATTCATGTACCCGATTGTCAATTAAACAAGAATGATTGCCGAAGTATTTTTATATCTTAGATGGTATGAAAAACAAATTTCATTTTTATTGATATTAGGATAAAGTTAAAATCATCGTAAAAACTCATTCGTCCCATACAATTTCAGTTAAAATGATTTGTATTATTTCATTCATTCATTCAACCAGCTAACTTATTAAAATCGTTTATAGTGTTCTGTTATCTTAAAAGGAGCCAGGGTTAAAGCGGTTTTCTCGGTTGCTTATTTAAATCTACGGTTGCGGGTTCGAATCAAATCTGGGCCGCTCATCACATGGAAATATCCTTGGGCATGACAACTCAGAGCTCGCAATACTGGGAAGCACATAAATAAGTGAACTTCGCCATGCTATAACGGAAAGATTTTCAAAGTGGCATTAAATCCTTAAGCAAACACTTGATGACTTAATTATTTTTGCCAAAACATTCAGTAATTTCATATGTGTTAAAATTGCTTTATTTAACATATTACCACACGAAAAAATTCTAGACCGGTCCAAATTCAAGGAATGACTAATTTAAGTTGTTGGAAGGCCGAAATTCATGAGAAGCACTTTTCTTTCTTTTTTTATTTTATTTTTTTATTCTTTTTTACGATCGTAGGATCGTGACTATAACTTGAATAAACTGTAGTTACGACGTACGTGTCTCAAACCAACAATTTTCCGTTTTTCTTACGCGTTACCAGCCATATACTTTGCAAATAATATTCTGCGTGAAACTTCCTGTCGGTACTCACGGGATGTGCCAATATACCCTTAATTGACCAATCGAGGCTGACAATAAAGAATCAATCGACTAATAAATAGGGAATATTACAACAGTGTGTTTTTGTATTTGTTGTTATCGTGTTCGAAAATCGTGTGTAGGTATTTTTTATTGGATGGTCTCATCCAATAAAAAATACCTACACTCGTTTCGAGAACACGATAACAACATATAGAAAAACAAAACTGTTGTAATATTCCTTTTGTTGTATACCTTTTAGGAAATGACATTAAGAAAATTCTCTTAAATGATTAAGAAATAACCAACTTTCCGGGAAAAAACGAACGTCAATACACAAAAAAGGAGTCCGTGTTTAACGTTACTCGACGAATACGGTTTTTTTGTACACGCCGAATTTTTTTTTTTTTTTTTTTTTTTCTGGCGAGTTGTATAAGATAGCCGAATTTATTTAATATCATTTATAGGTATATATTAAAATCATTTAATCAGCCCGGAATTGAGATTCGAACTCCCACATTGTCCGCTATTTGTGTGAAATGTTTGTGTTGGTTTGGCGACTTAAAACATCTTAACTACGACTTCTTGATGGACATCTGCAACGTCGATTAGTGTTAATCAGTTTGGAAAATCGACTCGGATATTACTAGGGTAGAAGAGAAGTAGTGCACAATTTGTTTCGATTCATTATTTTTCAAAACCTGTTTCCTCCAAACATCTGCACAATTTAAAATTGCATTATACGAAGATTCTATATAATTCGTAGAAAGAGTAAAGACTTCTCTTGAATACGAAATACCTACCAAAAATCCCACTCAGCGTAGATGTGGCCACGGTTTCGATAACGCACAGTCGTTCAATTATATTGTTAGTGATTTGCCTATTTTAGAACTCAGCATACCAGGTATATACGGCGTGAGTGATAAGCTATACAGTAACGTGGGTTCCTTGGGTGTTTATTATTACTGAATAATTCTTTTTACCCATTACCAAAACGACAGAATTTTAAATTTGTCCGAATTGACAGAAGTTACAGACGAAAGTTAGTTTAAACATATTTTATTTGCATAAATAAACATTTGTACACTGAAAATTATAATGAAATACTAACTTCATGCAAAAAGGATGAGAACGGAAGCAGAGCTTATATTGTTCTTCTCCTTCATAATGTTCAAAAGATGTATGACTGTTTAAATCATTCCTTTGTTATTGCATAATACAACTATTTCGGTAAGAAGAAGAAAATTCTTTGAGGGTTTAATAAAGAATATGGAGGTCATTTAACAAAGCAAAAGGAAAAAAAGATGAAGATAGGCAATAAGGGTGTTCATTGAGTGTCTTATTGTTGTATTTATCTGCTAGTGCTATTTCTAACTTGCGAACGCGTTCTTGTATCAATAGAGTTAAAAGCGTTTACTTTCTTTAATATATCACTGGACTTCCAGGAAGATTTTTCCGTTGTCTTGGAAGGTCAGATCATCATTACCAAATAAAAGAGTATCAATATCAATATTAATCAAATCTGAAAGATTTTTGTAAAGGTCGTTCCTAATAGAGTTATACTTATTGCATCTAAAAAGTAGTGTCCACTCGACTCTATCCCTCCGCAGGTACACAAAGGGGAGTCAACAATATTTCTATTAAATAAATGGTGGTTTAAAGAACTACATTTATTTCGAATTCTAGTGTGAATGACCTGGAGCTTCCTTTCTCCAATAAAGTACAGCTTTTTAGGGACTGGTTTATTTCTATTTAAATAGTTTTTGAAAAGAGATAAAGAGTCTTGGTTCCTTATTTCTATTGGTAAGTTGTTCCATTCCTCAATAACAGAAGGAAGAAACGATCTTTTGTAAAGCTCCGTTCTACATGAAGGGACTCTGTGATTAATGGATCCTCGAAGATTGTACGAAGATGTAGTTTCAGTTCTTTGAGGGACTAATTGGCTCAGGTTGCTAGGACTCAGACCTTTAACCATTTTAAAATATAATATTAATTTATGTTTCCGCCACCTTTCGTGAAGTGATTCCCAACCTATCTCGACATTAAGATCGGCGATAGAAACTAATTTCCAGCAGCCAGATACGATTCTAGAAGCTTCTGTTTGAATTTAATCAAGTTTATCTTTAAGATATTTAGGACAGTTGTCCCATACTACATCTGCATATTCTATTAATGGACGTATAAATGAAAAATACATAGTCTGAAGAGAGTTCCTGTCTAAACACATATTTAGAGATCGCATAATATTTAATCTTTTCCAAGCCTTATCAATCGAGTTTTTAATATGATAATCCCAGGTACCATCATCAGATATATAAATTCCTAGATGTTTGTGGTTTTGTACAATTGGTATTTTCATATTTGCCATGTATAGATCTGGATGCGCAGGTTTTTTTATTTTTACGACTTATAACAAGAGACTCTGATTTTAGTGGGTTAAATTTAACAATCCATTTTTTCGCCCAGTCATTAATTTTATCAATATCAGATTGCAATTTCTCACCGCAAGTATCAGGATTATCAATTTCAAGGGCTAGGCTAGTATCATCTGCAAATAGATTTACATTTGAATCTAAGTTGACAACTATGTCGTTTATATAGATTAAGAAGAGCAATGGACCCAAGATTGATCCTTGCGGAACTCCGGCTTTTAGTATACATTTATCAGATACACTTCCGTTTAGAACAACCCTTTTATACCTTTCAGATAGGTAATCATTAAACCAATCCAAAAGTCTTCCTTTAACTCCCGCACGATTTAATTTAAATAACAGTCCTTTGTGCCAAACTTTATCAAATGCTTTGCTAACATAAAAAAAAATCATACGGAACTCATGCCCGTCGTCTAGGGCTTGACAAATTTTATTGTAAATTGAAACAGTTTGGTTCACAGTAGAATCTTTTGGTAAGAAGCCGGATTGAAAGGGGGTGAAAAAATTGTTCTGTAATAGGTAAGAGAAAACATGGTCATAAACTATTTTTTCAAAAACCTTTTCAATAGTATTGAGAAGGGAAACTGGTCTGTAGTTTGAAGCGATGGATGGATCCCCACTTTTAAAAATAGGGCATACATTTGAAAACTTCCATGATGAGGGTAACGTAGTTAAACTTAAAGATACATTAAAAAGATCACAAAGAGGTATAGCAAGGGGTAGAGCCGCTTCTAATAAAAGCCTATTGTGTATCCCATCCGGACCAGATGCCTTTCCTACGTCTAGATCTTTTAAAATATTAAAAACTTCATCCGGGAATACTTCAAAAAATTCTATTCCAGTCTCATTTTCTTGGTGCGGATCAACTGGTAATGTATTAGCAGCATCATCAATGCGCGATTGACTCGCAAAGAAATTGTTCAATAAATTTGCTTTTTCAGCATCATCTGATAGTAACGTATTATTGTTTTCATCAAAGAGAGGAGGAATTTCAGACTTATTTGCTTTAGACGGTTTCATAAATTGTTTTAATGTTTTCCACCAATCGCGAGAGGTCAACCTACCTGAGTTTAGATTCGATGCTAGTTTTTTAAAATGTTCATTCTTTCTCTGTCGAATTAGATCAATAATTTCATTTCGAAAAGCTTTAAATTTCTTCCAATGGTGTTCACTATTAGTTTGCCTAGCTTTTCTGTACATTCTTTTTCTTTGTCTTATCTTCAGTTTGATATCAGAAGTTAACCACGGAGGCTCAAAAGTCTTGACAGTTACAGTTTTATTTGGTATGAACATGGCTGCTTTTTGCATTATTATGTGTGTGAGGTTGCTCGCATATATATCGATATCAACATTTTTTATGGTGTTCCAGTCAAAGTTAAAAAGTGCTGACCTAAATGCATCATAATCTCAAACACCATACTTCCAAATTGACCTTCTAAATGATTTATTTTTAGGTTTAATAAAATTAAAAACGCCAAATATAGGACAGTGGTAGCGAACATGATTTTCAAGACAAGGTTCACCGACTCCTGATACAAGAATGGATGCCTTATTAGATACAATGAGGAGGTCGATTATCGATGAAGAATTTTCTGTAAAGTGAGTCGGTTCAGTAATGCATTGAGATAAACTAAACTGTGTACAAAGAGAGTTGATTTTATTAAGATAAATTGGGTTCCGCTGGTTCCAGTTAAAGTCACCTGTTATTATGATGTCTTGAATATTTGTGTCGATTGCAAGACCAAAAGAGTCTTCGATTAATGCATTATATGCTACGGGCGAATTAGGGGGTCGGTAGAATACACCATACAGTAAGTTTTTATTATTGCCTAACTTAATATGTAACCAAACACACTCTAATCCATGTATTTCAAGGTCACGCCTTCTCACATATGACAAGTTACTTTTAACATAGACGATAACCCCGCCGTAAGAATCAAGATCTCGATCCTTCCGTTCTGGATAGTGAAAAGAGGGAAAGTATAGGTTTGACGAAGGGAAATCCTCATTGAGCCATGTTTCGGAGAACGAAATTACAGCAAATTTGGAAAACTCTGTATATAAAATATCGACCTTATTTCTAATGCTTTGAACGTTATAATGTACTGTTGAAAGATGATTAGGGTAATTAAGAAAATTATACAAATCATAAGTGCAAGGTGAAGACGACTCTTCACGAATCAGGGGACCAGGATTCGGATGCACATCGCCTGACAAATTAACTAGTAGCACGATCCACAATGCGAGCACAGTTATTACTGAAAGAACTGTTGGTAGTGGAAAGCAAAAAGAAACTCTTTGATTTTTGTAAACGTAGCTATACCTTCTAATCCGACGCGTGATAGTTTTATTATTAAAATTCAAAGTAACGTATAAACATAGCAATGCAGTAAGATGATTTTTCAACATTAGAAAAGTTACTACAGTTAACAACATTCAGAATCTGAAGTATAGCTTGAATGTTGGCATAGATGTGATAATTGATTTACTACTCAACTTGGCCATAGCTCAAAATAAGACACGATTGCAAATGTTATGCCACACAAACAGACCACACTGTCAGAAGCAAGACAGAAGACGTATACATTCAAATGTGAGAAAGACATAGAAGAACACCCTTTTTGACTACAAGTGGAAAAGCGAGCATTGAGAACATGGAAGTAAAAGATCAAAATGTAAGTTAAACAAAGAGTAAATAGCAATTTAACAAATGTACAACAAAAAAGAAAAGAAAAATGACATATGTACAAAAAACAAATAGCTGGATTAGTATTTGAGAACATAGATATGGGAAATAATGTGAATAAAAATAATTTTCGAATGGAATTGCAATTAATTAAATAGGTTTTTGTCGTGTTTTTTTTTTCTTTTTCTTGTTTTCTTGAAGATAGATGATATTTGTAGACTATGGGAAAAATAATGTGAATAATCTAAAAAAAAAAAAATCGAATGGAATTTCTTGCAAGTAATTAAAAGTTTTTTTTTTAAGAAGAAAATATTCAAAGTCTCTTAAATGTTTTTTCATATTATGAAAATAAATTGAAAGCTTCCAAATTGATTGCAATATTCGATCAATGGGAGATAAATACAATTAGTTTGATAGAATCTCGCCCTTGTGACTGTCAGCCGAAACAAAACGCTGACAGGTCATTTAGGCGATCTGCATAGCTCGGGTACAGGTGCCGAAACAAGCACTTTCTCCTTTTCTCACAATATTATCTTTAATACAATTATTTGGGGCCGTAGAAAGCGTGTTTATGTGGGAATAGGCTAAGCTACTACCGTGTCACAGAAGGTTTAAAATATATACAGAATTTCTAAATTGTTTCCTATAAGTATAATTCTCAACGAATTATGGGCGGGACCAACGAAGTAAGCGGGCGGGGCCTGCGATATGTCAATTAAAGATTGTCGAGAAAATATGGTCAATTTAAATATTGAAGATCCAATTTTTTAGACAATATAATCAGTGTACTGACGTATCAAAACTGCGCCTTAAACTGACATTCAGAAGGATTAAAGGTAGGTATCGATGTTTTTTTCATGTCACAGATTTGAATAATTTTTATTTCCTCTTATAAACTATTTGTAAACAATTTGCCGAAAAGTACTTTTGCAAAAATATGAGGTCGCTTATCAGAAAAAAGCAGGGTATTTCCCTAGTAGCCTACGTAGGCTGTTAATCTATTTTTAGATTAATCCGAGACATTTACGAAGATTATAGGGCATTCACGTGGCGCGAATAACCGTTAGAACCTTGCATTTAGTTCAAATTACATCAAACCAACGTCATCGTTACGTCATCAGGAGTAATGTTCGCTAGTCGGTCTGTAAAGATAAGTCCTTTCATGTGACATGATTTAGGACGTTGGCTATTTCGCTAGTTAATTTGTTACCTTCATTTGACTGGGTTATATGCAAATGAGGTCATCCGATGTCGACAGCCGAAATTCCGTGATATCTAAAATAACCTGGAATCCCGCTGAACCCTTCCGATTAACCAGAAAAAGCCACTTTAGGTCTATTACATAACCACCAAGACAATACCTCACCTAACTTAAAGTATTAAATGTTCATTTGAGTCTATTTTTCGGCACTTGGTAATTTTTCTTATCTAGGTTTCAGAAACATCGATACCTCCCTTTGAGGCCAACCGTAAAATGTCTGAACTGTACCATCTTAAGAGTCAGTGACCATAGTGCAGTTGATAGCGCGTCAGACTCTCAAGCATGAGGTCTCAGATTCGATCCCCGGCAAATATCCTTTACGACATATGTCTCTCACCAATGTGTGGATAAACGTAAACCTAAGGGGGTGGGCCGCTGGAGGCTCAGAAAGGATGTTGTAGTACTAATCGATGGAGAAATACCAGATATCCATTGTTAGGTGCTCAAGCCGCCGCGATATGACTGAAATTCTCTTAAAAGTGGCGATAAACCCCATTCAATCATTAAACCATCGTAAGAGAAAAATCATTCAAAAACTTCCAATTTGAGGTAAACATCTTTATCACATCAACTATCGTATAATTGACTGAACGTTGCTGTCAGTCGAAAAATAGTTTGACCAATTTAATCTTTCTTTCGTAAGTGAATAGTGACAAAGGTCACCAATTATCTATTTGTTATGTATTTTGTTGCTGGGGATTTTTTATTGCCCCGGCCATATATTTTACTAACTAGCGTCTTTTAATATTTCAGTCTAATGTCCTTGTCAGAGGTAAGGCGAAACGTTGTGGAAAATCAGGAAATTACAAGTTACTAGTTACGAGCAATTCTTCATTTTCCACAATGTTTTCCAAAGGCTTTTATTCCTAGGGGCGCCAAAATGCGACATTTCGTGGGAATAGGTTAGATAAAGAAATTATAAAATATTTGATTGACGACATTCAAACCAACTTTAACAAAGTTAACAGCGTTCTACCAATTTACCAATGGCTGGCCCCGCCCACTTACTTTTTTGCCATGCCCGTTTACTCTAACAGAAACTTCATATTCGATTTTAAACGGCGTTATTTTGCAATACTTATAGCCAGTAGCATGTAACAAAAAAAGAATTGGTTGGTTTGCGACCTAAATGTCGTAACTACAGCTTGCAAAAGCTAAAGTTACGACGATAAGGTAGTCAAAACCAACAAAAATATATACAAAAATGGCGGCCAATGTGGGAGTTCAAACTTCAATTCCGGACAAACTGAATGATTTGATTGGTCGATAGATTTTTTGATTGACAGCCGCGATTGGTCAATCCAAGGTGAGAGAACATAGACCTACCACACATTATTACGCTACTCTTTAACGTTTTCTTTTCATACTTCAGGTGTTTTTGAGCCTCCTTGGTTTTTGGATCTGTATTACTTCCTCTTGCTATTTCTCTTACCTGGAAAATTAAATAAATACTATTCCATTATTTATCCCAAGGCATTTACGTGTAGATTCAGATTGTAATTTTATTTATTACGTTTTAGTGAGTAATTAATTGTACTCTGATATATTTTAGTGAGTAAAAACGCGTGTTCTACAGCGTTTTTGGTGAGTATATACGCGTATTCTGAGACTATTTAATTGAGTAAATACGAGTATTCAAATATATTTTAGTGAGTAAATACACGTGTTCTATAGCGTTTTAAGTGAGCCAATACGCGTATTCAAAGACGTCTTTTATCGAGTAAATACTCGTATAGTTTAACCTTTAGGGAGTAAATACGCGTATTTCAAGACGTTTTAAGTGAGTAAATACGCATATTCTACGTGCAAGATGCTCTTGGCGAGTAAATATGCATATTCTTGGATGTTTCAATGAGCAGATACGCGTATTCCAAGACATTTAATTGAGTTTATATGCGTTTTATATAGCGTATTTATTGACTTTATTCGTGTATTCTGAAATGTTGATCGAGTAAAAACGCGTATACTTTGACGTTTCAGTGAGCAAATACGCGTGATATAAGACGATTTAAGTGAGTAAATACGCGTATTCTATACGTGAAAGATGCTCTAAGTGAGTAAATATGCATTTTCTAAGATGTTTACAGTGAGCTGATACGCGTACTTTAAACTAATGATATTTTTCTTGTAATTATATTTACAATATCATATAAGACATGCTAAATATATAAGTGTATAAAAATTAACCCATTTCTACATAATCCTATCTTTTTACACCACTCGAGAAAATGGCTTTGGAAAACATTGCGGATAATAAAGAAATTGCTTTTAAAAAACAATTTCTTCATTATTCACAATGTTTACTATACCAAAGGACATATACTATAAAACTCCATCACCTGTTTAATTTCGTCTGTTATTTCTTTGCATTTAGAAAAAGTTTAAAATTTTGCCGTAACGGGCTAACATGGATACACCAGCAACCTATTCACCTGCTTCCTCAAGGAAAGGATCGTTAAAGTGAACCAGACTTTAACCCTTTCCCGTTCGTTGAAATTTTAGACTGGTTCAAATTGAAAAAAGGTTGCAGACGACAATTAAAACTGGGTGCAATTTGAAGTGAAAAGAGTCTATGTGATAGAAAATATTGTGAGAAAAGAAGGAATTTACAAGTAATTTCTTCGTTTTCCACAATGTTTTTCTCAAGTTTAAAATCACAACGTAAAATCTCGGATTTATACAGGAAAGGGTTAAAAGCGCCACGTGGAAAAGGGAAGGGTGTCTTGAATATAATGAGTGTTTTAAAATGTTTTATCAAACTGATACATCACTAGAGCTCAAGAAATATTTTCAAAGCAGTATGAAAATGAAACAAACATTGTTGGGAGAGTTTTAATGAATCAAAACAGCCTTTCATTAAAATACATGTATATCATCTTGAGTAAATCAGTTCTAAAGCTTGTAGGCTTAGTTTAAAAACATGCGTGAGGAAGTATCTTAATACATGCGTTTACTACAATTTTACCCTAACCTAGATTTATCATTCTTAGCATTGGTATCGTTTATTAAAAACCTAGAAATTAGGAGATTATAGTTTAATTTTCAGTTTCGTCATCAAAAACAAGCTTTTAGATTGGCAGAAAAAATATTCTTAACTCCATGAACAAAGTTTTGAGCACCCAGTTGTTTTTTATACTTCAGTACAAAATAGTTCCATCAAAATTTGTAAAATCTTTGCTATTTTTGCTCGATATCATCAAATTATAAGAAATTAAGAGATTTTTTTTTTTTTTGCTTTGTTTTGTTTTCATTGAGGTATGAAACGAAGAATATAATCGTACTAATGTATGAAACCGCTTGGCGTACTCAAACAGCGTTGTAAGTTTTTTTTTCGTTTCATACCTCTATGAAAACAAAAACAAAAAGTCCTCATCTCTTAAAGAAAAACAGGTACATGTATTTAAATCACCCGTGATGTATTCTGATTTACAAGTATTTTTCCTGGGTTACCATTGTAAAGCTGTGAAAATATTTTACGGGTTGACATTAGAATAAAACGACCATATCACTGAAATAACTAGTAAGGGGTCCATGTTTTTATGCAAAAAAAAAATCGTTTAAACAGATCTGGTTTCAAGGGTAAAGAAAGTAGTTTAGACGTAGTTTAGAATGCATATGCAGTTTGATCTTTGTATATACCTCCAGCTAGGACAGGACTTTTTCGGGACCGACATGACAAGGGAATAATGATGTTTTAGTATTACGTGATGCTTGGATCATATTAACCGGAAGTACCTCCATGAAAAAAAAATAGTCTCTTCATTTCTTATCATTTAATAGCATCGAGCGAAAAAAACGAAAGCTTTACAAGTTTTGATACCTTTTTGCAAGGGATTTTTTTTGTACTAGCATATAAAATCGCTGCGTGCTCAAAATTGTGTTCATGGAGTTATGAATAAATTTTTTCAACCAATCAGAACGCTCGTTTTTGATAGACGAAACTAAAAATTGAATTATTTCTTAATGGCCATAAATATTACGAAATTACGCCGTTTAATATTTACTTGTCGAAGCCCAATAGACGAGGCCAGCAATCCGTTAACCCCTTACCAGACAGCAAAATTTTAGACTGGTCCAAATTGAATGGAGCTGCAGACGACAATTAAAAATTAATCAAATTTTAGTGTTTTTTTTTTTTTTTTTTTTTTAATTTCTGGATAGAAAATATTGTGTAAAATGAAGAAATTGCTTATTTCAAGCAATTTCCTCTTTTTACACAATGTTTTTCAAATTGTTTTTCTTGCGGGGTGTCCAAAAGCGTCACAGTGTGGGAATGGGTTAATGAAGGATACGAAGCAATTGACCATTTGCTGTCCCCGCCGGCTTACTCCTTTGGCCCCTGCTATTGACTCCGACAGGAAGTTCCGTTTCGATTTAACAGCGATATTTTGCAAATTTATGGCCAAGTAGCATGTAACAAAAAAAAGTAAAATGGTTGGTTAATGACCTAAACGTCGAAACTATAGCTTGAATAAGCTGTAGTTACGAGGTTTAAGTAGCAAAACCAACAATGAAGGCAAACAAAAAAATGGCGCCAATGTTGGAGCTGATAAGCTCAGCTCCGGGCTGAATAAACTGTTTGATTGGTCGGTTTATTCCTTCATTGACAGCCGCGATTGTTCAGTTGTACTTACCATTAAATATATATTTGCATAGCAGAATGCCATTATACATAGTGGCAGTGAAAATGTGAATATGAATACAAATATAATGTAGATAAACGTTGACATCGATCGGTCTTCATAGTTTAAAGCACAGGACACGCCTGGAGCTTCCAGCCCATATGAACTAAAGCCCAGCAGTGGAAGTGTAGCCCAAAACAATCCTCCACAGAAACACACGACGACGCCCCTCACTGCTGCCCCTTGTGTTATCAGCTGTGCCTGTAGAGGTTTTACAATCGCAATGTAACGGTCAATACTGATGGAAGTCAGTAAATAGCAAGCACTCAAACCGGAACTAAATAACACGAATGCTTCTACTATACAGGTTTTATGACCTGTGAACCATGACCCGTTTAGTGCGTTAATCATTGACCATGGAACCCCAAATATTATCATTACAGTATCTGCAATACAAAGTCCAATGATAAAAGTGTTTGTTGGCGACCATAGTTTTTTGTTATTAAAGAATGTTATCAGCACACTGGAATTTAAGAACAGGCCTACACACCACAAAATAAACAATATCGTCCCGACAATCCTATGTGCCCATTTTGGATAATTCAACCTTCGAATTTCCGTAAATGATAAACTTTCATATGGATCCGAGACCAAAATCGAATCGTTTAAACTTGTATACATCTTGTCTGATACTAAATCATGATTTTGTTCCCGGTCACTTTTTATATCCCAGGTCATTCGCACTATTTGGTCTCTTTGAAAGTAATTACTGACGAGGGGTGTTCAATAAGTGAACTCGCGTTTATGGGTACTAAGTGAGTAAGTAAAATTACTCAACTAGTTTATCATTATTATTATTATTATTATTAAACCTCTCAAGAGATCGCGTTGTTTTGCATTAAAACTATTCAACATTAAATGCTTTAAACCGCCAAATGATAATTTGTTTTCGGGTGTAACGGGTGATAACATTTAAAAAGTTTTAACAAAAGAAGGTTAATGATTTTCGTATTTAGAATTGATATCATATTACAATCTTTTACTCTTTGTATTCCATTACAAGAAATGTCATATATCAATAAGAAACCACCTCGACTTATTTAATGAGTATTTCTGCATGGTATTCCATTTGCTATATTTTTTATATTTAAGAGATGAAGAGAATATTTTTTGTTTTCATGGAGGTATGAACCGAAAAACCTAATCACACTGTATGAATACGCGAAGCGGATTCATACATTGTGTGATTAGGTTTTTCGGTTCATACCTCCATGAAAACAAAAAATATTCTCTTCATTTTTATAATTTAATGGTATAGAGCGAAAAAAGCGAAAACCCTACATCTTTTGATACCTTTTTGCATGGGACTATTTTGTGCGGAAGCATACAAAATCACTGCGTGCTCAAAATTTTGTTCATTGAGGTATGAATTAAATTTTTCGACCAATCAGAACGCTCGTTTTTGATAGACGAAACTAACAATTAAATTATAAAATATTGAAATTGTAAATAGCAGTCTCTAATGTTAGTATTCATACAGAAATCGTTTAGGTTTATAATAATGTCTTCATATGTATAACAAATAACTTGCATAATAAGAATTTACTAATCATGAACAAACATTAAATTATCTTTTTATTCATTAAGTTGTTATAAGGCTTTTGTAGGTGAACAAGCATTCGATTGTCTCTGAAAATAAGGTTTTGAAAAAAAAGACGAATAAATCAATACGATCAAACTAGGTATATATATTCTCTCAGAGTAATTTACTCATTGACTATCGCTCTTGAAATTCTATTTCAAGTGATTTAATTTTTGGCTTTGTGTATCAATATTCAAGCACTTTGATTGTCTAAATATTGTGTTATACTTTCATGAATAAAATTCTGAGCACACAACTATTCTTTCCCTCAAAGTAGATTTGAAAACGTGTACTCAAAACTAGTAAAATATGTGTTTGCTCGGTGACATTTAATTATAAGAAATGAAAGGATATATTTTGTTGTTGTTGATGTTGTTTTCATTGATGTATGATCTTATCAACTAAAGGTTTAAATGATAACGAAAAATAATCTTCATTTCTTAATTGTTACTGTGATTCATTAAACGTTCAAAACATCAGGGTAAATTTGATATAATTCTTTGCAGAAAAATTGCTTTTTTCTGGAGAATACTTATTAAACAACCCTTCCCTTTTTCTAATTGGCTTTTCTTAAAGAAAACGATGACATCAATTGCCGTTCTCTGCCTTGGTTGTCAAAGAACTTCATTGAAAACTACTTTAGACACGCAACGAAATACCCTCGTAACGAGCGAATCGGCCATGATATGTAAGTAGATATTTTGATCTATATTTGTCAACAATTTCTTTCCGTATGGCCAAAGTAAGGTACGCTGATGAAAGTTAATCACCGGAGTACTACTCACAAACGCAATACAATGGCCTTTCACATGACGAACCTTTCAAACATGCTTTTGCTGCACAATATATTGTTATAAAAGTACTGAAAGTAACGTAAGCTTGCAAAGCTTTATTTTGTTGATTAATCGTCTTAGTCAAAGTTTTTTCGTGATATATGAACGAGATTAAAGAAACCCAGGAGCCAATTCATCACAACATGACAAAATCTTAGAATGGTTCAAATTGATAGAAAATGAAGACGACAATTTCCAGATAGTAGAATTTAGAAAAAATCTTTGCCTTGCCTTGTAGGATAGAAAACTTTGTGGACTTTGAATAAATTCTCATTTCATTCAAAAAGCTTTTGTTATCATTTCATTTCAATAAGTCAATCAGCTCGTTCAAATCAATTCATTATTTTCAATCGGCATGTTCACTGGTTGACATGCGAATTTAATGTCACCTATAACATTCTTCACGTGTGAAAATATACAAAATATAGGAATAAAATAACTAAAATGTAACCAATTTAAATAATGGCCAAACTAGGTAGGCTTATGCAGCATTATATACATGTACATTGCATAAACAAAAGCCATCGTTCTAGTTGTAAAATGTGGTCCATTGACGATGGATACAAGATTGAAAAGAATGCCGTAATTTTATGCAGCATTATAAGAATTGATCACACCAAGGCAATTGTTCTTGTAAAACACGTAGTCAAACCAAAGCCATTACAAGTATGAACACTGAATCTTTTATCACATATGTATGCATCATGACGTGAATGGTACCTATACAGGTTATCATTCTTGTTATGAAAGATAGTAAAAACTACACTGGTTACAAATTCAGACGAGTGACTGCTTGCAGTGTTGTTGTTGTTGTTTTGTTGTTGTTGTTGTTTGGGGGGGGGGTACATAAGCCCTTGTCTTAAATATAAAGAGTAGTCAAAACACAATGGTTCAATTTTCAAACAGTGGCCTATTTTAGTGAAACAAAATGGTTATAAGTAGAAGCCTATTTATGCAGTAGTATAAAATTGATCTATAATAAAGCCCTCGTTTTCTATATTAAAATTGCAGCCCTACTACAAGGAAAACAAAATTGGACGATAACATCTTTTTGGCAAAAGTTTGCACCATTAATTGAATGAGTTATTAATAAGCCATTGACCTCGTTGGCAATTCAAATTTGGGTAAAGAACTATGTAATACAGAATTATATAACATGATATAAATGTAATCTACCAGAGCCACTGTTCTTTATATAGTTTGTAGACAAACCATAAAAAGTTATTAGTTTGATTAAAGTCTTATTTGTGGCATTTTATACAGCAGTGTACGTTTGGCTTATACTAAGCTATCGTCATGCCATAAAAGGTTGCCTAAACACGTTTGAAAATACACCACTGTATGACTGAAAATAGATTACTGTACGATAAGTTTATATCTTCTGGTAAAAATTCAAATAGCATGAAGTCTTTGCGTGAACACAACCTCGCAATTGTAGCTTTTCTACGCTGTAGATACGAGACTTTGGTTGACAACAGATATTTAAGTGTTGTGATTTTGTTCTTAGATACCTTAGTAATCTTAAATAGAAATTAAAAAGATAATGTCTCCAGGTAATTTTTGATGTTTCTAAGAGTCATGACGTAAGGTTATAAAGTAAGTAACACGGTTTGCAAATGTTTAACGAAAACATCGTACTAGCTAAATCCATCTAAAGTGTATGAATATTTACTTTGAACAATTTAAGAAAATTTTGTATTACCCCGTTGATATGTTTCATAGGAGTTATTAGTTATATAAGAATTATATCATAAACTTCAAACACAGATGAACAATATATGCCCAGCAGGACCCCCTGTTTCAGTTTGAGACAATAATGCTATTTTATCGATCCTCAAAAGACAATTGGATTCAATTGTACTACTACGGTTTGTTCACTCTAATCTGTTTTTCTTTAATCTTTTTACAACGTTTCGTAACTAGAATACCTAAAATGTTGATTCCTCAAGTTAATTGACAATCTAATTAACTAACTTCCATATTCTAGTTACTTAATGGAATTACTTACTCTCCTCACATGTTCAGATTAATAGTAGAATAAAGAAAACAAGGAAAACACGTTAACGGAAACGTGTCCTCCTAATTTTGTCTAGAAAACATTAGGCAAAATTGTATTCAATAGAACAAATTCCTTTCTAGTAAGCCAATTCATATAAAGCTTCTAGCAATTTAAGGGATTTAATCATTTCAATATTTTTTTGTTCATATAATCTTAGTTATGATAACGGATCCGTTAAGTATAATGTTTCTCAATTGAAAATTCTAACCATGTCACCAACATTGAATTGAAGACAAATAAATTCATTTGTTTCGATTACATTTAATCAAAACCGAGAACACCATGCTGAAGATGAGCTTTTGTGGTTGTATGATGTCTGTCGTCTGTCATGCGTTTAACATTTACAATCGAATGCGATCATTCAAGGGGTCACTGCTTTTCTTCAGTCCAAGTAATAATTGGTCAGAATGTTTGTGTCGATATTATCCTGGACAGGTTTTAACCCTTGTCATGCTGTATAAATTACCTTACTGAATTGCTGTCAAATCAAAGGACTGAAAGCACTGATAGAACTTGTTGTTCAAAATTAGTATTTCTTTTAGAAATCAACCTCATAAACAACTCGGGATGGAAAGTATGAGCAGGAGGTGTAGACTAAGATCAGCCTGCACATAAGTGCAGTCTGATCTTAGTCTACACCTCCTGCCAAAACCGGAATATTCCGGGTTCAGCATGACAAGGGTTAATTTAAGTAACACGGAGCCAAAAGCCGAATCACAGAGACATTGTAGGCTCTCCATTGGCCACATCTGAGTCTCATATAAACCCTATTGCGAAAGGATGTGGTGGTAGTAAAGGTCTGAGAAATACCAGGATTCCACTGTTAGGTTTTTCTGTCGCAGCAATACGACTGAAATGCTGTGAAAAGAGGCGTTAAACCGCATTCAAGCAAACAACCATTGCATTTCAGACATACGTCCGCCTACATTCAATAATGTAATTTGTTTATTTGTAATCAACGCTGAAAGATTTAGTAAGACTATAATGAAAACCCTTTAATCTGATGAGCTCTTGTGATCGGCCATCTTCTATCATTTCGTATTTCTTTACAAATACGTTTCCTACACAATAAGACTTAACAGAATGAAGTCTTTAACAGCAACTTTCGGTGATAGAAAAGCTGCACCTCAAATGCTGTAGTTACAGTATAAACAGCGGTTTTATTATGAGGCGATAATGCGTTCAGCTTGATTCGCAAACTAAGAGCAGTCTGATAAATACGTAAATTTTTGGTGTTACAAAACAAGAAAAACACTTGTTAAAGTAAGTTGTTTACTACAAACTGTCACGTGTACGAATTAATCTAATTAGTGAATGCTTTCTTGTTACACAAACATCCAATTCTACCATTTCAAGCTCAAACTAGTTGCACGAGTTTGAAAAATGTATTGTCGTTATTTCATTTTCGACTGATTTTGTATTTCAGAGCAAGGGTCAGCTTCTAGACTACAATAGAACTTTCCACATAACATAATTTATCTAGCAACTAAAACAGGGAAAAAATACCAACATTTTAAAATTTGTCAAAATTAAGCTTTTTTCTTGGGTTGTTTTCGATGCATTATCGAGATAATCTGAATTCATTTCACTCGATAATTCTATCTTTAGACCAATAAATAACTCATTATTTATCCCTTGTCTTGCTGAATGTAATCCATATTTTCAATTTCATTACACTATGTGACTGACTTATATACACTAATTGCAGTCGATACTTCTTGTGTTAACTATAATTTATAAGCAACTTTTGCTCAAAACGTCTAATAGGTGGTGCAACCTACACATTTGTACCGGATGACCTTAATCTACAGCACATGACAAAGTAGAATTATTCCGGGTTGCACATGACAAGGCTTTTCCCTACAACTGTTTATTTTGCCCTACTGAACGTTAACTACGCAAGATCAGCGATGATGATGACGTCAATTATATTTCGAAGTCATGCACTTGCAAATGACGCTCCTGTGAACGTTTTTAATTTTATATAATTTAATTGTTAGTTTCGTCTATCAAAATCGAGCGATCTGATTGGTCGAAAATTTTAATTCATACCTCCATGAACCCAATTTTGAGCACGCAACTATTTTGTATGCTTCCGCATAAAAATAGTTCTATACAAAAAAGTATCACAATTTGTAAAGCTTTTGGGTTTTTTTTCGCTCGATGCCATTAAATTATAAGAAATGAAGAGATTATTTTTTGTTTTCATGGAGGTATGAACCGAAAAACCTAATCACACAATGTATGAATCCGCTTCGCGTATTCATACAGTGTGATTAGGTTTTTCGGTTCATACCTCCATGAAAACAAAAAATATTCTCTTCATCTCTTAAATAAAACTTCAATACCTCAAAATAATCAGCAATCTCCAAGCATAGTTCTTGTTCGTTACTCTCGACAAACACCTCTTCGATGACAAGATTCTTGCAAAACCAAGGAAAGAAATATATATTAATTCTATATAGTTCGGCAAGAAATCAAACGTTAAGGACATAATATTTATGGTTCAAGATGTTTTTTAGCATTAAAACTTAATAACTTACCTTTAAACCACCGAACTCATTTTGTTATAAAACCATTTGGACTGCTAACGGGAAAAAAATCTTATAATCATGCTCCAGATTATAGATACTAAATGATTACGTATTTTCGGAGTATTTACTGAGCTCATTAGGGAGGTAAATGGGAATGAACTGAAGTGTAAGAGAGTAAATTTAGAGATTCTAAAGGTAAAAATCACATGCATCTTGTAGTCCCAAGGGCGGCGAAAGTTCTACTTGTTTAACGATATTAGAGAAAAAGATGATCTCGATATCCCTTCACTCGTGAGGATGGATTACATGTACTGAAGAATGTTTCTACTTGTATACGATTTCAGAACACTTCCCCCATCGAGGTCAGGAATCTAACACACCCCACCAGCTCTATAGTAGGCTTTTGATTTAGGGAATTATCTATTTAAAACTTATCCGAGGATAGAATATACATGTACATTACTGAGACACTGGTGTACATTTCTGAGGCATTCTTCGGCAATTATTGAAAAGTACACCTTAAATTAATGAAACCATTTCCTTTTATCTTGGCCTTAAGTATAAAATATTTTTCAAACCCAGTTGAGAAATTAGATTGAATCCACTCAACCGGGAGTTCAGACGTTTTCTACTTAAATGATATGGCTGCTTCACGAAAATAACAGATCGTTTTGGAAATGCTACTTATTATACACTTAAAAGATTTGAGCAAAAATGAAGGCAATAATTTAATCAAAAGGGAAACATATGACTTTTACAGATATCAAACTTTTTTGGAGAAAGGTGCTTACTAATCACTGTTTTGTAACCAATAACAGAAACAAAGACAAGGCATTATCGGGAAAACACTACACTCTCCGAACCTGGTCTATCATTGTCTGAGAAGAAGAGGGTGTATACTGATTTAACTCTGTCTGTTAGTCCGTCCGTCTCTAACCAATATTTTCGTCGCATTTCTAAGCAACTGTTAATGGCATTGACTTGAATCCTTAGTATTGTTCAGATAGGGTCCTACATGACTCCTACCGAATTTGGGTCGCAAGTTATCTACTCCTTTTTTAGTATATTTTTCGGACATAACCTAATATAGTGGTATATTTTCGTTACATTTTTCTCAGCAACTATTAATAATATTGACTTCAAACTCTGTATGGACGTTCACCTAGACGTCTTAAATGGCGCGTACCGAATTATGTCCACAATTGATCTACCTCCCCTTTACGACTTAGTTTATTCTTCGGACATGACATTTAGTGGTTTGTTTTTGTCACATTATCCTCAACAGCTTTTTTTGAAATAGTTTTCGACTTGTATTGAGGTTCAACTAGGTATCCTACCAGGCTTTTACCAAATTCTAATGCGCAAATTGCAGACTTCGCGTTCAGCTATTTGTTATGTTTCTGTTTCAGCAACGTTCAACTACAAGCGCCGAAACATTGTTATGTAAGCTCAACTAGGGATCCTAAGTGGTCCATATCGTATTAAGGTCCACGAGTTATCTATGTCCTATTTAAGGACTTATTCCATCTTTTGACATAGCCTTGTGCTGTGATGTATAGTCGCCTTTTTCTCAGCAAGTATTAGTAGCATAAACTTAAAACGTAGTATATAGGTTTTACTAAGAATTTCTACATGGTGCTTTATTTCCACGATAGTTTAATTGGTAGTGCAAGCGAGCGGGGATATATTCAGTGAGTTTTGTTTCAAAGATTTCTTTTTCAGGTTGTATTAATCAAAAACCAACTGTAAATGGGTGATACTGGTTAAAACGAGCAAGGACCTATCTGTCTGACACCCTCTACTTAGGAGACCAGCAGACACAGGTAATATCATACTAAGGTTCATTCTGTTTCTAAAGAAATCATATTCAGGGTATATATATATATATCTAAATATACATATATATAAATGTATGTTGCACTGGTCATTTTTTGAATATCGGCGAGCGTTTTATAAGAATAGAATTGGAGTAAAAAAAATAAGCATTATCAAATGCATAATTATACAAAAAGAGCTTCTTCACTTACTTTGATTAGTATATATAATGATTTGTTCGTTTCAATCTCAATACAGTCAGATATATTCTAAAGAAAACTTCGTGTGGACAAATATTTCAGAAATCAGTAATTCGGATTTTTTCTGAAATGTTCTTATAGACCTGAAACATTCCATGATGACAACAGTGAGAACCTGGTTACAATCAGGTGACTCAAAAACTATAAAGAAAAAGTTAAGTATTTGTCAATCTCAGAAATAGTTTCTTATTGTCACAAACTTAATTTTAGCTAGCAAAACGTCAGCTTTGATAGCTTAAGTTAACTTTGAGGTCATATCAAAGTTAAAGGAGTGCAAAATGCCACTGGAGGCTTAACTACTAAATCCGCTAAATGCCTACGCCATAAAAAGTAGTTCTTATGCATTTCAGGAATACTGTAAACTCTGCATGAAAGGTCATCTTCTAGGTATTTGAGCACACTTGAGCACATCGTATTTAAATGACTCTGATCAGAGTTTTCAAAGAAGTCGCAGACGACAATTTCAAATTGGTGAAAATTCTGAAATATTTATCTCTTTAGGTAGAAAACAATGTGGAAAATGAAGAAATTGCTTGTAACAAAAGATTACTTAACAAAACAATGCTTTGCTAGCTTACAGTGCTTTTCAGTACTTTGATTAAATATAAAAATCATCAAAATGTATGTGTATGGATTCCTATCTGTTTCAGAAAATTCGAAGGCGCTGATGCTGTGCTTTTACCATTCTATGAAATAACAGTAATCCTCCGTAGTTAACTTCTTGTAAAAGATCCAGTGTGCTCTAAGCTTAAGTTGCTACAGAAACGATACATAAATGAGCTGAAGAACTGAATGTGGTATATTGAAAAGGAAAATTTAAAAAGGAAGGAAAAGAAAAAAGCAAAGTGTTAAAAAAGCCAATAAATTAGAAAAACGACGAATGCAAACATCTGATTGAACTTTTTTTTTTAATTTGGCTCTCTTGAATACCGACGGCGGCACTCATCCTTTTCCGACTATTTGTCTACCACCAATGGGTCGATAATCGTAGACCTATGTGGGATAGCAGCTGGAGGCTAGGAAGGAATAGGCTAGGCGGTACTGGTGTGGGAAATACCAGGAATACATTGTTAGGTGCTTCAGCCGCCGCAATATAACTGAAAGATTGTTGTAAGCGGCGTAAAACCCCATTCAAAAAAACAAACAAACTCTTGATTACGTTTGAATTCCATGAATTTTGCTTACAATATGTAACAACTGTACCTGTTGTCCTTTTGATTCGTATTATTGATAACACGGGTTTTCTGTTATTACTTGTAATTACATGGCTCACGATAAGCCATGATCAATTCGTCGATGAGCGATCAACATGTCCCAAATATGTAGCCCACTGACGAAATTCCTATTTAATTCCGTATAAATAAAACCCATTTAAATGAGAAGATGATGCTAATTTGAAGCAAGGTCCGCCTTTCCCAATAATATTCCTGTAATCCTTAAGTTGAGATTCTTAGGTTGATGGGATTCGGGTTCCTTGCAACAATAGATTGTTACAAAACATAACACGTAAGAGATAACCATTCTAATTCAATGAACTTGAAATACGTCCCGCGTGATTAGTATCGCACATTTGTTTAATTCGAACAGTCTTAACACTTGTTTTGCTGAACCTGGAATATTCCGGTCTTGACAGGAGGTGTAGACCAAGATCAGCCTGCACTTAAGTGAAGTCTGATCTTGGTCTACGCCTCCTGCTTGTACTCTTCTTGTCAGAGTTGTTTATGAAATCGATTTCCCAAAGAAAATGATTTTTGAACGAGTTCTATTTTAGTACTTTCAGCCCTTTGATTTTACAGCAATTCAGAAAGGTTATTTAACCCATTATCAGGACGGCTAAATATTAGACTTGTCCAAATTGAAAGAAGTTGCAGACGACTAGTTAAAACTTATGAAATTTTGTGAATTTTTGCAACTGCCTGGGTAGAAAACATTGTGGAAAATGAAGAAATTGCTTGTCACAAGCAATTTCTTCATTTACAACAGTGTTTTCCAAAGTTTTTTTCCTTTGAGGTGTCTAAAGGCGTCACTGAGTGGGAATGGGTAAAACAGCATAACAAGGGTTAAGATTACGTTCGTGCCCATTAAAACTTTTCTGTACAATCTCTTGTTTTACGTCCCCGTGATCTTGTACTAGAGAAAATATTATGGGAATAGAAGAAATTGCTTGTGACAAGCAATTTCTTCTTTTCCCACAATATGTTCGACATGTACCATGTAAGTTGGTTACTTTTCAAATTGTTCTCACTTTTATTAATTGTCGTCTGCAACTTCTTTCAAATTGACCAAGTCTAAAAGTTTGAAGAACAGGAAAGGGTTCGGTCTAACTTTTGTGACCATTTCCATTAACCCTTTCCTTTACAATTACTTGTTTTTACGACCCTGTAATTTTATATTTGAGAAAACATTTTGGGAAAAGAAGCTATTGCTTCTAACAAACATGTTCTTCTTTTCCATCAATTTTTTCTTCCCTGTAGGATTTTTACTTTTCAAATTACTCTCATTTTTAATAATTGTCGTCTGCAACTTCTTTGAAATTGGACTAGTCTAAAATTTGGAAAAACAAGAAAGAGCTTAGTAATTTTTAGCTAGTGTAAATTTAGCTCATCAATTCAAATTCTTTGCCGAGTTCAGTATATTTCCGATGTCAATGAAGAAATAACTCAACATGTTTATCAGCATTTTAATAGCATCGTCGTAGATATTCTTGAAAGATAAGCGGTAGTGAAAACACGATTCATATTTTTAATATTATACACATAAAAGAATGGACTCTCTTCCTAACATAGGGATGATTATATATTTTAATCTACACTTTTTCATTTGAAGTCCATGTTGAGATTTGCTTTGATTTCATAATAAAGGAAAAGTAGTCTTTCATCCCGGTCGAACACAAATCTTTTTTTCTACGCCATTCAGAAAAAAACCTTCGAAAACATTGGGAAAATGTAAAAATTGCTGGTTCTGAGCAATGTATTAATTTTTAAACAACCTTTGACCTAATGACAAACATTTTTTTTTTTAATCAGGAACTTAAAATTATCGTCTGCAACTTATCTGTGGATTATTCTAAAGTTTCGGAGTCTAGTAATACGTTAATCAAATATTGTGTCAAACGTATTCAGATATACATCATCGTAGCAGACTACGCGCTGATGAATAGTTTCAAACAAAATTATTTCAAATCTTGAAAGGGATTTCTTGTCTTTGGACAAAAAGAATTAGCTTATTTTTTTGTAGAATCAACCTTGTTCCATTGCTCTATGAAACAGATGGGAATCTGCTTTTATATAATGACAGAAGGGGAGTAATTCGATTTATTCTGCAAAAGAAGATGATGTTTACAGTCATAAGTATCTCCTCCTGAAATTCACCCCGAAAATCGCCTGCAGGATGGATTTAATTATAAACTTCAACTTTTGAAATGCCAAAATATAAAGAACGATAGAATATTGGTTTGCTTAGAATTCAATTCAAGAATATAAGAACGAAAATTGTTGTTCGGGTGTTTTGGTTCTATCGCAAATCTTGCTATAACTGACCAAATGCTGGCTCTGCCCACTGACTCCTTAGGCCCCGCCAATTTACTCCGACAGGAAGTTCCGTTTCGGTTTTTGACGGCTTTGTTTTACAAAATTTATGGCCAGTAGCATTTAAAAAAAAGTAAAATCATTTGTTGGCGGCCTAAACGTCGTAACTACAGCTTGAATAAGCTGTAGTTACGACGTTTAAGTCTTCAAACCAACAAAAAAAGTTAACAAAAATGGCGACCAATGTCGGAGTTGAAAGCCCAACTCCGGGCTGAATAAATGATTAGATTGGTCGGTTGAATCTTTGTTTGACAGCCGCAATTGGTCAATTGTCGACAGCTATTGTTCTCTGTTTCAGTCATAAGTAAAGTATTATTAATCAGTGGTATTGGCATCAAGAATGTGAATCAATATGTACAAGTATAGTCACAAATAGCTTCTGCGATGATATGCCTAATGTGCAAGTTAAAGAATAAGCATTCTAGTGGATTTGCGCGTCTCGAAACGTATATTCACTTAATGTATTATGCTACTGTAGTTGACAGATCGCTCGCCACGCCTATTAAGCTAAGGGCAGGAAGTTCCGTTTCGACATTAAACTGATTTATGTTGCAAAATTTATGACAAGGACCACGTAAAAAAGTAAAGTCGTTTATTTATGACCTAAACCTCGTAACCCAAGCTTGACCAAGCTGTATTTACGACGTCTAAGTAACCAAACCAAGAGAAATGAACATCGACCAATATGGGAGTTCAAAGTTCGCTTCCGGTCTAAATAAGCTATTTGATTGATCGATTGATTCCTTGATTTACGATCGAGCTCCGTCAGTTGCCTTTTGCGACTTTTAAAAATGATAATATATTGGTGCTAGCAATGACTGCTAAATCTCCATCAGCAAATTTAATTGCCTCGTCACCTGTTCAATATACGAGTGAAGATATGATTGATACATGGCTATGGCATATAATTTTTACAGGTGATAATGTTTTATAAATTGCGGGTGTTAAATTTTGTGGATAAGATATCCTACAAACGTCTAGATAGTTTTTAATAATATTTTTCTGACAAATATTTTGTATTTGGCTCGCCAACTGTTTCGTCATACTAATGTAGATATGATTTATACTTGGTTATGTCATATAACTGTTGGATAAAATAAAGTTTGGTTGTTTTTCTTTCTTTTTTTCGAAAAAAATGTTCCGCACACGTTTAGATATTCGTGACTATTCCTTTCCAATACCGACAGAATAAATATTATGAATTTTCCTCGTCTACTGTTTCTATATTTGAGTATAGATATGATTGAGAAATGGTTATGGCATATACCTGTTAATACGATAATGTTTAACCCATTCCCAAACAACAAAAATTAAGACTGGACCAATTCGAAAGGGGTTGCTGATAACAAAACATAGGTGGTTTACACTGTAAAATAAGGGCAATATGAGGTAGAACACATTGTTGGAAAAGAAGAAATTGCTTGTTACAAGCAATTTCTTCTTTTCTTTAATTCATTCCTACTGCGAAATTTCTAAAGAACGTAAAAATTTTAATGGGTTAATAAAATACGACTATTGCATTCTGTGGAAAAACATTCCACAAACTTCCAGACATTTGCGAATTATAAGTTTCTGAAAACCGTAGAGTTATATATTGAATTTGCCTCGTTAACTATTCTAATATACGAGTGTATATATAATTGATACATATTTAGTTATGGCAAATAACTGTTATAGACGATAATGTTTAAAAAAAAAAGTGCGAATGTTAATTCTTGTGGGAAAAAAATCAACAAACGTCTAAACATTTGTGAATAATACCTTCTAAAACCAATAGATTTGCATGGATATGCCATATAACTGTAAAGTGATAATCTTTAATAAAATGCGAGTGTTAATTTTCTTGGAAAAATATTCCT
Source organism: Fragum fragum (assembly GCA_946902895.1). Taxonomy (NCBI): domain Eukaryota; kingdom Metazoa; phylum Mollusca; class Bivalvia; order Cardiida; family Cardiidae; genus Fragum; species Fragum fragum. The sequence goes on from OX336365.1 coordinate 28,427,312, forward strand.
AAACGCCTAATGATACCTTTCTGAAACCGATGAATTTTGAACGTGCGTTATAATTTTGGCTTAAGTGTTCGAGTTATTTAAAGAAAGGATTACATAGGCCAGATAATGTATCAGATAGTTATCTGATCGCTTAGCCACGTTCACGGAACTCCTACGGGAAGCTCTACTTCGAAATTTAACTGTGCTATTTAGCAAAATATATGGCTAGACGAATTTAACAAAAAGTGAAATGCATGGTTGAAAGGGTAGACGTTGTAACTACAGCTTAAGTACGCTGTGGTTACGACGTTTAAGTCGCAAAACCTGTGCTCTTCACATAAATGTCGGCCAATGTTGGAATTCAAAGTCCATTTCTTGTCTAGATGAATGATTTGATTGGTCAATTGATGCTGTGATTGACAACACAATCCACCAATTACTCTTTTATAAGGTCTTAGCACTGAACCATTAAATTCCTTCACAGTTTCGGTTAACAACAAACAAAATACACTAAACCGTCATTTAGAATATTGTCAACTATCATACTCTCATCTGTCCTAGACGCGCCATCCAATACGATTTCAACCATCCTCTATCCAGGGTCTTGCTCCTTTTAATCCATTCTAACACAATAACGCCTTTTGACGGCCCTCCAGAAAAGCAGTTGGGAAAACATTGTGTAAAAAGAAGAAATTGCTTGTAACAAGCAATTTCTTCTTTTTACACAATGTTTTCTACCCAGAAATCTGAAAAAAATCTAAAATTTCATAAACTTTAAAATGTCGTCTGCAACTTCTTTCAATTTAGACCATGTATAAAATTTTGCCGTCTGGTAATGAGTTAAAAGCCACGTCGATATAAGAACGCTGTTAACAGTCCACATTAGTCATACCATTAGTTCCGGGTTTAACTGCATTAGGGTTTGCTGGAGCGTCATCTGCCGCCTTGAAATGAAGGAAACCTTGTTGACATTATAAACATAAATATGCATTTAATTACTCTGGTATTTGTACGTCCTGAGAAGAAATGGCAACGTAAAAAATGTGGCGAAAGAAAGAAATCGCTTGTAACAAGCATCTTCTCCTTTCCTCATAATGTTTTCTCCGTCTCTACTGAAAGACACTTTGAATCACCTTATGCCTTCATTTCAATTTTAACTACTCTAAAACCGTATCGCTTTGAAATTGGTTAATGCGAATTTAATGGTTTAATCTAATTCTTTAAACCTCGTCGTCAGATCAGATACTGTTGAAAAAAGCAAGGACAAAACTGGTCCGTAGTACTCGTCTGGTACCACTCGCAAGTCACAATAAATAATTTTCTCTTTTCTGATTGACAAAACACGGCTGTCAATCAAAGAAGAAAAAACAAACAAATTATTCGTTTAAGCGGTAGTTGTAGTTATGACATTTAGGACTACAAACAACCAAACAACGTTTTTGTTACATACTACTGGCCATGAATATTGCAAAATAACACTGTTTAAAATAGATATGCAACTTTCTGTTGGAACCAATGGGCGGCACCAACAGAATAAATGGGCAGAGTCAGCGATTGATCGATTGCCCGTGATTCGAGAGGGAATTATACTCCTCTGATAATTTGGATAGTAGACCTCCTTAAACATTAAATATTCACAAGTTAAAATGAGAGGAAATTAGCTGCACACTGTCGAAATTTGGCTCGCTTAGTCCTAGAGTGCGGCCTGTACCATACTTGGCTTTCGATTCAGAAGTCACTAGTTATAATTTCTGGATCGTTAAACATACTTTCGACATTATAGCGAAGTGTCTCTTTCGATATCTTTAATTGGCAGATCGCCGTTTATTGTAAGAAGGGTTTAACTTTCAACCCTACAAATCATTATGATTAAAACGGGCTTTCAATAATTGATGACTAATAATTGTGCTAAACTGAATTTAAGGTTTGCCTAATCATTTACGTGAAGTTGGAAATCTAGAAATTAGTATAAGGTATATCAAAACCTCGATAAGCAAATGTGTGAATTTGTTCAAGGGTCTGCTTTCACCGTAGAATTTAAGTAAACATTTTGCCCTTGTATTTCATAACAAAGGTCTGTTTTGACGATATATGGGCCAATCAGAGTCCTGTTTTTAAATATTTAATTGTGTTCGTAAATAAGACTGGTTGTGAATACGAACTCTGAGATGTAGTACAAAATATCTTACCTTTGACTGGCCTTTCCCAGGTTGCGCTTTTCCTTCCTTCGATTCGATATCAGATTCTTTCGACTCTTGTTCAACTTTCTCTTCTCGTTTCACAAGCTTGTCACGGAAACTCGAGCATGGTATGACACCATAGAATGCACGCCGAAATTGTTTGTTAGTCGCTACATATATAATTGGGTTCCATACAACTTCGGTTTTTGCAGCTGCGGCTGGTATCGCTGTTACTACCAGAGGCACTGAATCTGGATCGCCAAAAGCCGCCCAGAATGTTGCTACAGCATATGGGAACCAGCAAGACCAGAATACGCCTAGAAAGGAATAGTTCTCTTACTGGTTTAAACGAAATAGAATTAGCTAATTGAAAACACGTGATTCATTTTGTGAACTGTTTTATAAAGAAAAAAAAGCAATTTAGTTTAATATCTGGAAATTCTTCAGATAATAATGAAAATGAATTCCTAGAATATATTTTCTGTGCATCTTATATCGTGCATGTCTTATACGAGATGACGATGATAAACTGCACCTAGCAGCTTCGGTGATGTATTCGAAATAATGACGATTAACTGCATATAGCAATATGCGTCTCTTATACGAGCTAAAGATAACGAACGTCACTTAGCAAAGTGTGTGTGTTATATGAAATAAAGACGATTAACTGCATCTAGCAAAATTCGTGTCTTATAATAGATAATAATATGCCAGCCACTTTCGTGTTTTATACGAAATAACGAGAACCATTTGCAACTAGCGAAATGCGTGTCTTATACGAGATGACGATAACAAAACTGCCCCTATCAAAGTGCGTGTTTTACAATTAATTTCATCTAGCAAAATGTTCGTCTTATACGAGGTAACGATAATAAACTTCACCTAGCAACATGCGATTTTTACATTTAATTGCATCTAGCAAAATGCTTGTCTTATGCGAGGGTAACGTTAATAAACTTAACCTAGCAACATGCGTGTTTTATAAGAAATAGCGATACTCAACGTACTTAAACATTCGTGTCTTATATCCAGGCATGAAGAAACTTACCACACATGATGATGCTACTTTTCAACATCTTCTTTTCGATCTTTAGATTTTTCTTGGCCAGTTTACTTTTGGAATCCCATACTGTATTACGACTTATGCTTCGAACCTGCAATAAATAAAGTTTATCGTGTCATAGAAACTCCTGGGAACACAAATCATGCAGTTCTAAGGAAAATGAATTAGCGTCAATGAAGTATCGAATTTATCAAAAGGGTCATCTATAAACAGATGGAAACGAGGTTCTGTCGAGTTTTATCTGTTTTAGATGACGAGTTTAATGAATTCGGAAGTTTATGAACACGAATTTGATATCCTACTTAAAATATAACATTATTGTTTGCAAATCAATCGCAAAATAAGAATTAATAGAAACCATCGATATATGATTTTCCGCGAAACGTATATCACCGTTTGTAAAATAACGTCATAACATGCGTTCTGACGTCATTTTGACGGAATCAAAAATGTGTCACCATGGGCTTCGAATTCATTTGCATAGTTATTACACTATTGTAACATCATCTGTATAATACCAAACATATTCAACGGGTTTATATTACTCCCGAAAGGTAAATCATATTATAAGCCTTTATCTAAACCTAAACGAGGTTGATTTGCACAATGTAAGGCCGGCGACCTAAAACCAAAAGTGAATCTTTACTGATGACACAGATGTCGTCAATTCCAGCATCTGAAAGATGTATGTACCACATTTAAGTCGCTAACCAACACAAATAAATGACAAAATTCTCTGAATTAAGACTGTACTTCCTACTAATAAAAACGATTTAGATGGTCGAATTGTTTTGTTGAAAGAAGCGATTCATCGATTGAACTGTCAAACCGTAACGATACCGGCAGATACTTACGAATATCCCAGCTAACAAATATATAGAAAACCCTTTTAGAGTATGGGAACATATAGGTTCAATGTTGGATGTACATCTTGGACTCCGGCGACGATGGTATGTGCTGCCGGGATTTCTACGAGCCCTATGTTGGCAACCTTTATGCGTGAGATTCAGGACTCATGCCGGTATTAGCATGTCCTTCAGAAATTCATGTAGTTCCTTTATTGGACCAGTATGGGCAACAATTACGAGTCGATGGCATTACCCACTGACTCTGCAGACCACGTTCACGCAGACTCCAACAGGAAGATCCATTTTGAGTGTAAAACTGCTGGCGACCAAAACATGATTATTGCAGCTCGAATAAGCTATAGTTATGTCGTTCAAGTGGCTAAACCAGCTAAAACAAATTCGCATAAATGTCGGCTTATGTCGGAGCTCAAAGTATCAGTCAAATGAGACATGCATACATTCTAAGTATTATTATTGTATTTTAACATTGTAACATTGACGAATTTTATGATTCTGGAATGATTTTGATATAATTTAATTTTCAGTTTCGTCTATCAAAAACGAGCGTTCTGATTGGTTGAAAAAAAGAATTCATAACTCCATGAACAAAATTTTGATCACGCAGCGATTTTGTATGCTTCCGCACAAAATAGTCCCATACAAAAAGGTATCAAAATTTGTGGAGTTTTTGGTTTTTTCGCTCGATGCTATTAAATTATAAGAGATGAATAGGATATTTTTTGTTTTCATGGAGGTATGAACCGAAAAACCTACTCACACAATGTATGAATCCGCTTCGCGTATCCATACAGTGTGATTAGGTTTTTCGGTTCATACCTCCACGAAAACAAAAATATCCTCTTCATCTCTTAAATAGAACTGAATGGTCGGAATGAGCGAGTCTGGACCGCTAGGATCGTTTTGGATAAAATAAACGATATGCATGCAATCATTTTTCTGTACGAAATGTATGCGTTCTCAATAAATAGGTCATAACTGTGAATCCATTACTTGATAAAAGGATATTGAAAATAGATATGTTCTAGATTTACCATGTAATTTCAAAGTTTCTTCCCTTATTTCAATTACCTCCTTTCATTCTTCCTTTGTTTGTAGCATATATCATTATGTTATCATTGGCTTAAAATCATTTAGCAATAGAAAAGCAAACTACTCAAAGAGGGCCGTTCATGTCAAACGGAAGAAAGTAGAATGGAAGTCTAAAACGATTGCCAAATGTGCAAGAATTTTTCTTGTTTAAGTAAGTTTTCCTCTCTTTTGCAATCCTGTTTACTCCCCAGTCACCTCTGCAACAAGCTCAGTTAGTTTGCCGCTAATAGGTCATCATTTCGTCAGATGACTTCATACACCACAATTAACTGGTGCATGAATACGACAGTTTTTATCCGCTAACAATTCAAACATTCCTTGGTTTGACAAGAATCTTGGTACTTAGCCCATAGCAGAGATGTATGATGAGAATAACGGACGACAACTCTGCTTTGAGATTGACAATTTTTTTTGTGGAATTACTTCGTTCGCAAGACCCATACTCTGCCGCTCCGAGGCGTGTAACATATATCTAATTAAAGTAGATCCGTAAAAACTTAATCTTATTAGTTTGTTTATTAATCGATTTCATCAGATGATATTGAATTGTTAGAAATGCTGACATTTCTTCTTTTATTTAAGTATTAAACTTAACAAACTAATCACACTTCTGTTTTACGACGTCATTCATGGTGATAAGCGTTTAGTTCCATACCTGTAGAAAAACTTTTCTTAATCTCTTAAAAAACAATTGCAAACGTACCGTTTGATAAACGCTGAAGTAACAGAAAATCATCACACAAAGTGGTAGCATGAACACGAAGATGAAGATCGCTATAAGATAGGTGATTGTTGCCATGGACTGGTCCTCGTAATGGAGACCACATGACACCCCTGGAGCTTCCAACCCGTAGGAACTCCAACCAGTAAACGGTAATAGGGCCCAGAAGAATCCTCCACCAAAACAAGCCATCACAGAAAATACAGCAACCCTCTTGGTGATCATCTGGGCTTTAAGGGGCTTCGCGATGACGATGTATCTGTCCAAACTGATGGATGTCAAGAGATATAACGCCGTTAAACCAAACGCATAAACCACAAACGCCTCCACAATGCAAAAAGCGTCCCCTGCGAACCAGTAGCCTTTCAAACTTGCAGAGGAAGCCAATGGTATCCCAAAGATAGCCATGCAGAGGTCAGAGACAGCCAATCCTATTACAAAGATATTAGTTGGAGAACGAAGCTGTTTGTTCTTGGCAAAAGTGTACAGGACACACGTATTGAATAATAAACCCACGATTCCTAAAATCAGTAGGAAAAATCCCAGGATCTGATGCGCCCATTTCGGGTAGTTCAATCTTTTTATCTCAAGCTCTGTCAAAGTCGGGATTACGTATAGATCCTGCACCGACGTGTTATAACTATCCAAAATCATTGTTTTGTATTTTCTGTTTTCCTTGGATGCAATGAGTGTTGAAATAAATACCTTATATACCAAACATCAAAGGAGAAATTTATTCATTGGCCAGATATTCAACAAGGGGTGATTAAAAAGTGGTAACAACCGAATTGATGTATACAATGATGGAAAACAAAAATTTATTTCATTTCTTGCGAGTCCTTTTTCAATAATATCGCTAGATCCAAACAATCGCTCGTGTAAATAAACTGTGTAAATTTTCTCTTTCAAATTAATATCAAATACATTCTAAAAAGTTTTTTTAACAAACCTGTAATACATATAAGATGATATGATCCTTCGAACTTCTAACACAACCCTCGTTTCTACCTTGAACTAATTTCTTTGATGTTGAAAGCATTAACGGACAAATTACAAACTCACACGGAACGTGAGATTATTTTCCATAGTTTAAGTATAATTCCCCATTCAACTCTGATCTTTCCCCAAGTTTTGTCAGGATTCTTGATATTACCTTTCCACGTGATTTTGTACGTGTTACCTTTTCAAGTTAACTAAATGTCATTCATTCAAACGTAAAAAAGAAAAAAGATTCCCCTCGATTATCATTTAGAAAAGGTTTTATAAATTAGATTCTTGTAAGTTGGTAAATCCAAAAATAATGAATAATAAAAGAAAAGATTTCAAATGTGGCTAAAACAAGATTAGATAATTATACATTGCGTAAGGCGTATTTAATTTAAGGCAAAATACTCTAAATGAATACATCCGGCGGTCAATTTGCTGTTTTAAGTAAACGTTTCAGTATCTGTTGTTTTTCAAACTCAGTATTAGCTAGTGTGAGTACTTTTTTCTCTCTGACACGTTTCTTTCCCTGTTTTTGTTTCTTTCTTTTATTATTATTATTATTATTATTAGTTTATACTAAAGTAGGCGTATTCAACCTGATTGCGACGCAGCTGTAAGCTTATGTAGTCGTTCTAAAAATTCAATACACGTGACCTCACGTCATCGGGAGAGAGACAACGACTTGACCAAATTGATAATCTTTTAATATAGCTGGATAGACTGGGAGGAGGGGGGTTTTAAGTGTCGTATCCATTAACGCACCAAGGCGATACTGGGGTTCCAACCCGTGACCTCTGATGAACAGTCAAGCACTGTTCTACTTGGTCGCCAAATTCTCTTAACCAAACTTCACCAAGAAAGAATGAGTTAAAATTCATGGAATACCATGCATACGAGGGTTACAAGTTGTAGAACATGCTTGTAGAATATGTTATAAAAAAGAGGACCATGGTGTACCTGTATCGTTCACCTGAGTATGATGGCTCAAGGCTCTATGATATACACAAAATATCAAAGCTCTAAGCCTAGATATTTTGGAGAAAATATTTTCCTTTACTCCTAGTTATATCGAAGATCGCCCAAAACAAGGCTAATTTCAGAAAACGATTATTCTTTAAAGTATTTGGTAGAGGGTCAATAGACAGTGATACATACCGAATATTGTAGCACTAATCCTTACGGTTTTTGAGAAGAAGATTTTCAAAGATTTCCGGACTCCGGACGATGATCGATCACAATAGCTCACCCAAGATCCAATAAACATAGACACATAATTATATTTGTATTGACGGTATTTACGGTCTTACGGGATTGTTAAACTATTACCATACAGCAACATTTTAGAATGGTTCAAACTGAAAAGGGTTACAGAAGATATATTAAAGTATATAAAAAGGTGGATTCTTTCGAGCAAATTCTTCATTTTACACCATGTTTTCCCAAATGTTTTTCTTTTGTTTTTTGGGTTTTTTTTTTTGTGGGTGTTGAAAAGCGTCATTGTATGGGATTGAGTTTGAAATGTTGGTCCATTGAAAGACTACAAAAAAGTATTATCCGTGTAGGAGAAATCGAAGGGTTAACAAATTTCTACCTTCAACAAAATGATATTTTCTTAATTTTCGTCAGCAGCATTAAATGCGAGACACAGAGGTAATTGCCTAGGTATTGTAATTTTCGTCAGCAGCACTAAATGCGAGACACACAGGTAATTGCCTAGGTATCGTAAGGAGTATGCTGTGTTTCGTCATAAGATGCTCATGAAGTGATATCACCTTACAGCCTGTTCGAAATATTAACCTTCATATCGTCGTTTCATAAAACTGTAGTTGACCATCGCCGGCCCCGCCCACTGACTCCCTAGGCTCCGCCCATTAACTCCAACAGGAAGTTGTTCCGGTTCGATTTTTAACGGCGTTATTTTGCAAAATTTATGACCAGTAGCATGTAACATGAAAGTAAAATGGTTGGTTGGCGACATAAACGTCGTAACTACAACTTGAATAAGCTGTAGTTAAGATGTTTAAGTCGCCACACCAACAAAATAGGTTAACAAAAATGGCGGCGAAAAACTCAGGACCTGGCTGAATAAATGATTTGACTGGTCGGTTGATTCCTTGATAGACAACCGCGATTGGTCAGTTACGATATTTTGGTTGCCCAACGACGGTATACATTAAATCATTCATCTCAACCTGTAGATCCAGCACTGTTGATACTTTGGTAGCACATAAAGGTGGCTCATCTGGCGAGGAATGGGCCTCCTCTTTAGTGCGAAAAGAACCGACCCCGATTAGTCTGTGGGAGCTGCACAAACTGAGCAGGGTCGATACCTTTCGCTCCGGGTAGATTTTCTAAATCTACAATGGTCATTCTACCTTAACAGTATGATCATTCCCAAAATATTTTGATTGGCCCCTCTTTGATCCGAACCTTATTTTTTCATATATTTACTCAAAGAAGTTCCCGGGAGGTCCCTTTTCGCCGGACTGACAAAAATTTGTTTTATCCTTGAAAGAATCGCATTACACGATCCCAGGCCGGGGCTTTTATCCATTCCGACATATGTCTCCCACAAATGGGTAGATAATTATAAAGTCAAGTGGGATGTGTAGCTGGTGGCTAGAAAAGTACGTTCTGGTAGTGCCGGTGTGAGAAATACAATGAATCATGGTTAGTTGCTACAGCCGCCGCGAGATGACTGAAATGCTGTTTTAAATAGAGATCAAACTCATTCAAATAATGGCTAACACACAGAACAAGCAAACGATTGAACATCCCAGTCTTTGTGACATTGATGTGTGTCGCCGAAATTCACTGTGTGGTATTTCAACTATTTAACATATGAGAGACGAGAAGATATTGTTCAGAATATTTACTGGTGGTATAAAGATAATTTGAGTCAGTAGGTATCTACAGAGCGCTTAGTGAAAACTCTGATCCGACTGTGCGAATGCACAGGCTGATCTCAGTCTTCGCTTTGCTCACATGTGAAAATATTGGAAATATCACGCTCAGGTTACAATAAAAGATCTCTTATGTGCCGATCTCTTATAGTTCCCGTTCTTCTGCAGCAGAGATTCATCAAATAACAACAGATATTCTTGAATATAGATGTACAAGTTACAGTGAGTGACCAAAGTTCAATTGAGTACATATCTCTATACACAAAAATGACCTTTGGTCACTCAATATGTACATCTATAAATGCATGCAAGACACGCGGACAAGACTTGAAACGACAGAACAAAAATCCGATCCATTGCCGCTGGGACCAATTATCAAAACCTCTGCCTATATAAAGTCCTTGCATCCGATGAATACTTGTGTCTTTACCAAGTGGTGTGGCCGCGGCCAAAGCGCAGTGGTAGCGCGTCATGTTCATTGTCGAGGGGTCCCGGGTTCGATTTCCGGCCCCGGCAAATATGCTTTTCGACATGCGTCTCCCACCAATGGGTTGGATAATCGTATACCTAAGTGGGATGTGCACCTGGAGGGTCGGAAAGGATGTAATGGTAATACTGGTGTGAGAAATACCAGGAATCCATAGTTAGGTGCTCCAGCAGTAGCGATATGACTGAAATACTGTTAAAAGTGGCGTTAAACCCCATTCAATAATTCAACAAAGTGATATTCTAATACATAAAACCTTGTCATACTGAACCCGGAATATTTCTCTTTTGGCAGGAGGTTTAGATAATGATCAGCTTGCACACAATGGCAGTCTAATCTTTGTCTACACCACCTGATTGTCAACTTTAGGTCATGTGGTGAATGAAATCTAATGTTCAAAATAAATAGTATTGCAACTTGTATAGCCTGTCTGCAAGGCTGTAAGTAAGTGTGGGCTTGAAAGTGAGTAAGGTAGATCATTCATGCAAATACATTTCATTCCCTGAAATCACCTCCCTAACGTCTCAAAAATTGACGTTTATCAGCAAAACAGAGAGATAACAGCTACATAATATAGAAACCGTTCAACAAAAATATAAATATCAGTGAGACTGGGAGCGAGTCTACAACAAGCACTTTCATTTCTTCATCACTTTGTTTTTCATGCTGGTTTGAAAATATCAAATTCAGCATGACAAGGGTTAATTCATCACCAGTCACGGCAGGTAAGGTATCGATTAACGCATCGCGATGTAGGTCAAAATATCGATCGACCAATCAAATGATTCTTTTAGACCGGAACTTAACTTTGAACTACAACATTGCAGTAACAGTATGCGTTTTGCTGATTAATCACAAAAAAATCTGTGATAGTCCGAAGATTGAATACAGGGATATCGACTTGCAATTGACGCATCGTGGCTGTCAATAAATGAATGAAATGACCAATCAAAGCATTCATTTAGACCGGAGCTTTGAAATCCATCATTGGTGAGCATATGAATTCCAGCTTTTTTGTTAGTTGGACGACGTAAATGTCGTACATTTGTAATTACAGCTTATTGAAGCTATAGATACGACGTTAAGATCACCAACTAATAATTTTACTTATTTCTTACGTTTACTGACAATAAATTTTACAAATACATACAATGCCATAATAATGATGTATAGGAGGGACTCTCTCACCGAGCTCGAAGTGCGTGTCTAGCTTTCTGTTGTTGTTGTGGTTTGTTTTAAGGATTTTTTTCTATTTTACTTTAACTGTACATGTATAGAGGTAACAGCAGTGTTAGATCGCTGGGCAAGCCTGGTGTAACTGTTATTTAGGGCTTTTTCTAGTACCCGTTTAAGGATCTCTAGCCCCGCCCATTTTCACCGTTTGCTCCGCCCATTTACTCCAACAGAAACTTCCGCTTCGATATTTAACGGCGTTATTTTGCAAAATTCGTGACCAGTTGCATGCAATAAAATAAGTTACGACGTTTAAGTCACCAATCCAACAGAAATATTTCAAATAAATGGTGGCCAATGCGGAGTTCAAGTTAACGTTCAGTCTGAATGAATGATTTCATTAGTCGATTGATTACTTGATTGTAAAAAGCAGTTTCTTCATTTCCCACAATGTATTCATAAGCTTTTTTTGGTGGTGTAAAAAACATCAAAACCGTGCGATGCCCGTGCGGGCTATATGTTTCCATGAGATTATCCCACGTTTCATGGGCACTGTACACCTTACGTTTCATTTAACCCATATCCACACAATGACGCTTTTTGACGTCCCCCAAAAGAAAAGGCTTAGCAAACAATGTCTTCATTTTGGACAATGTTTTCTACCAAAAAAGTCAAAGATTTTGAAAATTCCTTCAACTAAGTATTGTCCTGTGCAACCTCTTTCAATTTGGACCAGTCTAAACTTTTGTCAGAAAGGTCAAACGTGTTCATTTAGAAGTCGCAAGGCCGTTTGGTGACCACAGCCCTAAGACACACCGTGGAGGATTGCACAGAGACCTTGAAATAATTTAATTCTATATCTTTGTCGAATCATCCTAAGGTTGTCCGCATGGCAGCAGTCTACGTAAGATCTGAATTAATCATCTCAAGGTCTTCTAAAGAGGACCGCACAATTGACCAATCGCGGTGGCGATCAAAGAATGAACCGACCAATCAAATAATTAATCAGCCCGGACCTGGGCTTATCAAATCCGACATTGGCCGCCATTTTTGTTTACGTTTATTATTGGTTTGGTGACTAAAGCGTCGTAACTAAAGCTTATTCAAGCTGTAGTTACGACGTTTAGGTCTCCAACAAACTATTCTACTTATTTGCAACATGATGCTTGCCATGAATTTTGCAAAATAACGCCGTTAATAATCGAAGCGGGATTAAATACAGCTTGAATAAGCTGTAGTTGCGACGTTTAAGTCGCCAAACAGACAAAAAAGGCTCATCCTTCATGTCGCTTAATCTCTATGTTCAAAGTTTAACTTCTAGTCTAAAAGAATTATTTGACTGGTCGTTGATTTCTTGATTGACATCTACGTTCCGTCTTTTACCAGAGTATATCCCCTCACCCAATCACCTGTAGGTTCTGTAATAGCTATTAAATAAATCGTCCAAACTAGTAAGGTCATACAGGATAATGTACACAAAAATTGATAATAAAAAAAACAAACAAACGACGACGAATGGTATGAAAATTATCTCGACAAAAATCACATAAATGTCTTACGACGCCCGTAGCAAAAGAAACCAGGCTTTTAAAAATAGTTTTTGTTTTCATTGAGTGCTGTTTTCATTAGTTTAACTAACTAATTGTCTTTTGGATGAGACGTTAAACCGAGGCCCCGTGTGACGATGCTATCCATCGAGCACGTTAAAGAACTAGGCGGAGCTCTCAGTAGTTTCGTCCTGTATCATTGCACTATCCCCCGTAACAACTAACCGTCTTCTAAGGGCGTCGCTCATATGGGCATGTGCTACGGTAGCGACGATAAATAAACAGAAATACACGTTGAGTGCTAAATCTAAACTTAATTTTTAGATTGATACCTCAATTAATATATATATATATATATACTATTGTACTCATTTCTTATCGAGGATTCATACATGAGTCTGATTCGGGTTATAGGGTCATACCTCAATAAAAAAAAAAAAACGGAAAAAAATCATTTCCTACCATTTGGATTCATCTAGCAATCCGAAGTATTTAGAGAAATTCGATGGATCTACTTTGTGCGCAAGCATAAAAAGAAGTGGAGTGTTTTTTTTTTTTGTTTTTTTTCATGGAAGTTTTAAAAGAGAAACAGCAAAGTAAAACGATGGAATCTTAATAAACTAAACTAAAAACCAAATTCATTAGCAAGTAAATTGGTTTCGAAAGAAAGCGGAACCCATTCCCCCACAATGATGTATTTTGACGCCCCTCATGAAAACCAATAAGGGAATCATTGTGGAAAATAAAGAAATTGCTTGTAACAAGCAATTTCTTCATTTTCACCATGTTTTCTAACCAGAAAATTGAAAAAATCTAAAACTTCATAAACTTAAAATTGTCGTCTACAACTCCTGTCAATTTTGACAAGTCTAAAAATTTGCCGTTTTGTAATGGGTTAAAAGGGCCACGTGCCATTGTTATTTTTTTTCTATTGATATCGGAGTTCAAGCAGGGGGCGATGTGTCCTCGACATTTCTGTTCGTTGTCGAGGGTATATTGGGATTGACCACTCGCGTCTATCAATCAAATATTCAATCGACCAATCAAATTGCTCACTTTGACCAGAAATTGGGATTGACCAATCGCGGCTTTCTTTCAAATATTCAGTCGACCAAATCGCTCACTTTGACCAGAAATAAGCTTTGAACTCCAAAATCAGTCGCCATTTCTGTTAAACTTTTTTGTTGGTTTGGCGACTTAAACGTCGTAACTACAACTTATATGCAAGCTGTAGTTACGACGTTTAGGTCACCAACCTACCATTTTCCTTTTGTTACATGCTACTGGCCTGAAAAATAACGTAAAATGTCGAAGAGGAATTTACTGTCGGAAGTCTATTGGCGGGGCCAATAGAGTAAATGGGCGGGGCTAGCGATTGTTCAATTATAACCAACAACTAACAAATTCAGCATACAACTTTTTATTATAACCTCATCTATATACAGGTAGCTTCCTAGTAAAGGGTATAAATAAAATAAAAAGCCAGCGGAATTACCTCTGGTATTCCTTGTCAACATTATATTTTAGGAAAAATGGAAAGAAAAGCAGCCTCCTAATTCATACTAAAATAATCTTCATGATATAAACAATAAAATTAGATCTTTTAACCAAACACCACGCGATGAGGCTTTCCAACAAACTGAAGATAAACGATCATGGAAATTTTTTTTGGAAAAGGAGAAATTACTTGTAAATATGTTTTCTGCCCTATTTAGCACTTATTTTCCAATTTTAGCCCATTTTTGAAAAGTTGTCTACATCTTCTTTCAATTCGGGCAAGTCCTTTTTGTGGTCTCGTACTGGTTTAAATGAAACCATATAAACCATACTCTTTGTGGCGACACTGGCTTGGTACTGATTATCAACTTCGATGTTCGTATGTATATTTGTTTAAACCTATTTATTTTACATCGATAGGGGCACACGTTCTTCCAACTTAGATTAATCCCTCTCGATTCTGCTTCCTGGAGAATAAATCGGTACTCGCGACAGATCTGTGGGCCAATGAAAGAACCAAGCTCCCGGGAATCGAACCCGGGACCTCTTGGTCGAGAAGCCGACGCTCTGCCTCTCGACCACAGACACCACACAAATCGTGAGTATATATTAGACGAAATGCCGCCAATAATTGACGAATCGCGATGTCATCAAAATTTGGATATATCTATCTAAACTCCGACGTTGGCAGACACTAATGCTACGTAATATTGGTTTGGCGACTTGAAAGGCGAAACTAAAGCTCATTCCAGTTGTAGTAACGACATATGGGTCGCAAACCAGCCATTTATATTCAAATAGATGTCAAAGATATTCAATGTGTGGGAATGAGTTAATATTTCCATTGCATAGACGAATCATGATTTCAGCTACGAATGTTTTCTATTTTCTTGAGAGATCTGTATTTGCTTTTTGTAGTAGTTTCTTTACACGCGGAATTTGATTTAATCGAACAAAATTCATATTTGCCTAATAACCGCAATATATACTAAAGATATCCATTTTTAAGGATTTTTAAATTCTCGAACGCTTGAAAAGTGCATTTCATACTATATTTTCGGCCATCGCTGATCGATCAATCTTTTTGACATGCCCCATCTTAACAAATGGAATAGTATGTTATCTTTAACTTCAATATTAATTTACAAAAACCCATATTTTATGTAATGCATTTTTTTTTTCAATATATACACACTTTCTTTTTGTTTAAAATTGCATTGTGTTGAATGTGTGAGATAAGACAATTACGAACTTTTTATTGTTGCCATGCAGAGGTGCTTGGTCGGTTTCTGGTTTACTTTGGTCTGTATTGACAACTTTCTTTAAAAATCTCGTGCCGCCGTCATAGCGCAGTTGGTTGCGCATCAGACTCGAAATATTCAAATATAGGGTGTCATGGGTTCGATCCCCGGCGGCGGCAAATACCCTCTCCGACATTTGTCTCTCACCAATGGGTGAGAGACTCGTAAACCTAAATGGGATGGCAGCTGAAGGCTAGGAAGGGATGTAATGGTGGTATTGGTGCGGTATATACCAGGAATCCATTTATATATCCTCCAGTCGCCGCGATATGACGGGAAAAAATGTTAAAAGCGGCGTTTAACCTCATTCAATCCATTCAAACAAACAAACAAAAAACCAAAGCCTTGTTCACTCTTGGGTTCGTAGGCATCCGAAATGTCTCAAATACGCACGACAGTATTTCGAAATTAAAGAAATAATACTTCATGGTGTACTGCTCACGTCGACGCAAAGGTGATGAAAAATCACGCCCTACTTTAGTCTTCGCTTTTGTTTAACCCATTCTCACAAAACCCCTCTTTTTATGCCTCTAAAGAAAAAACCTTTTCAAAAAATTGTTGAAAATGAAGAAATTGTTTGTATCAACAAATTTCTTCATTATCCACATTGTTTTCTATTCAAAGAGACGAAAAAAAGATATATAATTGCATCGACTTAAATTTGTCGTCTGCAGCTTCTCACAATTTGGACGAGTCTCATATTTTGTTTTTTTCGATAGGGTTAAACTAACATATAGAGTGAAGTTTGAGATATAATTACATACCAATAATTATCAAATCATGTCGAAATAAAAATACTGGCGGTACTATCCCGAAAGTATGAATGCAATAATGGTGTATGGAATCTTACAAAACAACTACGAACATTCGACATTTCGACAAACATCCAAGTTAAAGATATTTTGTTTAATAATATAAAATGTTTGTGAGAAAGGTACAACATTATGGAAATGTATATGATACCATCTTTGAAGTAGATTTGAAGACTATGTATAATATTGCGACGTAATATTTTTATGAGTGTATGTGAGACATCATTCTAAAACTGTGCAAAATTGAGCAATCGCTGGTCCCGGACACTGACTCCAACAGGAAGTCCAGCTTCGATTTTAAACGGTGTTATTTTGCAAAACTAATGGCCAGTGGGATGTTACAAATAAGTAGAATGGTTGGTTGGCGACCTAAACGTCGTTACTATAGTTTGAATAAGCTGTAGTTACGACCAATAATTCGCCAAACCAACAATCACGTTTCACAAAAATGGCGGCCGATGACGGAGTTTAAATCTGAATTCCGGGCCGATTGAATGATTTGATTGTTCGATATATTCCTTGATTGACAGCTGTGATTGCCTTAAAAAAGTATGGTTACGATAATTATGTCGCCGGAAGCCAATAACCGTATCTCTTTCCCGTACAATCCCTAATGTTAATGTCCATTTGACATAATACTTGAGAAAACATTATGGGAAAAAAAGAAGAAATTGCTTGTAACAATCATTTTCTTCTTTTTCGTATTTTTTTTTCTAACATATGGTTGGCTGCATTTTGAATTGTACTTACTTTATAATGTCGTCTGTTTTTCCTTTGAATTTTGACAAGTAAAGATAGTACCTAGATAGAAGATTTCTATTACTTGTGAAAATTTGATTTCGAAAAAATCTACTGCTCAGGTATTCTTGTCTGCAAAGAGTAGCGTGCAATTTTTTGCTGGCGGATATGTCCACCTATACGGTTCTCGTCAGCTCCAACATTACAAATAAGACATCCTTGCAGAAGCTTAAGGATTTTCGAATTCAACAGAATGGTTACTGGACGGCGACTGTTACCTTACAGCTTTAGCAATCTACCAGGTACGAAGTTGGTCGACAGTGAGTTCTTCATCCTTTTCTTTGTACCTTAAAAAGTCTGCAGTCCGTAATAATGTCTATCCTAAACAGCACACGAAGCAAATTCAATGTGGTGTCCCAAGTGCTTATTCTTCACAAATACTCTCAATGTATTCTGTTAGGCCACCGGAGCAACCGAGTTTGGATTACCTTTGTTTTCCTGTTAAGATATTAAATACAGAGAAGAAACATTATAATCTGCTATCCAGGAATACCTGCCTTATTGACCAATCGCGGCTATCAATCAAGGAATATACCGACCAATCAAATAATTTATTCAGCCCGGATCTAAGTTTTTCAACTCCAACATTGTTCGCCATTTTTGTTTACCTTTTTGTTGGTTTGGCGACATAATATCGTAACTAGAGCTTATTCAAGCTGTAGTTACGATGTTTATGTCACCAAACATTTTACTTTTTTGTTACATGCTACCGTTACAAATCGAAGCGGAACTTCCTGTTGGAGTTAAGGGGCGGGGCCTAGGGGTTCGAGGGTGGGGCCAGCGATTGGTCATTTGACATGCAATCTATCTATTTTAACCAATTCCCACATAGTGACACCTTTTGACGTCCCTTAAGCAAAAAGTGTTGGAAAACATTGTGGAAAATGAAGAAATTGGATGTAACAAGCAATTTCTTCATTTTCCACAATGTTTTCTTCTGAGAACATAAACTTTAGATTGTTGTCTGCAACTACTTTGAATTCAGACCAGTATAAAATTTTGCCGTGTGGAAATGGGTTGAATTTTTGAACAAACTCTCTTTCTGATTTACAAAAATGAAAAAAATAAAGTCAAAATATTTAAATCTGACAAAGTTAGAACTGTTTTTCTATTATAACCCATTACACGACGACAACATTTTAGACTTGTCCAAGTTTCAACAGGTTTTGAAGACAAATTTTTGGTAATTATTTTTTAAATATTTAAGTATTTTGGTAGAAAACAATGTGGATAATGAAGAAACTACTTGAAACGAACAATCTCTTCATTTCTACAATGTTTTCCAAAGATTTTTCTTGGGGTGCTTAGCAATTATGAGACGATTGTGACATCATAAAAGCATTGGGATTTTTGAACGTCATAAAGTAACGTCATCTACGCAGGTTTTCTTAGATAGCGGACCACGTATTGAATGCGGTTTGTTGACAAATCGCGGCTGTCCATCAAATAATAAGTCGACGAATGAAATCATTCATTTAGACTGGAATTTAACTTTAAACTCCGACATTGACAGTAATTTATGTTAATTATTTGTGTTGGTTTTGTGACTTAAACGTCGTAACTGCGGGTTATCCAATCCGTAATTACGACATTTAGGTGGCCAATCAACCATTCCAAACTTTGTTATTTGCTACTGGCCATACATTTTCAAACAATGCCGTTTAAAATCGAAATAGAACTTCCTGTCGGAGTTAATTGGCGGGGCCAACGGAGTAAGTGGGCGCCACCAACGATTGGTCAGCTTTAGAAAACGGATTCCGGTAGGGCTCAGCGGCTAAGGTGTTGGAATGGTGATCTGACAGAAATCGAAGCTCATTGCACGAGTCCCTGCAATTGTACTGTTCACGTGATATGACCTTGGGCAAGACATTTCAGATCCCCGGCCTACTAGTCATGATACCTGTGAAATACGTTTATAACTTGAGTTCGTCATTTTATGACTGGAAACTTGTTCAAATACCATCCAAACAAATTGCTTCACAGAAACGGGTTTGTTACAGACCAAGTGCCAAACAGAGTATCCCTGTGCGAATTTACCGCTATTTACACACATTCATTTACGATTGCTCGATTCCTTTAACCTCAAGGTTTCAGCCTAAAGGTAATGAAGTAAAATTAGATCTAAAAGTTGATTAAGTCGATTAGAATCGATCAAGGGTGAGAATTTTATTGATGCATCCTAAAGATTTACGTCATATTTATAAATATAATATCAAGTTCGTTTAAATTTAGTACACTCGTCATCTAAAACAAGTAAAAAACTCGACAAAGCTCCTTTTTTATCTGTTTATAGATAACTCATTTAACCCATCCCCACACACAGACGGTTTTTAACGAAAATCATTTGGGAAAAAAATAAGTAAAATGAAGAAATTGATTGAAACAAGCAATTTCTTCTTTTTACACAATATTTGTCATCCAGAAAGTTGAAAAAATCTACAATTTCATGAACTCTTTAACGGCATCTACAATTCTTTGAATTTTGTTGTCTGGCAATGGGTTAAACGTTTCGGTATTTTATGACTATACCCGTGCAATCGCCTCTGCATATATGACGAAACAAATGTTTTACTTACATTCCCTCCTTGTTCTGCGTCTTTATCTTTCTCATCCTCGTCGTCAGTGTCTTTTGACTCTTCCTTTGGTTCCTCCTCACCTTTAATTAGTGATTCTCGGAGACCGGCACAAGGTATTGAGGCATAAAACTCTCTTCTAAATACCTTGTTTGTGCCAACATATATAATTGGATTCCATACCACCTCCGATTTCATGATGAATGCTGGTACAGCGGTAAGAAATATCGGTATGGTCTCGTAGTTTATGAACGCTCCGTAGAAGAGAACGCATGCATAAGGGCCATAGGAAGCAAAGAAGCCCACTGAAAAGGTTTACAGGATAGTATCTTAGGTGAACTGTAAAATGATACGAACAAAAGCAGTCAGGGGTGTTAGGCATGTTAATGTACAGAATACATAGAACGTGAATAGAAAGTATGTTGCGCTTGTTTCAGGCTGCAACTCTAAAGGTCAGTGTCACAACCAGATGTCAAAAGTCATTTTACCTTACCTATATCTTCTGTGCTAAGGACAGGTTCTCAAAATGGTACACGTGTACACGTGTACAGTGTGGTCAGAGCAAGTATATGTTGGGCTGAATTCGGGTTCAATCTTAAAGGGTAAATGCCACAGCCGTTGATCAAAGGTCGAATTTTGACCTTGCCTATAATTATTGATTCAATGGTCCGATTCTGTGCATGATATTTTATTCGACTGTACATCTTAATAAAATCGAGTGCTTTATGGCTTATTCAGGCTCTTACTCTTTGCAAGGTCACAGCTGAGCACCAAGAGTCAGATGTTGACCACGTCTACATCTTTTGATCATAGACACCGGTTCTCATAATAATTTACAAACCTTTACATATTTATGAAGGAAAGTAAGCTATACTTGATGCAGGCTCTTCCACTTAAGGTCAAGGTCACAGCCGAAGATCAAAAGTCAATTAATGACTTTGCTTACAACAGTTAATGATCTTGTCCGTTTCTAATAAATACTTAACAAAATTTTACATTTTGATTAGAGGGCGAGTGACGCTCTTTGTTCAGGCTCCTACTCTCAAGGTAACAGCAAAAGGTCAAAGGTCAAACTTTCAACTTGCTCATATTTCTTGATCCTATGGACTTTTTCTCGAGATATTTTATACATTTATATCAGTAAGTACTCCGGGCTTGATGCAGGAATATGAGCTAAGGTCAAAAGTTATATGTTGAATGTTTGAACATAACGCCAATATCTATAAGTCTTTCAAGTACATACAGTCAAACGATAACACCCATGTGTGGTGCGCTTGTTTTAACCCCATTACCAGGCGACAAAATTTCATTCTGGTCCAAACTGAAAGAGGTAGCAGATTGTAATAAAATTGGACAATTAGTGCCAAATAGGATAGAAAACATCGTGAGAAAGGAAGCCATTGCTTTTTACATGCCCTTTCTCCTTTTCCCACAAAGTATTCAGTGGCACCAGAAAGCATCAGAAAGCACCAGAAAGCGTCAAAGCCTGGTAATGGGCTAATATATTGCCTTTCTAATAGGTCGCAAGACCAATTTCTAACCAGAATCTGGAGATTAAGTTCGTCCAAATTTGCATAAACGCCCTTTAGCCCATCTGGACGCATACAATAAAGACATATTTATAACAAACAGTTTCTACGGACCTCCTAGAGTGACATTCCAGACCTTTTTTAATATGCAAGAGATCCAAATTATTTTCTTAATTACGAAATACTATTTCCTAATTAAGAAATACTCTTCAAAGTATTTCGTAATTACGAAATAGTATTTCGTAATTACGAAATATTAATTACGAAATACGAAATTATTTTGATCTATTGCACAATTAAAAAAGTTTACAATGTCACTTTATGGGTTCCGTATGTTTTCAATTATTGCTAGAGCTGCTCCTTTTTTATAAATGCCACTTATAAGATAAACGAAGAAATAGTCCGAATGAATGAACACGAAACAGTCCATAACCTACCACACATGGCGATGCAAGTCTTCAACATCTTTTTCTCCACCTTAATGTTCTTCTTGGCTATCCTACTATTTTTGTCGAATGCGCTCATCTTGGTGACTGACCTAACCTATGAAATTATGAACAAATAAAAAGCTTAACTCTTTCCCGTTTTTTTTTTTTTTTTTTTATTTTTATTTTAAACTGGTCCAAATCGGAAGAGGTTTCAGACGACAATAAAATTTGGATGCAATTTGAAATGAAACAATCCTTTGTGGTAGAAAATATTGTGAGAATAAGAGAAATTGTAAAGTCTACGCCTAAAAAAGAAAGATCAACTATAAATTGTCGTCTGCAACTTCTTTCAAGTTGTTAGTCAAAATTTTTGTCATTTAGTACAGACCTCTTATCAAAGTCTTGTCTTAGAAGTTAAAGCTGTAAGTCTTTCTTATCATGTTCCAAGATATTTATGTGATTAGTGCATTGTCTACATAACAAGTTAGGTTTTCGAAGATCTGACCTTGTGACCTACTTTCTTATCGCATGAAACCAAATATCTAAACTAACAGAGATAATATGGAGACAAACATTACGACCAAACATTACGACCTTTCAGAAAAAAATATGACCTCTAGAGTGTATAAAGGATTTTTCTAAAATCTGACCTCGTGACCTATTTTTTAACCCCATGTGAACTAATATCAAACCTAGCACGGATATCAAGGTGACAAACATTTTGACCAAATCTCAAGATATTTCAGCCAAAAATGAAGCAGCAGAGTGCACACAAGGTTTTTCTAAGATGGTGACCTAGTTTGTGATGCCCTAATATCCACTTTCGAATTTGACCGAGATTTCATAAAGTCAAACATTTAGACCAAATATCAAGTCATTGGAGCAAAAAATGCGGCCTCTAGAGTGCACACAAGGCTTTTCTAGCATATGACCTAGTGACCTTGTGCTTGAACATATGTAACCCAATATCGAACTTTACCAAGATATCATGGGGACAATCATTCTGACCTAATAACAATATACTGAGCCAAATATGTGACCTACTCGGACCAAGTATCAAGACATTTGCCCATAGAATGCCCAAGAGATCTTGATGCACGTCGGACGACGAAAGCCGGACGCCGTACTCAGATTGATCACAAAAGCTCATCACCACGAATACCGTGTGTTTAGGCGGGCTAAAAAAGTTTTGAACTGTCTAAAATAAGAAAAAAAAGTAATATAAATATGTATACACATTCCCCTCTCCCTTGTTTCTCTGACAATAATTTTCAATTTGACAGAAATTACTATACAATATTTCTCAATTCAGGACTTTCGTTCTTCTGAAGTTTGAATAGGAAGAGACACATACAATGAAAATACACACCTGGTCTTGCTGTTTAGATACATCAAAAATGTATCATTGTTTTAAAAACTAACTGCATTTACACTTACAACTTCTATTTTTGAAATATTAAACTGAACTAGGCTGTCCATTTGTAATTGACAAGTCGCGGTTGTCAACAAAATGATCAGTCAACCAATGAAATAACTCGTTTAAATTAGAAGTTAAGTCTGAACTCCGACATTCGCCGCCATTTGGTGAATCATTTTTGTTGGTTTGGTGACTTAAACGTCGTAACTACAGCTTATTCAAGCTACAGCTACGACGTTTAGGTCGCCAACCAACCATTTTACTTTTTTGTTATATACTACTGTCCATAAATTTTGAGAAATAAAGCCGTTAAAAATCGAAGCGGAACTTCCTCTCGGACGTAATAGGCGGGACCTAGGGAGTCAGTGGGCGGGGTCAGCGATTGGTCAATTGAGAACAGGATCTAGCCTTTTCAGCCTGTTCAAACTGTACGGCTAACCATTGTCGAATCTTAAAGTTGGTGAGAGATTTTCTGAGTCAAAAGTGGTTAATCTAGATAAATAAATGGTATTTTCCTACCTACTAATTCTGATTCACATCAGGTCGGTTCTACCTCTTTAAGAAATATTAGTTTCAAATAGTTCCCGGATTGTCCTTTTACGCGTGACCGGTCACTTTTGTGGTACCATCGCCAATGGTCAAGATAGCCATGTTATGGACTTTGATTCTCATCTGATATATCGTCGTTGTCGTTCCAAAACCTCGTAACTACAGCTTGGATCAAGCTGTAGTTACGAGGTTTTAGAATGACAACGATAATAGATGAATCGTTTCACGTGGCTATCAAAGGTATAAGAAGTTCAGCAACACTTGTATTAAACGACCACTCAATGGACAGCCTGGTAGTCCTGCTTCGATTTTAAACGGCGTTATTTTGCAAAATCTATGGCCAGTAGCATGTGACAAAAAGAATAATGGGTGGCTGGTGACCTAAACGTCGAAACTACAGCTTGAATAAGCTGTAGTTACGACGTTTAAGTCGCCAAACCAACAAAAAAGGTTATCAATACGGGGTTTTAAACTAATTTATGGTCTAAGTGAATCAATTTATTGGTCGACTGGTTATCTAATTGACATTCACGATTGGTCAATAGAATGATCGCTGGCAATTCCCACTGTTATCGACAGGAATTTCGATTCAGATAACGGCGTTATTTGCAAATGCATGGTCAGTTTCCAAGTAACAAAAGATAAAATTGTTGGTTTGCGATCTAAATGTCTTAACTACAGATTGAATAAGCTATAGATAAGACGTTCTAATCACCAATCAACAAAAAAAAAACTTAACATGAAGGTATTCTGAGGTCACTTTCTGTCTAAATTAGTGATTTAATTGGTCAGTCGTCTTTTTGATTGACAGTGGCGATCCGTCTATTCTACAGTTGCTTGTTTACATACACATAAGAACCTAAGCGCCTGACATATATTATTTGAGCCTGTGCGTGACATTTCCAACAATTTCGCAGGTGCGTGACTCGCACACATTGAGCATCCTGGACAGCCATTCGGGGCAATGAGAATATTCGCTGAAAATTTAAAGACGCTTTGCGTCAGTATCTATCTACAGAGCGCAGAGTGAAGACTCTGATCAGACTGTGCGGACGCACAGGCTGATCTGAGTCTTTACTTTGCGCACATGTTTAATGGTTGGAAATGTCAAGCATGCGCTCATTTAAGATAAGGTGCATCTTGCAATTCATTCTATGTTTATGTAAATTACTTCACGGAATCTGTTAGAATGAAATGAAACACTTACCGTTGAATATACGCCGTGGTAACAGTATATCATAACACACAGCGGCATGGCAAACACAAACAGGAAGACGCATACCATGTAGGTAAGGGTCTTTGTAGTTCTATCTTCTCTGTCAATACCGCACGTGATACCGGGCGTCTCCAGGCCATAGGATGCCCATCCCGTGAATGGCAACGTCGCCCACGTGAAGCCGCCAATATAGCAACAGATGACACAAAGGACTGCTACCCTTTTAGTAATTTTCGGTGCCAACAGTGGTTTACAGATAACGATGTACCTATCAATGCTGATTGCTGCCAACTGGTAAAGAGAAGAGAGTCCAAAGACAAAGAAGATATAGGCAGTGATTGTGCAGCCTAGAGGTCCAGTCACCCATGTACCATTCAGCGCAGATATCCATGACAACGTATTCCCAACAGCTGCATGAACGAGTGTTGAAGTCGTCAATCCGATGATGAAGACATTTGTTGGGGATCGAAGCTGTTTATTTCTCTTGAACGTGTATAGGACGGTGGTGTTTAAGACAATTCCTATCATACTAACGATCAACAGGAATGCACCAGCTAGTTGGTGAGCCCATAGAGGATAGTTCAGCCTCTTGATATCCAACACAGAAAGTCCTGCATAAGGATCTGGAGGTCCAGTGGTACCGTTTTCTTCTCCGACAACCATTGTTAAACTCTTACGTGTAAACTAAATACCATCATGACCCAGGCTCTTATAGGATCACCATTTATACTAACTACTCCGTTGTTGTATAAATTTACCCTTCCCTTAATCAACAATGTATACCACGAACATTTACAATTTTGCAGGTCAAAATTCTGAATATCCAGCCTATTCTTTATCATACCGTGGATGACGACTGTCTTTTAAGCAACACTATTTGAAGAATAGACCGAATTAAAATGAGAGTATGAATATCAACTGCTTTGGAGGGAATTAGAATTTCTGAAAAGGAATAAAGAGAAAGCAGTTGTAAAGTTAAAAGTAGCTGACAAATTGGTAATTGGCATTTCCAGAGATTCGTGACCTTTTGATCTCTTTTCCAGAACCGCAAATTACTATCAGTGAAATTCCAGTTAAAATAATGGAATAGTAGAATGAAAACTGCTACAATCTGCAAAATAGTAGACATTAATAATCGAAATAAACAAATAACTTGCTCAACCTCTTCCCTATCTGCACATATCTAAAAAAGTATTTATACTTGATATCTACAAAGCTTTGTACATATAAGACAAATGTAGGTAATGAAATGGCAATATCTTTAAATGAACTTTTAGAATATTTAGAAGTCAACGGCCTGGGGTTGTTGTTGTTGTTGTTGTTGTTATCTTTTTCCTTGAACAAGCATTTTACAAAAGAAAGGAATGTACTTAAATTCTAAGAAAAATATCACGATCAAATGAATGGTTGAATAATTGTTGTTTTTACTTTTTTATATAAAATTGTCTAATTGTACTATGTAATACTTTTCTAATTTAACTTTATGATTTAGACTGTAGAAAATTTGGCTTCTTACTTCTTCCCTATTTTTTTTTTTTTTTTTTTTTTTTTGTCATTCTGATACATTCTACTAAACAAGTTTTAAAAAGCATTTATCCAATCGATAAAAGCGTGTTCAATAACTATTGAATTTTTATTTAGGTGATAGGGATTTCCAAAAGACAGGGAGGTGGGGGACAAACAAACAAACAAAACCTAAATAGTTGTATATTTTTGGAAAGGCCTCTAGATCATTAAAGAAACGGGGATGCTTTCAAAGGCAAAGTTTGTTCGACTAAATAACGTTTGAAGTTTGACTTAATGGAAATCTCACACGGTATGTGTTGCCAAGAATACTAATTTCTAAACTTTGTACATTCGTATGTTGGGGCTCGGAAACAAGACAAGTGCAAGCTGTGAGAGCTTGTCTTTTGGCAATCCCTCGTCAAATAAGGATTATATATTTCGCAAAGCATCAACCTTTTCCTTAGTAATATTTTGAATAAATTATTAATTTTATCAAAATTAATAATGTTTGATAACGGCATACTCCGATATTTCATTATCACACAAATATCTTTTTGTTTCTTTCAGATATAATCACATCCTAACAAAAGGTAATAAGCTATCCTTCTGGCCACTGATATTGTAACAAAACTCAAATCAATTTACTCGTACCTTTCTGAGGGGGCGTGGTATGAGAATGAAATATTAGAATATTAAATGTTGTAATTGTAACTGTACTCGTATATTTCAACACTTATGAATAAAACTTTTCTGTTTAAGATTGTTCTATTTAATATGCATGGTGCTATTAGAATTTACCATTTTTTTCACAATTGTTTTTAAAATGTACCATATGGGACATATTTGAAATTGCATTTTTAACAGTCTTCTAATATCAAACCACCATAACAATGTTACATTGTATAAACGTCAAGACAATAATAGAGTAAACACGTTTTTGTTCTTTAAAATATTTGTAAATGTAACTATTCTCGTGCATATAATGGATCAAATAAACATAAATTATACGAAAATGGGATAGAATATATGATCTCTCCGAGGAAGAAACAACAGAGAGAGGGACGTACACACAGACAGACAGACACAGAGTAAGACAGAGTTTGAATAAGAAGATAAGAAATAGTATAATTGTGAAGAGCCAGTTAATTGACGACTCGTTGGTCATGCCATCCGACCTTCGACATGACAATTACACTAACAAATCAAACGGCGTTAATTAGCTCTTAATTGGTTACGTACATTAAAGAAAATGAAAATCTCCGGGGGTGGCCTTAACCTCGTAAAATGAGACTTGAATAAGTTACTAAACACACAAAAAATGCCAGAGATTAATGACGGGGTTCGAAGTTCATTTCCGGTTTAAAGGAGCGCTTTATATCAGTCTTAGTGATAATGATATCTTTATTTAACGAAGGTCATTCATACCAATCAGGCCAAAAATATGGCCCCTTGGGTAAAAGGTATTCCTAAGATTTGGCCTTGTGACCTAGTTTTTGATACTATGTTATCCAAAGTCTAACTTGACCAAGATATCATGGACGCAAACATTCAGGCCAAATATCAATTCAATTGAGCCAAAAATAGGGTCTCCAGAGTAAAAACAAGATATTTCTAAGATTTGACCTAGTGACCTAGTTTTCGACCGCATGTGACTCAAGTCTGAACTTGACTAACATTCTGACCAAATACCAATTCAATTGAGACAAAATTGGGACCTCTTGAGAGCACGAAAGTATTTTAAGATTTGACCTAGTGACCTAGTTTTATACTTCATGAGACCAAAATTTGAACTTGGCTGAAATATCATGGACAAAAACATTCTGGGCAAATAGTTCATTTGAGCTTAAAATATGGCCTCTTAAGTGCACCCAAGATCTAAGTCTAACTTAGCAAATGATCTATTGGTATAGACAGGATTTTACTTTCTCTATTTACTTCGAGATATTTATATCTTAAAGCAATAGGGAAGTGGTCACTTATTCCTATTTTCGGACCAGAAAATTCTCGAACATAATTTGGACAGGAACTATAGATATGATCGATTAAGTTTGAAGAGTTTTTCGTTATTCTTTTAGGAACTGTTATGTGTTGTTGCAATTAAAACTATTTTACCAATTTAGACTAGACCATTTTGTATTGCTATAGAGACATGTAGATGATAAACTGAAATTTATATTGTAATCCCCAAATAAAAGGAAGGTTGTATCATTAAATTCGGCTAAAAGTAACTGATCTTCATATTTATCTAACCACTCTTAATTGCTATAATTGCGATCGATACGCGAAATTAAGTAATAATGGCTTATTATGGGGAAATATAATTTCACCCAAATACTTTCTATATCATCCTGTTCTATATCACTCCTGTATTAATAATCGGAACACACAGTTTGATTATCATTAGATCCTGTACTAAAGTTTAACCATGGCAGTTAGAATGAGACTGATTACAGTTATCGCATGAGAAATGCTTGCTTCATCAATCGAATTATATTGTTGCTGTATCCTCTTTATTACGATTTCGGGATTTACGGTTTGTGGATTCGTTTTGGGCATCATCGAAAATTCGGGCAATTAGAGTAAACTGTGGATGCTTTACTTTTAAATTTTCCCAAGTTTAACATGAGTTCACAGTGGATATCAATGAACGGTTTGAAATAAATCCGTCGGAGGTTCTGTTTTCGACGAGAAATGATTATTCAAGGAAAAAGAAAAAAAATGTACCGCAACTTGTACAACATATCCTCGTTAAGTATGTAATTCGTCGGAACAATAGCTTTATTCAAGCTGTAGTTACGACATTTTGCACACCAAATACATCGATAGTACCATATGACGTCGTTACATAACGACGTTACCTTTAGGCGTAGAACATTGCCTCATAGCGCCTCTTTGATCGTTTCTTATTCAATGATTTAATCTAACCATAGAGACGTATGAAATGTCGATTATTATGATTTACTTAATCTTAACCTATTATATAGAAAAAGTTTTCTATCTTCCAAAGACCAAAGGTGTACATATTTTGAAATTATGCAAATTGATAGCCTATTCGATGTATAAATGTAAAGCATTATACACCCCCTTCCCCAGTAACAGTTGCATCTAAAAGTCAAAACTGCAGACGACTATTTAAAGTTGATAAAATTTTAGAATTTTTATTTCTATGGATAGAAAACATTGTGGAAAATGAAGAAATTATTGCTTGTTACAAGCAATTTCTTCATTTTCAACAATGTTTTGCCCCAGTGTCTTTGTTGCGGGGGAATTGGATGAAGAGGTAAAATAAGACTAGTTACCTATGATAATTGGTGAAGTTTCACAGAAAACCAGATTAGAACTAGAAGGAATATAAAATCTAGAAGTCGTGTTTAAATCTTTCAGTACTTGAAAAACGAGCCAAAATAACAGTTTAGCACATCTATTTCAAATAATTTTATATTTACAAACCGCCTACACTTCTGAAGAGAGCCGCTGTTTACGTCTTTATCATGAAATAATGATACTGATATCGAATTTTATATCACCAAAGCCATTACTTCTGAATTCCAGTTAACCCTTTCCTGTTTTTTGAAAATTTAGACTAGTCCATATCGAAAGAGGTTGCAGACGACAATTTGGATTCAATTCAAAATAAAACCACCTAATGTGGTAGAAAATATCGTGGGAAAGAAGATATTACTTATGTCAAGCAATTTCTTCTTTTTCCACAATGTTTTCTCAAGTATAAAATCACAGTAACGTAAAATCCCGTGTTTAAACAGGAAAGGGCTAAACGACCACATTGAATAATAACCTCCAGGTTACAATATTTCATACAGAATATGACCCCTGTATACCAATAAAGAATTCCCTTATAAAAACTCATGTCGTACTTTGTGTTATTTTGAATAATATTGGATTATTCAACTAAAAACATTAGAACAGTTGTATTTCTCTTCTGAAACGGAGATGCCTAAGCAACATAGATTTCGAACAAATAAACGAGAGTATAAAGTCCATTTCAACAGAAGGATAACATAATAGGTGGCCATGTTTTCAAGTTTTTGTCCTCACCTTTTTGAAACACAATTCACTACTCAATATTTATTTCGTAAAATTAAATGAATCTATTTCGTTCGTGGGTTGAGTTTGTCACATTTCTTTTTGAACCTGTTATTTTCAGTAAGTTTTTTTTTCAAGAGTTTACTTCTTTACACTACCGAATTACTTTTAACAAGAAAACCACGTTTATTTAAATAAAAGAGAAAAAATCAAGGAAAGAAGGGGTGTCCATGGGCCTTTTCGTGGTTATCCTCGATTTTTTCAAACTTATATAAATACTAAGATATTATTTACTTCTGCTGACAAAAACTTTTCAAGTAATACATCTAGTTTTTTTCTATGCTTTGTCAAAAGCGGTGGGGTAATTTACTATGAAACTGAGTTTTGTACCTAAGATGTTCTACTTTCAGTTTTATGTTTAGAGGAGAAATGAGCTTATATATGTACACTTGATATCCAATCCCGAATTGGTATGACGGGAGAAAGATTATTTGTGATCCAATCTTCAGGAATTATCTCCCTTTCTTTAATTGCACTAAATTACTCAATTTCGAATATACCATCTTTACAAGATTGTATAACAGATTTACACTACACTTTAAATGCTGCTTTTCATGTATGATTCATTTAGATAACATAGTGGTATACTCAAAACTTTTTTAATGTGGAAACATATTCCAAAGGGTTGGATTTATCAGCCCTTTAAATTGAGAACTGCAGTGAAATTGAGAAAATAAACTTATAACTATACCAAATATGCATTTTTTGCTGCAATTTCTTATAATTAGTCATAAAAGTGATTGTTGTGTAAGAATCAAAATACATTTCAATGTCTTAAATGTCAAGGTTACGGGTCGAGGTCAAGTGTCAAAATGAGATCCGATGCCTTTGTACGGGCTAATTTCCTAGAAATCTAAATTTATTTCAGTACATTTTCACCAAGTTGTGAGTAGGTGAACATATATGCGGAAAAAAACAAAGCAAAGCTCAAAATTCAAGGTCAAAGTTGATGAAAAATCCTAAATTATTTGGACTGGGTGAATCATGTTATATTTGATAGTCTATATTCATGGAAATCAAGTCTACTGTTCAGTTTCAACTCCAACGAAAAGAAAGAAAGATTCAATTTGTAAAAAATCCAAAGGTCAAATGCTAAGATCAAAGCTCGAATAATAATCAGAATAATATTGATGGAATGAAATTTCTTACATTTCAGAATGAACTTTAAAGTATTTCTTGACAGCAGTTTAAGCTAAGCTCAAGGTTTGCAAGCAGAAAGAATGAATTAAGTATTCATATTTGCTCTAATTTCAAGGCCGCCGTCATAGCGCAGTTGGTAGCGCGTCGGACTGTCAATCTCGAGGTCCCGGGTTCGATCCCCGACGGCGGCATTCATCCTTTCCGACTATTTGTCTCTCACCAATTGGTCGATAATCGTAGACCTATGTGGGATAGCAGCTGGAGGCTAGAAAAGGATGTAATGGTAGTACTGGTGTGAGAAATACCAGGATTCCATTGTTAGGTGCTCCAGCCGCCGCGATATAACTGTAAGATTGTTGAAAGCGGCGTAAAACCCCATTCAAATCAAATCAAATCTAATTTCAAGGTCACAGGCCATTGTCACAAGTGCAAAAATGAGAGAAGTGGTTCAAGTTTTTAAATCAAGTTTTGATAAAAATAGTTCCAAGGATAGGGCCTCATATATCACATTTGCCAAGGACATGTGACCAATATAAAATAAATATTTCAGACAAGCACTTATAAAACAAATACAAGCGAAATGGCACATAATTAGAAATGAAGAATGTCTAAAAAGAAATAAAAAACGGCTGCAAAGATATCGGTTAAAAATGTGACATTGGCCGTTTCATCCCCATTTAATAAATATCCCTAATAGCGCCTACATATTAAATGTGTTTTCACTTGAAAAGCTTTCAAGAAGACGGGAAACTTTATGTTTTCGGGATGTTCACATGTCTATTGCTGACAGTTACCTACTTTCTTTATATGGCATTGCTACTTTAATAGTAATGAAGCAATAAAAAAAGTATCCAACTTTAGTATAAAGGAAAAGTAAAATTTCTAAATAAGTCATAGAGATCTTATTAACTTTTTTAAACATTTTACTTGAATGTGTAACAATATTTCGGCACGTTAAAGAGATGGGTAAATGGCAGTTCTTTAGAACTCATAGAATCACCAGGTGACCCATCCTTCAAAATTGAAAAGAAAATGCCTAATGTTTTTGCAAGCGAATTCGGTCTTTGTTTCACCATAGGACGTATTACTAAACAAGGCCCGATTTGACCCCATAGGTAAATATGCTGTGATTGTGCCGGTAAGGAAAAACTACAGGCACCATGGGCAGCTGCACATAGGTTCAACTTATCACTGTAAAGGCGTCGTTTCAGTGGTTTTAAACCTACGACAGAAATGGCTTCCTTATGCCCGAAATTCACCGAACTAGCAAGAAATGAAAGATATATTAACTTCATGGTTATTTTGGATGCATTGATGAATCGTAAAACACATTAAAACACAAGTATTCTATTTATATCTGGTTTGGCCGACAATTGGCTGCGGCTTCAATATAAAACAATATATACACAATAACTAAAAATAACGGGGCTGCCGACACTTGTTATTGGCAAGCCCCTAACGCAACATACTAATAACTGTCCGATGTGGGCGAATACATAACAAACAACAATGGCCAACGTGGGCCAAAATACAGTAGGCAACAATGTCCCAATGTGGACCAATAGACAAGCAATATGTACCCACTGGGTCAACAATCGGCAAAGACCATCATTAACATTTCTTACATTACCCAGACTTGCCTCAACCTAGGCAGTTAACAGATTACATGTTTTCATCAACCCATTGCAGGTTTATGGTACAAAAAATATTAAATAGAGAATGCCTCTGTCACCAACCTCGGGGATCGATGGTTAGTAAATGAGACACAACACTATAATAACACCGTTTAGTACACTTTAGACTGCATTTAGCCATCCAATCGACACTTGAACCAAGTGTATTTTTTGCTCACTGCCAAACAAACTGGCACGCCAAATCAGCCAGATTGCCGCCAATTTATTTTATGGGCGAAATGGTCTTTTTGTGCATATCTAGCAAAGGTTTAGTTAAATCACGCCTTTTTTAGAATTCGTATGTCGACACCGCTTATCTCATATGCATTTGACCCGATTTGTCGAATGAAAACAAAGGACAACAACCACCAAGATGAAAAACGTCAATTCACGGTGTAAGGGCAAATACGTATATCTATAGAACTGAGCTTACAGATTCGAAAATCGGTTAATAGCCCAGTTGACGTCGATATGACGTTGTTCAGATTCGCGAGCAAGCTATCGAACTCATCTTAACCCTTTCCTGTTTCTCAAAATTTTAGACTGGCCCAATCTGAAACACGTTGCAGACGACCATGAAAAGTGAGTGCAATTTGAAACAAAACCATTCTATGTGGTATAAAATATTGTGGTAAAAGAAGAAATTGCTTGTATCAAGCAATTTCTTCTTTTATCATAATATTGTTTTAAGTATAAAATTGTATGGACGTAAAAACCAGTGATTGTACAGAAAAGGTTAAACTGAAAGCGTCAACTGTTTGACTGTACCTCAATCGCCTGCAGCCTTCCGGGCGTAATCTTAAATAGATTACCTGGGTATGTACACTCTTAAGGAAATACCACGTTTTATTTCGATAATCGATCTTTGAATTTTGCAAATCTCTTTGTCAGCGTATTGTTTTCAACACTAAATGAGATGGAATGAAAAACCAAATCCTCTTTAATTCGCGAGAAGAAGAAAAAAACATCAATACCTCTTTTAAGACGTATTGCTTAGCAAGTCTATGTCTTGTTTGATGTTTGGAATGTATTGGTAAAAAAACCTCCAGCTTAAGCTTAATCATGTGGGTTAATCGAACATGAGAGAAAATCTTTGTATGTCTGGAACTTAAAGCGATCAAAATGGAAGTAAATTTATTTCATGTACACCCCATCAGGAAACTCGGTTATTGAAATGGCAAGATTAGTGATCGTACTCCTACAATACTTTCAGTGCTTTGGTTTATAAAATTTTCGTAGTTCGACCTTGTTTAATTCCTCTTGGTATTTGGATTGAGCTGATTATTTTAGTTCCCTTGCGACGAAGGGTTTAAACTATAGAACTTGTTTTAGAACGGTTCAAATTGAAAGAATTTGCAGACCACAATTTTAATTCGATGTAATGTTAATTTTTAGTCTTTTGGGGACAGAACATGTTGTAGGTAATGAAAAAATTGCTTGTTACAAGCACTTTCTTCTTTTTCTGCACTGTTTTTCTTTTCTTTTTTTTTTCTTAAGAGGCGTCAAAAGCGTCCTTGTGTGGTGATGGATTGAACCCACTTCTACCCATAAAGATAGACTAATTTTGGCTATTAAGTACCTTGTCCACTTGCAAACCCATTACCACCGAATCATCATTGAGGCACAAATGTCACTCGGCTTCATAGACAGTATTTAGACGTTTGCTAATTTCACCATATATAAAAATATGAAAATGCGAGACTGTCCTAAGCTTTAAACTCAGTAAATCTTACTTGATATTGAACTGATTGTATAGGGTTTAACGCACCTTTTAACAGTATTTCAGTCATATTGTGGCGGCTGGGGCACTTAACATTGAATTCCTGGTATTTCTCAAACCAGTACTACAATTACATCCTTTCTTAGCCTCCAGCTGCCATCCCACTTAGGTTTATGATTATCCACCCTTTGGTGAGAGACAAATGTCGGAAAGGAAAGGTGCCGCCGCCGATATGGAACTGAGACATGTTTGTACAGTGATATGTGAATAAGAATAAAAATGCATGTTTTATGGTTCATCGACAAAGAAGGGATTATAGTAATATTACCTAGAACGGAAAAAGAAATACATCTCAAAGTACACTTTGCAAAGTAGAATCGTGTAAGCCAATTTAATCAAGAAATTTAGATTTGGGGGAAAAAACAAGGGTGCTTAAGCACCATATTGGACATAATGAAAAATCTTTAGTGAAGCCTTCTCCCCTGAAACTTAGTATTTGATATAAATGCTTTTTGGCAAAAATGTTCCTTGATGGACCTCTCTTATAGGTTTTAGCAAGAAGATTTGATCGGTCTAAAACACGGGGTTATGGGCATGGCCTATCAGGACTATATGGAAGATATGTTAAAATGTTGTTGGATTTTTTTTTTATCATTCTTTTAACCATTTATTGGGTGCAAATGTTTTGACAGGAATGTTCATCTGGCGTGCATATTTCAGATCTGAAGAAATAAAGATCGGGCAAAAAATGGTGTTTTGGTGGGGCTGATCAGCATCATATGGGATATATACCGATTCGTCTTCTCTGAAACTGCTAGAATATGAGTTGTAAATGAATGGAAATTTTACTTTTGATCATCAACTTGATTTACCTTTGACCTTAATCTTTGGCCTTTGACCTTCAGTCTGATTCTTTAAATCAATTATTGAGCTGTATCATGTCATCTAGAGTAGCAGGGGGAATTGCCATTCAGTATTATTTGAAAAACAAACTCCCGTAGTGATTTATTTTTCACCTGGTATCAAATTTAACCTATGACCCTTGCCTGTTCGAACTATTTACCCTATGAATGTATTAGCTCACCGTTTTCCTGCTTTGACATTTGCTCTTCCTCTTTAGTTTTTAGCCTGAGATTGCGTAGCAGTCTGAGGCTAAAGTTTCCAGGGTAAAATTTCAACCCAAGCAGAGTTTAATGGAAAAATGTAAAAACATCTAACGCAATAGATATAATATTCTGCCACGTGGAAAGTAGAGCGGGCGAATTACATGACTGCGAGTATAGTTTTATACGCCCGATTGAGGCGAAAAAGACGAAGGCGAGATATGACTAATTGAAAGATGTCGGCCTCCTAGTTCGAACCTGTCTACATGCTCCATTCCCCCCCCTCTCTCTCTCTCTCTCTCTCTCTCTCTCTCTCTCTCTCTCTAGCTCCACTGGCTGAAAGCCAACGGGCTTTTGTCATGATGAGGTGTCCGTCGTCCGTCAACTTTTACTTTAAAAATATTCTTCTCAGAAAGTACTGAACATAATTCAACCAAAATTCACAGGAAGGATCCTTGGGTGGCATTTATCAGATTCAGTGTCCCCTAGCGCACAAATTGGCAGATCTGCGCATAATCGACATTAGATTTGGGTAGAAAGTGACACCTCCGCTTATCCAACCATCGAACTTTTTCTGACCAGGTTATATATCTCCTGTATACATATCTCAGGCTTTCAGTACTTTCAACGCTTTGATTCAATTATTTAGCCTAGGACTGTATCAATGCAAAATAATTGATGAAGACAGTTTTGGCATCATGATTAATCCCTGATCTTGGCCTTTGACTTGCTTTCTTAATTTCTGATTTATAAAATCTACATCAGTAGAATATTAACCATATTTGTTGAAATGGGAGTATCTCTCGTCTGACATCATATATTGAACCGCTGACTGACCTTGACATTTGAGCTACTTTCTGAAATTTTATTGTTATCTTAGAGTAGATCTGTATTAATCCAAAACTATTTTTCGATAAGTTCGATTGACTTTCGCCTTGAATGGCTGAGCTCTGACCTACTTTCTGAAAAAATGAATCTTTCACATTTTGTCTCTATCATCTCGAATACACAAGCAAATGGTGATTGGTTTTTCATCTGATGTAATGCTCAGCCTTCCGATATTAACCTTGGCCTTCGAATACTTTTTTAAAAAAATTGAAGTTTTATGTCAAGGGCAGTTATGAGTCAAATATAGATAATTTAATTTTTAGTTTCGTCTATCAAAAACGAGCGTTCTGATTGGTCGAAAAAAATTATTAATAAATCCATAAACAAAATTTGAGGACGCAGCGATTTTATATGCTTCCGCACAAAATAGTCCCATACACAAAGGTATCAAAATTTGTAAAGCTTTTGGTTTTTTCGCTCGATGCTATTAATTTATAAGAAATGAAGAGAATATTTTTTTTGTTTTCATGGAGGTATGAACCGAAAAACCTAATCACACAATGTATGAATCCGCTTTGCGTATTCATACAGTGTGATTAGGTCTTTAGGTTTATACCTCCATGCAAACAAAAAATATTCTCTTCATCTCTTAATAGAAAAAAAAAGACAATTTACCAATCGATGGCCCGGCAGACCCACTCCGTTGTTCCCGCCCATAGTCTCCGACAGGAAGTTCCGCTTAGAATTTAAAGGGAGATATTTTTTGAAAATTCATAGCCAGTAGTAACAAGAAATAAAATAGGTGATTTGCGACTTACATTCGTAACTACAGCTGCTGTAGTTACGATGTTTTAGTCGCTAAACAACCAAGAATGCTTCACAAAAATGGTGGCCAATATCGGCCTTCTCACCCTTTCTAAATGAATAATTTGATTTGTCGATTTGATTGGGCAATTGCCTCGATTGGGCAATTTGCTTTCACCTAGCAAAAAACGAAGTCTTACTCTTGAAAATGGCTTCCTTTCTGAAAACTTAAATCAAT
Source organism: Fragum fragum (assembly GCA_946902895.1). Classification (NCBI taxonomy): domain Eukaryota; kingdom Metazoa; phylum Mollusca; class Bivalvia; order Cardiida; family Cardiidae; genus Fragum; species Fragum fragum. The sequence continues at coordinate 28,465,546 of OX336365.1, forward strand.
ATAAGTACATGATAGATTTATGTAATAATTATTGAATAAAATGGTATTGCATTTCCGTTGGCATGAAGGTGAATTTAGGCTTGACCTTTGACATACTTTCTAAAATGTTTAATAAAGGTTGATGAATTCTGTAAATTTTGTTGATTTATTGCATAGATTAAGGTCAAATAATGAACAAAATACGGAATTCGTGTTAATGAAATATCAATTTTATTACACACAATATCTAAAACAGACAAAAACTCGGTAGAGCCTCGTTTGTATGTTTATAGATGAATCGTTTGATCAATTCGGAATTTCAATGACCTCTCTTTCCATATCCTCTATTTATTTATAAAAGGAATGGGAATTGAAAAAAGTAATAATGACACATCGACTTGTAAATATATTCCTTTGCGTGTGTTATTGATTAACTATGAGGTAATCGTGTGGAATATTTACATCTTTCAAAAAAAAAAAAAAAATGTTGTAAATACAAGTTCATGCTGATCTATTCGAATCTCCCCGTCCTGTTTCTTTATGAAACAGGACGTGCCCATGCGAGCCCAAATCGGTGCCCACCGGATATTGTTTGAATAACTTTATTATTTTACCTACGGCTTGGGAGGGAAATTAACCCTTTTGATATTTTGGCACAAAGTTAATGCTATAACACTAGTCTAATGAGTATAAAAATAGGCTGAAGCCTTTTCGTTACGCCAAAAGTGGCGTGATGTAATGTATTTTATGGCGTAAATTTACAACTGACGTTAAATATTCGCGGAATATCCTAAATCTATGAATTGCAAGAAATCGAGTGTTAGTTTTGTAAACTGTATATCTAATTTATGTCCATAAATAATCGAATTTATACACCTCGTAATCTAAAACAGATACAATCTTTACAAAACATCGTATTTTCTATTTAGATATGACTCGTTTGATACACTCTGTATTTCTATCATTACCTCTCATTCATTATCCTCTTTATCATAGCGGGTCTACCATAGCTTTTTGCAAACAGCTAGATAGTTGGCCAGGGGAAGATGTTTTCGAAATAATGTAATCCTTAGTTTCGTCTATCAAAAATGGGCGTTCTGATTGGTCGAAAAAACTTATTCATCACTCCATGAACAAAATTTTGAGCACGCAGCAATTTTGTACTCTTCCGCACAAAATAGTCCCATACAAAAAGGTAACAAAATTTGTAAAGCTTTGTTTTTTTTTTGTTTTTTTTTTATTCGCTCAATGCTATCAAATTATAAGAAATGAAGAGAATATTTTTTTGTTTTCATGGAGGTATGAACCGAAAAAAATTTCGGTTCATACCTCCATGAAAACAAAAAATATTCTCTTCATTTCTTAAATGTAACTGGAAGGATTTCCATGCAGGCGTTTGTTTGCCGAAGTAGGTCAATGTCAAAGGCTGGAAACGGGATGAAATCAATGATGCCACACGTTTCGTGTAAAACAGAACTTATTCTCTCTCAGCGTCAGATCGTTACTTGCACAGAAACCGCATGCCATATACAAAATTGGATTTGACAATTTTGTACGCTGTTCGTGCGATTCAGGAATAGTCTTAATTAAGTGCTTCTAATTAATGAACCCAGTAAGCAGTAAATGTAATGAAACTCTTCCCAGATATAATGGTGGCGACGTATCGGTTTCATCTTCAGCCAAAAATAAACGCAAATGGGAGCGTATAGATAGGATTGTTTTGTAATTTACCCTTTACTGTTTTCAAAATTTTCCGAATTCAAAGAGGTTGAAGAAGACAACTGAAAAAAATAGCCATCATATAAGAAATAAACTATTGTGGAAAAAGAAGAATTTGCTTTTAATAACAAGTAATTTCTTCATTTCCTTCAAAGTTCTCAAGTATAATATCACAGGAATGTAAAAATCAGCGATTGTACTGGAAAGAGTTTATCTTTCGTAAGTTTTATTGACATTGCTGAAAGTTTACTACAGATGGTAAAATTGAACTGAAAACCAAAATATAATTTAATGTTTCGAAATAATGTAATGTTTAGTTTCGTCTATCAAAAACGAGCGTTCTGATTGGTCGAAAAAATTATTCATTACTCCATGAACAAAATTTGAGCACGCAGCAATTTTGTACTCTTCCGCACAAAATAGTCCAATACAAAAAGGTATCAAAATTTGTAAAGCTTTTTTTTTTTTTTTTTTGCTCGATGCTTTTAAATTATAAGAAATGAATAGAATATTTTTTTGTTTTCATGGAGGTATGAACCGAAAAACCTAATCACACAATGTATGAATCCGCTTTGCGTATTCATACAGTGTGATTAGGTTGTTCGGTTAAAACCATCATGAAAAAAAAAAAATATTTTTTTCATCGCTTATTATAAATAACTGAATTATAGAAATTTATAACTTATTTATAACTTATTTGCACAGTATTTTTGGTGCATTTATTAACCTTAAAAAATTGCAAAGGTCTCGGGAATGCAATAACCCGTTGGATATTTTAGCTAACAAAGCGTCAGCTTTGATAGCTTAACTTAACAAACAAAATTTAAGGGTCTTCTCAAAGTTCAACGAGTGCAAACTGCCACTGTTAGGCTTAACCACTAAATCGGTGGAATGCATACGCCATAAGAAGTAGTCCTTATATATTTCAGGAATATTGCGAATTCTATTCAAATTGAAGGGAACTCTTTCAAAAGCGTGCTATTTAACCCATTCCAACTCAATCCCGCCTTTTAAGCATCTCAAGAAAAATCGCGTTGGAAAACATTGTGGACAATGAAGGAATTGCATGTACCACGCAATTTCTTCAATGTCCACAACGTTTTCAATCCTATAAGGGAAAGATTTTCTAAATTCAAACAACTTATAACTGTCCTCTGCAACTGGTTTTCAATTTGAACCAGTCTAAGATTTTGTCATGTTGTAATGGGTTAACTCCAGAGATACTTAAATCGCGTAAACCTTTGAAAAAGAAGATTAAACCATGCTTTGCTAGCTTGCAGTACTTTCAGTACTTTGATTGATATTACACGTATTATACATGTACTACTTCGATATTTAACGGGGTTATTTTACAAAATTTATAGGACGTTACATAAAAAAAAGTTTTCAAGAGTTGCTACTTTTTTTGTATGGAACTATTTTGTACGTTAGCATACAAAATGACCGGTGCTTAAATTCTTGTTCGTGGAGTAAGAATATTTTTTCACCAATCAGAACGCCCGTTTATGATAGACGAAACTATAAATTAAATCATTACTTGATAATAATTGCAGGCGACAGCCACTGTCCCCAGACATAGCAGTTCAACAGTGGTGATAAAGACATAATTTTGTAACATATTCGGGTGAACGTAAGTTAGATCAGGAAATGTAGGCAAACCGTTAGTAAACAACCTGACCGTTTTAACTGAAGCTTGCAAAGGCTGTAGTTACGAAGTTTCAAGGTTCAATTCCTATTTAAATGAATTGTTTGATTGGTCAACCGATAGTTGATTGAGTCTTTTTCGATAGTCTTTTTCAATATAGTTTGTCAGGACCAAAAAGGGTCGTAACTATAGTTGATTGAAGTTGTGTTTGTAATGCACCGTGTTGGACCAACGATAAAATGTGGAAATGAGTCTGTCTTTTAATTGTTAAAACTTTGGCCTCAGCCAAGCACTGTGACTTGGGTATCTTATCTACAATATTCTTCCCCATTCACTGAATTTAGACGATTCGTTAACAGATGAGAGATTTATAGAAACCCGTTTTACATAATTCTCAGTACTTTGTCACGATTGTCATTGTAACTATTGTTATATTCAATTGCTTGTATACCCCGGTTAGGGGCCTGAAAGCTAATAAAGTATATTGAATTGAATTGAATTGATAGCGGTGTTCCGTCAAGTTCAATCCGATAAAAACGCGTTGACGGTAATATTGATCATTGGTACTGAATACGGATAAAACCGTGCTTCGTCGCTGATATAGGTCTTTTTTGGTCCATTTCAAGCGAATAACGCGAGTCATTTTCGGTGTTTCGGAATAAATGCAACTTTTGCATTCTTTTGCGCAGTTCCTTGAGCTAAATATAATCTTGGTGACCAATGGTGACCTATATCAATCAATTTACGGATCGCTGGCTCCGCCCACTGAGCTCCGACATGAAATTCCACTAGGATAGTTAATGCTTATTTAAAAAAAAAAAAAAAAAAATATGACCACTTACACGTAAAACAAGAGGTCCATTAGGGCCATGAGACGATCTACTGGCTATCAAGTTTTCCGTTAAAATAATCTTTAAGATAATATTTAAGAAAGCTTAGTGCTTAACGAGGAATGCTTTGAGGAGAATACAAGTAACACTATGTACTTTATTGTAATTATGAGGTTATTTCAAATAATACCTTAAGGCCCCATTTCCCGTGATACTTAATTGTTTGTTTAATCGTTCTGTGGAACTTTCAAGAGAATACGAAAAAAGATGGGGACTTCTTTATTTCAACTAGAATATTTTTTAAAAAATAATATGACCCCTTTTTACATGATTCTTGACGGATCTTACCAAATTATGAAAATAATCATTCTGTGAAAGTTTTAAGTGAATCAAGTGAAATCTAGGGATATCACTGTGTTAACTAGAATATAAAAATAAGTTTTTCATAAGGCCTCTATTCAGGTGATACTTGCCGAATCAGATCCACTGTCAAAATCAACAATCGTATTGATTGGACAATCAATCTTCATAATCTGTGGACTTTATTATATAATTGAGGATTTTATTAAGAAAATTCCATAGGGCCCCTGTTCCCGTCATACAGAACAAACGAAATTTCAAATGGAAAAAAAATCTAATGAAGGTATAATCATTCTTTAAAAGTTTAAAGAGAATCAGTGAAAACAATTTACTGAATTGAGTCAAGAAATTTTTGTAATACAATTTTCACAGCACCCTTTTCCAGTGAAACTTTACAGATCAGACCAAATTTGTAAAGGGACAATCCTAATGATAGTTAAGTCATTCTGAAAGTTTAAAAAGAGAATGGTGGAAACCGAGGACTTTATTGTGATCATGACGGTTTTTTTTTGTTTGTTTGTTTGGGGGTTTTTTTTTGTAATAAGATTTCCATAAGGCCCCTTTTCTCGTGGAACTAAACAGATCAGACCCAATTTTCACAGGAACAACAAAAACTATGGTACAATCATTCTTATAAAGTTTGAAGATAATCTGAAAAAGACCGAGGGCATTGTTGTGTTAATGAGGATTTTGTAATAAATTTTCATACAGCCCATTTTCCTGTGATACTCGACAGACGAGATTCAATTTGTAAAGAAACAGCTCTAATGATTTTTCAAACATTCTGTGAAAGTTTGAACGGAATCCGATGAAAACTGTGGACTTTATTGTGGTACAGAATTTTCTAATGAAATCTTCATAAGCTTCGTTTTTTTTTGTTTTTTTTTTTTGTGATACTAGACGGATCAGTTCTAATGTCGACATCAAAGATCGTAATTAATGTTGTCATTCTGTTAACGTTTGAAGAAAATCCGATGAAAGCTCTGGACTTGATAACAAGGATTTTTTTCTGAAATTTTCATAAAGCCTTTTTTACCGTGTTTCTTGACAGTTCAGACTCCATTTCAAAAAGAAAGATCGTTGTGACCTTACAATCATTCTCTGAAAGTTTCAACAAAATCTGTTCAAAGCTGTCGGCGTAACGAGGATTTCTAATTAGATTTTCATACATGTTACCTGATGGATAAGACCCACTTTCAAAAGGAAATTTCCTTACAATAGTATAATAATTCTGTGAGGCAATGACGAAAATCCGATGAAATCTGTGGACCTTATTGTATCAACTAAGATTATTTTAATTAAATTTTCATTAGGCCCCTTTTCCTGTGTTTCTTTACGGACCAGACCGAATTTCGAAAGGAGCAATGCTATGATGGTACACTCAATTTGTGAAAGTTTGAAGTGAAAACGGTGAAATCCGGGGACATCGTTGCATTAAGGAGGATTTTATCAGTCTTTTATAAGGCCCTTTTCCAGTGATACTTGACGGATCAGACGCACTTTCGAAAGGAACAGTTCTTTTGGTGGTACAATTATTCTGTGAAGTTTGAAGAGATTTTTCTTTCGAAAAACTTGACTTGATTTTTAATCGAACTATTATAAGGCCCCTTTTCCCGTATTTCTTTACGGATCAGACCCAATTTCGAAAGGATCCATATGATGGTACAATCAATATAATAATCGATCGAAGGGATAATATTTATCTAGAATATCTCAGGAAAGTAGGTCATTTGCCCCACTTGGTACGACAAAATGACCAATGTTGGAGTCAGAGACACTTCTGTTCTAAATGACTTGATTGGTCCATTTATTCTTTGGTTGACAGTCACGATCCGTTAATTGACTCCCAGCAACCAATGGTTGGCTATTCCACCAACTGTATTCAAAAAGAAAAAAATGTATTTCTGTAAAAGAAATTTTCGACAGCATAATATGCTACGATTTTGGCCAAGATAATGATTGAAGACACGTTTCTGTTATATATTTGAGAATTAAGAACGTCACATGTGATGAAATCGCATATTTTTTATGCCCCCCTCGAAAGATCGGGGGCAAATTGTTTTACCATTGTACGTCTGTCTGTCCGTCATTCAGTCTTTCCGTCTGTCTGCAAAACTTAACCCAAAAACTTAACATTGTCCATTACTACCAGCCTATACAAGATACAATGCTCATATTTGGCAATTTATTCATTATCCAAAATTTTTAGAGCTGTTTTCTTGAGAGGCGTCAAAAAGAGTCATTTTGTTGGATTGGGTTAAGCTGAAGTGGAAATTTAAGTAAGTAAATACCGATCTGGGGGCGTTCTAATCAGATTGTCATTGCCTTCTGTTTAAGGTAGAGGCAGGATGTCGACGATTTCGCCATCGTGGAGATCTGTTCTTACAGATCATGGTAGATGTCGGTGTAGTAACTTTTAGAAACGTTCTCTTTAATTCATTATTCAATCAAATCGTTCGATATTAGCTACTATCATTTGCTATAGATGTATTCTTCGAACAAACACCGAACAGTCATTGAGATAATATCACGGTCAAGGTATGCAAGCTCGACAGAAATCCTTAATTAGTGATTTTGTAAATGGTAGAAATTACAGCACGACAATGTGACTCCAACATTGGATATTTGATTATTTGTCGATCGTTTTTCGAATCTATTTACAAACTTGCAGAAATATCCCCCCCCCTTTTTTTTGTAAATTGTCCTAATTTTCAAGGTTGGGACTTTAGATTGCTTGAAAAATTAAACGGATGACAATCGTTGCTCTTATGGCCAGGGTTTATCCACCAGTATTTCAAACATTGAAATCTGAAAATATTTTTCTCCGAAGGGTCACACTAAAAGATGCCCTTTGAGATTGAACGGGTCCTACAGATCATATGGAATTTTCACACACCCAATGAGTATTTGACCTTTTATTCAAAGCTCGTTTTAGACAGTTTTTTCTTCTTACTTTGTAATATTTGAGATGGATTCTATATATTAAGAATGTTGTTGATTATCCATAGCTCAGGTAATTGGCCGGAAGTACTTGGCATATCTCTTTATCAATGATCTTCAAACAAAGTCACAAGCAAATGTATTTCTACAAATAAGTACTTTTTGTCAGCCAAATTTTTATCTATTGCTTATACTTTTTTTATTTTGTATTATTTTCAGTTACAAAAGAATTTTTCAGGTGCAAATGATTTCGATCTCATCAACTGGGTTGATTTTTTGTTTATGTTTAAGAGATGAAGAGAATATATTTTGTTTTCATGGAGGTATGAACCGAAAACCCTAATCACACTGTATGAGTACGCGAAGCGGATTCATACAATGTGTGATTAGGTTTTTCGGTTCATACCTCCATGAAAACAAGAAATATTCTCTTCATTTCTCATAATTTAATAGCATCGAGCGAAAAAAACAAAAGCTTTACAAATTTTGATACCTTTTTGTATGGGACTATTTTTTGTGGAAGCATACAAAATCGCTGTGTGCTCAAAATTTTGACCAATCAGAACGCTCGTTTTTGATAGAGGAAACTAAAGATTAAATTATTAATAAAAAGAAACTACATGTAGTGTGTAGCCCTAAAACGATTTGATTCTTATCAAAAAGGTAATGTTAGTATTTCAAAGGGCGACTTCTTGGGACTTAGTAGCCTTAAATCCAGTACCACACAATACCGCTTTTATGACCCACTGAAGAAAAATATATAAGACATTATGGCTAAAGGAGAACTTGCTTTTAACAAGCCACATACGTTTCCGGGAATATCATTCTATTGTACCAATACACAAGTGGGCCAGAGGCCCTGGCGCTCACCTGAGATAAGGCTCTTTTTTTCTTTAAGGCCTAATACAAACTGTATTGGGAGAAGACCTCCTTTAACATTAAACTAAAATCAACAAGCCCAATTCGGTTTAAATTGGCCAAATAGTTTTGAAAGGGTTGCCTTCTTTTTTTTCTATTTAAGCCTAATCACCCTGTGGCTCTCAAATTTGAAAGAGGTCAATGTACTGATGCTTCATTCAAAATTCAAGATTCTTCAACTTCTGGGTCAGAAAGAGATGTTTTTTTGTTTTTTTTTTCATTTTACTATTGTTGTCACAGCAACCAGATTTTTCAACTGATTAAATTCTTTGGTATAAATCAGCCCAGTGGTTTGGGAGATGTCGTTTTAAAATCCTTCTTTATTTCTATTTAAGCCCCATCCCCCTGTGGCTCCGTCCCTGGGTACCCGAGGGCGATGATTTTAGCAATTCTGAAAGAGGTCATTGTACTGATGCTTCATGCAAAATATAAAGGCTCTACGCCGTCTAGGTCAGATGATGATAATTTTCGAAGTTTTCATTCAGTTTTGCTGCACTGGCAACCAGAGTTTTTAACGGATATCAATACTTTTAGCTATTTTAAAGGGCACCGTCCAAGGAAGATTCCCACAGAATTTGGTTGAATTCCGCCCTGCTGTTTTGGAGAAGTCGTTTTAAAAATTCTTTATTATTTCTATTTACGACCCACCCCCTTGGGCTCCGCCCCTGGGTCCATGAGGGCGATGATTTTTGCAATTCTGAAAGAGGTCATTGCACTATTGCTTCATGCAAAATATAAAGGCTCTACGCCTTCTAGGTCAGGAGGAGATCATTTTTGAAGATTTCATTTAAAAAAATCAATTTTGTTGCCTTGGCAACCAGAGTTTTTAACGTATTTCAATTCTTTAAGCAATTTTTAAAGGATACCACCCAAGGAACTTTCCCACCAAATTTGGTTGAATTCCGCCCAATGGTTTGGGAGGAGATGTCGTTTTGAAAATCCTTCTTTTTTCTATATAAGCCCAACCCCACCCCTTGGGCTCCGCCCCGGGTACCCGAGGGTGATGATTTAAGCAATTCTGGAAGAGGTCATTGTACTGATGCTTCATGCCAAATATCAAGGCTCTACGCCTTCTGGGTCAGGAGGAGATAATTTTTAAAGTGTTCATTTAAATTTCAGTTTTGTTGCCATGGCAACCACAGTTTTTAACGGATTTCAATTATTTTAGCAATTTTAAAAGGGCCCCACCCAAAATTTGGTTGAAATCCGCCAAACGGTTTGGTAGGAGATGTCATTTTAAGATTGTTGACACACGAACGACAACGCACGACGGACGCCGGATAGAGGACGATCAAAATACCTCACCATGAGCACTTCGTGCTCAGATGAGCTAAAAAGAGATTGTAGGGCGTGGTTCAATAATTATTATGAAATCGAAAAAGATTCTAATATTCCATGACCGTTCATATTTGATTTCCCAAATTCTTAATCTAAAGATATGTTATTGGAATGTGACAAAGATTTACCGTCAAAGTAACTCATCTATTTTAGAAAAGTAGCCGCTGATTAACGGAAAAATAGCTCTACAGAAAATTTGAAAAATTCTAAAGACGACTGATTTAAGTTGGGGGTTTAGAAAACAATTCTGAGTGGAAAACATAGTTAGCCATGAAGAAAACCCTTATTACAGGGTATTCCTGGCCTTTATTTCCATATTTTTTAAGGACTTTTATCCTTGTAGGTTTCGAAAATCCGAAATTATGTGGACTTTGGTTAAAGGTTATGAAAATCTATGTTAACACTGGAAACATTTCAAATCCATTAACACATATGCACTAAGTACCAAAGAACAAACAAAATATCTAAAATAACATTGATTTCTTCTTCCTCCAAAATTGTGATAATCTATTTCTCCTTTTACAACTATGTTTTCTGTAGCATTATATTACGGAGGCTTCAAAAGGCGTCATTAAGTGGTAATGGGTTAAGCCCTATAGTTTCAATATTCGAAATTGGTAGCTAATGATTTTCGGGCGGTAACAGTCCCTGGTATGGAAACAGAAATAAACTCAATATTGAAGTTGAAACACTTCCCTAGGAGAGAAATATTTAAAGTAAAGTTAAAAAGAAAGTTGTTAGGAAGATTATACTCTAAAAACTAGAAGTAGTTTTCATAGTTCTCATAATACAAAACGCATTCATCTTTAAAATATAACTTTTTAATATATAAACATATACATATAAACATCAATTCCATTGATATGTACTCATTTTCAGCTGCATAATTTCTAATAGTACACAGGAATAATAATTCAAGGAGTTTCTGTAATTTTATTACAGAACCACAATTTACTAAAGAATTTGCAAAATTTCAGACAAGATGATTTGACCTCTTTATAATAATAATAAGATAAGTCCAAATTAAATGAAGCTGAAGGGGACAGAATCAGAAGGAGGGTGTTTTACTGCAAACAAGGGTGAAATTGCTAATAACAGGCAATAAACATATCATTAATTGAATATAAAACAAAGAAAGACATTTTGTGCAAACTAACATAGGGAAAAAAACAATTTTGATTGAAAATACCTCCAAGGTATTCCAGTAAAACACCTTCTATTTTTCAAAAAAGAAACAAGCCATCAGTTTAGATACTGTCTTGCCCTCACAAGTCTACATGGTCCTTTCCTGTGATATATGATAAGATTTGCCTCCCTTGACCCCTTCCCACTATATGCCCCTAAAGAAAAAAGTTTTCAAAAACATTTTGGAAAATGAAGAAATTACTTGCTTGAAGCAATTTCTCCATTTTCCAAAATGTTTTCTCCCGCAAAGATTTGCACAATTTCATCGACTTGAAATTATCATCTGCATCGTCTTTGATTTGGGACCAAATTGTTGTGAGGGAATGTGAGACTGACCAAAATTTGAAAAAGTATTCAAGGACAATTCAAAGTAGGCGAATTTTTTTAAAAAGCTTTGACTTTTGGGTAAAAACATTGTGGAGGAGGAAAGAATGTTTGTCACAAGCAATTTCTTAATTTTCCAGATTGTTTTTCAAAGCTTTTATCTTGAGGGGCAAGTGGGATTGTGTTTGCATGGCTTAAGATAGCCTAGCAATTCTATGCAGTAAGAAAAATTGAAATTAAGGACATTGTATACAGCATGCATAATATGAAACAAGAGAGGTTTCAGGAACTACATGAAAGCCCCTACCCCCACTCTCTTCTTATTTAATTTTCTGAAGGAACCAATGAAATTTGAAATTAAACTTCCCTTGAAAGATCAATTTGATTCTTACAAGTTTTTACCCCTATTTTTCACATCCCTGACAAACAAGAGCACAGCTTACGGGTGCCTACACTCGGCTATTGGGTGCTGGATAGTGAACAAAATGCATCTAGAGTTATCCCGCTTGATAGTATAGATTGCTCTTTTGATAGTGAGCAAGTGTGCCAAGCTCAAAGTGAATGCCTTCATTAGAACCAGAGATATCACAAAATGTCAAAGTTTTCGCACTTCAACGACAACAACGCCAACGACGGCGACAATGACGACACCAAGGTTATAGCAATACCTCGGATTTTCTCTAAAAACAGCCAAGCTAATTAGAAAACATTGTATAAAAAGAAGAAATGACTTGTACCAAGCAATTTTCTCTTTTTCCAAAATATTTTCTATCTTGTTGATGGCTATTTTTCAAATTAAATCCACTCTAAATTTCTGTCAGCAAATCCTTTGAATTTGGTTAGGTTTAAAGATTTTCAAAAAAAGAAAGGTTCAACTTCAAGAGAATTTGATAAAATGATACAAAAAGTTAAATAACTAAAAATAGTGACAGGATGGTCACACGGACAGATCTTCTGATCAACAGATAAAAGAGAACAACTAATAACACTATCTTCTCAGGCATTGGCAAGTACAGCTAGAAACTAAAAATATTTAAAACATTTCAATATGTTCCCATAATTCTGTCTTTTTACGACTCTAGAGAAAACAGCTAAAGTTAATTCTGCATTTTTCAACATCTTTCTTCAACAAAAAGACAGTGATATTAAACATTCTATTAAATTGAATTAGTTGTCTGCAACTTCTTTCAAATTGGACCAGTCTAAATTTGTTGTCATCTAGTAATGGGATAAGCAAAACTCTAATAGACACAATTATGAGATTCAAACATATTTATGAGTATTGATGTACAATAAAAGCAAGAGAAAAAGACAAAGCTTAATATTGCAGTTTGGAAATCTCAGATCCTGTCAAGCAACACCATACATTATATTATAAATCATACTACACCAAACTGCTAATGCTGCAAAATTAAGAACATGGATAAACAAGACCTTCACAACTGGAGCCCTGGTTATTTGCTAATGGTTGCTTGATAGCTGATAGAAAATAAACAAGAGGCCCATAGGGCCTTATCATTCACCTGAGTCCAAAGAGCACAAAAACAAATAAAAGTCCAATATCAAAGCTCTAAACCTTTTAGTTTCGGAGAAGAAGAGTTTTAAATTTCATTATATTAGCCATATGTAAAATTCGTGACATATGGGAATGGGCTAATTATGACCCTAGGGCAATAATTCATACCATATCGTAAATGTAAAAAGTTAACGCGTGACTCACAACAACAGACAAAACACAATCACAATAGGTCACCATGACCTTTGGTCAGGTGACCTAAAAAAGTCAAGGCGGGGCATAATTCTTACATAAATGCTTTGAATAATGAAGAAATCGATCATGACAAGCAATTCCTTCATTTACCACAACATTTTCAATGCTTTTTCTTGAGGGTGGAAAAGGGAGATTGTACAGGAATGGGTTCAGGAATGTGTTGAACAATAACAAACTTCTGAATATTGGAAAGACAAGCCCATCAAAAATAACAAAACTTAGCACTTAACACAATAATTATCATATGTTATTTATAAACAATTTGAAATTCATCACCGCTCGGATCTAAAATATGATTCTACACTTATTTACACAAATAAATCAGACCTCTAGTATAAGGCAAGAATATCTCCAATCACCTTATCATTAGCAGCATTCCGACACAATCAAGCTGTTCAACTCATTCCCACATAACGAAATTTTAGAATTGTCCAAATTCAAAGAAGCTGGAGAAGACAATTTCAAGTTGATGGAATTTTAGAAATATTTTTTTTGGATGGAAAACATTGTAGGAAATGAAGAAAATGCTTTTTGAGGTGTACAAAGTGGGTTGTTATGAAAAATTAGTGGACTATTTACTTAGCTCATTACAGAGGTGAATGGCAATGAACTGAGTGCAAGAGAGTGATTGCTCTTTTGAAAATGAACATGTACTACGAGTTTTAAATGAAAGTGTTCATTAAACCATTCTCGTGTCAGCCCGATTAGCTCAGTTGGTAGAGCACTTGACTTCAAACCTCAAGATCACGTGTTCGAGCCCTGAGCCCTATCAACAAACACAACTAATTGTCTTTTGGATGAGACGTTAATCCGAGGCCCGTGTGATGGTGCTATCCATCAAGCATGTAAAAGAGCCAGGCGGGGCTCTCAGTAGTTTCGTCCTGTATCCTTGAACTATCCCCTGTTACAACTAACTGTCTTCTGGGGGCATCGCTCAAATGGACATGTGCTACGGTAGCAACGATAAATAAGTGGAAAAACACACAATTTCTTCATTTTCCACAATGTTTTCTGACCCAAAAGTCAAACATTTTTAAAATTTCATCAACTTGAATTTGTTGTCTGCAACTTCTTTCAATTTGGACAAGTCTTAACTTTTGCTGTACGGTAAAAGGTAAATATCAGAGATTTTACAAAATATACAAGATTTTGGACCATGAAAACACTGATCAAGACAACAACCTAGCCTAAGCTATTCTCTAAAAACAGCCAAGCTAATGATTCTAGACACAAAATAAAATAATAACCCTTACAGTTCTAACTGGCTTATGTCTATAAGCACCTAAACATTAATGTCCATGAGTAGATCCTGTACAACCTTTACATTGTGTAGGTTCTGATTTGATGATAATGATATGTTTTTCATTTATGAACCTGCATAAAAATGTATAAACTCACATAAAGAAATATTATCCCATCTACACTTACCCTGAGACAAGCTACTTAAGAAACTATTGTGGAAAGAAGAAGTGATAGAATATTTTCTCTCTTCCCCCCCCCCCCCTACCATTTTTCACTTTTTCTAGAAATAATTATGAAACTTAACCCATTCCCACACAAGAGAATTTTAGACTGGTCCTAATTGAAAAAAGATGCAGACGACAATTTTAGGTTGATACAATTCTAAAATTCTTTGTCTTTTGTGGTAGAAAATTCCTCCATGTCCACAATGTTTTCCAAAGCTTTTTTCTTGAAGGGCGTAAAAAGGAGGGCTTGTATGGGAATAGGTTAAAAATCAACATTTATCTATATCCACAAAACCCCTTTGACAATAATTATTCATTTTGAACAAACACTGAAATGTTGCCCATAACATCTTTCTATTTGGACCAGTAAAGTTAACACTTGTACCTTTTGGTAATGGGTTAAACTTAATACATGTATAACTCATTTTTGTAGCCTTAAATAGCTAGAAAATATTAAACCCTTTCCAACACAATAACCAATTTCACAATCCAGAAAGATTGAACATTTACAAGTAGAAGTTGCTTGTTACCAGTGATTTCATCTTTTTTCCACAATGCTTTTTTTCTACCTCAATAATTTTCTATTTACTAGAAGTTGTAGTCAGACTCATATTTAAATATAACTTCTTGTCATCAGGTTTCAACACTGGAATGTTTACTATTATAAATTGAATCAATCACAAGCATGACTGATATGTACAACTGACCAAACGTAATTGTCAGTCAAAGAATCAATCAACCAATCAAATCATTCATTCAGTCCAGAATTGAGATTTGAAATCCAACATTTTCCGCCATTTTCATTTAACATTATTGTTGGTTTGGCAACCTAAATGTCGTAACTACAGCTTATTCAAGCTGTAGTTACGACGCTTAGGTAGCCAACCAACCATTCTACTTTCTTGTTTCATGCCACTCTGCATAAATTTTGCAAAATAACGCTATATGATATTGAAGCAGGCCTTCCTGGTCAGAGTCAGTTGACGGAGCCAAAGCGGTAAATGGGCCATTCCTACACAATCCTGCCTTTTCATGCCTCTAAAGAACAAGAAAATGACTAAATTGTCTGTTACAGGCTATTTCTCAAAAATCTACAATATTTTTAACCCTAAAAGACTTTTTTTTAACACTTTATTATCTACAGTTTGTTATCAGCAGCTTCTAATTTAAAATGTTGTCATATGGTAATTTGTTTAGATACTCTTAATGAGTAAATGATGACATGATTTTAAACTTATTAAAACTTGTTTGACTTGATCACCTGATTGAAATTGGGCCCTGGAATAAGATTTGTTGATTGTATGGTGTTTGCACTACTTTCAACAGGATTTCAGTTATATAAAGGTGACTGGAACATCAAACAACATTGTATCTTAACCACCAGCTACTTATCCCTCTTAAGAGAACCACTTATCATTCCCCAATTGGTTAGAAACAAATGATTCTTGTTGCAAGGACGTTTTTCAAATCGTCAAATGTCTGAAAAATGTTGGCCAAACCCAGGTAAGAATCTTGTGACCCCAGGATTCAAAGCACAGAGCTAAATAGTATTGTCCCTGAAACAAGAAAAATTGCAATCTATGTTCAAATAACAAAACTTAAGACTTTGTCATAAATGATTTTGGTTGCAATATCAATATTGAAAATGAACCACTTAATTGGATAAAAAATATCTGAAAGGAAATTATTTAATTTTCATGAGCAATATCTGCTTTTTCCACAGTGCTTACTAATATAAAAGGATGTTGCCGCAGGATTATGGGTACCCATGGTTGAACAGAAGAAAGTTAATCTGTTTGAAACTTTAATCTGGTCCAAATTGAGAGAGGTTAAAAAAAGCTGCAGACAGCAACTTATAGCATGTAAAATATTTTTAACCCATTATCAGACTACAAAATTTTAAACTGGTCCAAAATCAAAGGCATTGATTAAGCGAATTAAATATAGGTAAATCTTAAAAAATACAGTCTTTTCAGGGTAGAAAGCATTGAGGAAAATGAAGAAATTGCTAATTGCAAGTAATTTCTTCTTTTTCCATAATGTTTTTGCATGAAGGGCATAAAAAGTGGAATAGAAAAATTGATAGTGGGCATAAAATTCAAATATAACCCATACAATAAACAATTTTGTAGAAATCTGCTCTAACTCTAATCTTCATAGCAAAATAATATCAACATAATCTCATGGTCATTAAATTCAAAAATGAATTTTACATGTATACAAACAAAATATCAAGTGCACCAAACAAATGATAAAAACATATTAACAAACAATATATAAAAAATAAATTATCTTGAGTATATATACCTCACTGTGCAATTATTTAATAACAAATTAAGATGATTATCTCAGGTAGCTTAACCAATTACCACACAAGAACATTTTAAACTGGTCAAATTTGAAAGAATGTACAGAAAACAATTTCATGTTTATCGAATTTAAAAAATCTTTGGCATTTGGAGCAGAAAATTTTGTGGATAATGAAAAAAATTGCTTGTTACAAGCACTTTCTTCATTTTCCATAATGTAACCAAAGCTTTTCTTCTTGGGGGCCTCAAAAAGTGTCATTGTGTGGGAATGGGCCAAACATCCTACTTTCAGCTTAATCAAGCTGTTGTTAATACATTTTGGTTGTCCACCACTGAAATTTTTTCATAAATGTACAAGAAAAAAATAGCTGTTTTGTGCTGAAGTGGGGACTTAATTGGACTAAAAATTGACAGATTTGAAAATCAATTCACCAATCAAATCATTTATTTAGACCTTCAACATTCTTATCAAGAAATTTTCTTGGTTTAACCCATTTCCAATTGACAGAATTTTAGACTGGTCAAAATTCAAAGAAGCTGCAGACGACAATTTCAAGTTGATGAATTTTTAAAAATGTTTGTCTTTCTGGATAGAAATCATTGTTGATAAAGATTAAAATGACTCGCTTTCCTCAAAGTTTCCATATCTTTTTTCTATAGGGATATAATCATGGGGGGAAAAGGGTAAACAACTTAACCCATTACCAGACAACAAAACCTGGTCCAAATTCAAAGATGTGGACAACAATTTTCAGTTGAAGGAATTTTAATTTTTTGTGTATTGTGAGGTAAAAATCATTGTAAGTAATGAAGAAATTGTTTCTAACAGGCAATTACTTCATTTTCCATAAAGTTTTCCAACACTTTTAATCTTAAGGTGTCAGAAAGGGTTATTGTATGGTAAAGGGTTAAAGGTTATAATACAGCTTAATCAAGCTGTATTAACTATATTTAGGTCATTAACCAAATATTTGCTGTTTGTTCGAAGTCTCTGACAATACAATCTACAAACTGTCATTGTGTAATACCTCAGTCAAATTACTTTGTCACTGGTCAAAGAGAGTGGCTAGTTGTCCGTCAATTTCATCCTTTGTCAAGCTGAATATAATTCTCTATATAATTGTTTGTTTGAATGGGGTTTTACGCCGCTTTCAACAATCTTTCAGTTATATCGCGACAGCTGGAGCACCTAACAATGGATTCTTGGTATTTCTCACACCAGTACCAGCATTACATCCTTTCCTAGCCTCCAGCTGCTAACCCACATAGGTCTACGATTATCGACCCATTGGTGGGAGACAAATAGTCGGAAAGGTTGATTTCCGCCGTCGGGGTTCGAACCCGGGACCCTTAGATTGACAGTCCGACGCGCTACCAACTGCGCTATGACGGTGGCTCTCTATATAATTGTATTTATATCAAAGCCTTGAAAGCACCAGAAGCATTACTTGTTGGTCTTCATTGAGAAAAATTATCTAACAACACAACTTTGGCTTACACTGGAAAAGCAGGTGATGAAGACTTAGATCAAACTGCACACATGTGCAGGCTGATCTAAGTCTTCATAACCTGCCAAAACTGGAATATTCCCGGTTCAGCAGGACTAAGGTTAAGGGTGACAGCAACATTTTGATAATTAAAAAACCCAAAAGATTTTCTGAAAGTATATGAAAGTATCAAACAGAGTAACTACGCTGTAATATCAAGGGTAGCCGGATTATCACCAGAAGCATTAATTGTTGGATTGTTAAACGAAAGATGGATTTGGTCATGATCATTTTCCTCCTTCAAGTTTGAATAGCCAAACTGATTTCCGTCCGGGTTCTCATCTGGCAATCCACTTCTTCGTGCCTGAAATATGCAAGAGATTGGTTGATAATTGTATGGGGATTATTGACAGTTTATGCAAGGAATTGCATTAGTAAATTTGACCATTACGCATTTAACAAATTACCCCATCACAAATTTTACACTGGCCAAAATTCAAAGCTGTCACAGGCAGCAATTTCTAATAGTGAATTTAAAAAAAAAAACTTCCACTTTTTAGGTAGAAAACATTGTGGACAACAAAGAATAATTTCCTTTTCAATCTCCTGGTTTAAAGAGCCCTGACAAAATGCTATAGAAATAAACAATGCTGGAAAAGTTATCACTAAATGTTTCTCTTCATGAGGAAGATTATTTTATTCATACTCTAAAAAGAATCCTTTGTACATAGCATTTTATGTAATACAACAGAATTCACCTTTCATTAAATCATAATTATGTTGTTTGAACTCATTTGAACCATCTCATTGATGGGATTCAAATGAGTTACAGGAAACAAGAGCAACGCCCACGGATACCATCGCTCGGCTGCAGGTGCTGGATATTGAAAAAAGTAAAAAAGGGGCGTAACTCTTACAAAAACACTTTTAGAGTTATCACACTTGATAGTCTAGATAGCTCTTGTGATTGAGAATACACTCCCCAAGTTTCATGAGGATATTTTCAACAACAACAGAGATATGACCAAGGCTTAAGTTTGTCACGCCACCGCCAACACCAACGCCGACACGAACGACACCAAGGTGATCACAATACCTCGGGTTTCTCCGAAAACAGCCGAGCTAAAAAGGATTTAGTAATGCTACAATAACAAATATGTCCACTTCTTTTACATTTGCAATAGGAAAGGGAAAATTAATTACAGTTATTTAACCCATTCCACTCATTGACGTTTTTAGACGTCCAAAAGGAAAAAAGCTTCAGAAAAAAATTGTGGAAAATGAAGACGTTCATTATCCACAAATTTTTCTACCCTAAAATACAAACATTTCCAAAAAAACCTTCAACTCGACATTGTTGGCTGCAACTCCTTCAATTTAAACCAGTCTAAAATTTTGCCGTCTAGTAAATTGGTCCCTCTATAGAGGTGGTTGTTTAACAAGAATGACTATACTTACATTTCCAAATGAAGGATTTTCAAAGGCAACAGAGTCTGTCCCAAATGGTATTGGCTTCCCATGGAACTTTTTCCTACAATTCAAAATATAGAAATATATGTATCTACTTTGACCATAAAGCATAACAGAAAATCATATTCTTTTATCTGCTCTCAGATCCAAAGAGCATGGATTGTTTCTTATCAATTGATGCATAAAAGTATCAAAGATGATTAAAAAAAATCGAAAACTAGAAGTGTTTGTATAGCTAGTATAACATTCATCAATTAAATCTTCAGACGTAAAATGTAGACATCTGACATTGTTCACTGTTCATGACAATGTCATTAGCATTATGTCAATTGAAGCATAAAACTATCAAATATAATTGAAAAAAAGAAGTGTTTGTGAAACACTAGTGTAACATTCCTCTATCAAATCTTCAGTCATTAACCCATTCTCACTCAGTGACGCATTTAGACGCCCCTAAGAAAAAAAGCTTTGGAAAACAATGTGGAAAATGAAGAAATTGCTTGTTACAAGCAATTTCCAATTTTCCATAATGTTTTCTTCACAGAAAGTTGAAAAAATCCAAAAATTCATTAACTTTAAATTGTCATCTGAAACTTCTTTCAATTTTGGCCAGTCTAAAATTTTGCCGTCTAGAAATGGGTTAAATCTGGACTATTGAACTTGTTCAGTGAACATAACATTATCATTAACATTATGTGTAATATAAATGGGAGGTTCCCATTTTACCAAACATGAGTATTGTAAATTAATAGTTTTGATGTGAAAGAGAAGTATTACAAATAATTGAATCAATACATCCAAAATCTTCTCAATAACAAGGTGCATAAACGCCATAATTAATACACCCTGTAAAGGCATTTTTTTTTTCATTCTCACTTACATTAAATCACTTTGAAAAAAACTCAAATACTTTAACAAATCTTGCAGGAACAAAAAAAGCTGTCCATATATCATCTTCAGATCTTCAGATGTTTTACTTTAAACCCATTTCCACACTGACGCTTTTTGAAACCCCCAAGTAAGCCTTGGAAAGCATTGTGGACAATAAATTTGTTGTCTTGTAATAGGTAAATAGTTCCTACCTATAAAATAAGACCATCACAACTCCAACAGCAATCAAGAATAAAACACCAAACACAAGACCCAATGCCAGTCCAACTTTTCCTTGATCATCAGAGTAATCCTCAGGACCCTGGGTGACAACCTCTGGAGCTGAAGAAAAAGTCAAATCAGTGTCATTGTACAGCATTTTATATGCCCCTAATGAATCACATTGAGGATAACATGGTGAGATATTCCATGTAATAATTTAATGTTTAGTTTCGTCTATTGGTCGAAAAAGAAATTCATACTTCCATGAACAAAATTTTGAGCACTCAGCTTTTTTTGTATGCTTCCACACAAAATAGTTCCATAAAAAATGAATCAAAATGTGTAAAACATTTCCTTTTTCACTCGATGTCATTAAATCATAAGAAATGAAGAGAGTATTTTTTGTTGTCATGGAGGTATGAACCGAAAAACCTAATCACACTTATGTATGAATCTGCTTTGTGTATTCATACAGTTTGATTAGATTTTTGGTTTATACCTCCATGAAAACAAAAAATACTCTCTTCATTTCCTAATAACATGGTGAGAAATTCCATGTAATATTCCTTTACTCGCAATTTCCTCTATGCATTACCTATTTTTTTGTTTTAACCCTTTCCTTTTAACTCCCTCGTTTTTACATCCCTGTGATTTTATTTTTGAGAAAAGATTGTACAAGAAGAAGAAATTGCTTGTAACAAACAATTTCTTTTTTTTAACCATGATATTTTCTACCCTACTGAATGGTCTTTTTCAAATTAAATCCACTTTAATTTTGAATTTGGACAGGCCTAAAATTTCGTTAACACAAAAGGGTTAACCAATTCCCACATCATCCCACATTCATATCAAGAAAACATGGTGAGAAAAGGAGCAATACAATGCTACAATCGATTTTTCCCTTACTCACAACATTTCCCCCATGCATCACTTATTTTACGGATTTTTTCCTATTACAAATTACTTTGAATTGTCTTCTTCACCTCCTTTAATTTGGACCAGGTAAATTTTTGTCATCTGGTAATAGGTATACTATTCTTTCTTTAATGCTTTCAAGTGGATTATCGAGAAATTATGGTAGATTATCATTTGATAAACTCACCGCCTATCCAGTGAAAATATCAAAAACTTATGCCCTGCTTTCGTTCATTTCACCCTATCTGACGTTATCTAAGTAGAGCCAAATAAGTGACGTCATCATAAGCGTTGCATAGCAGTCACGTGCAAAATGACGCGCTTTAAGAAAATTTCTCTAATTTTTGCATTAAAGAAAAAGAACAACTGTTTGTTTTTTTGTTCGAAATATAAATCGATCTTACACTGAAACAAACAATTATTGCGCTTTAAGAAAATTTCTCTAATTTTTGCATTAAAGAAAAAGAACAATCGTTTGTTTTTTTGTTTGATATATAAATCGATCTTACACTGAAACAAACGATTATCCTCTATTTCTATAGTAGAACAACCTTTAAGTACCTTAACCTATTACCACACTATCCTGTATATTTATGCTAAAAAAGGCTCTTGAAAGCATTGTCAGAAAGGAAGAAATTCCTTGTAATAACCCTTTCCTGTACAATCCCTGCTTTTCACATCCCTGCAGTTTCATTCCTAAGAAAAAATTGTGGAAAAAGAAGAATTTGCTTGTGTCAAGCAATTTCTTCTTTTTCCACAATATTTTCTACCCTACTGAATGGTTATTTTTCAAAACTAAGCCACTTTAAATTGTTGTCTGCAAAACCTTTGAATTTTGACAGGTCACTGTGATTTTATACTAGAGAAAACATTATGGAAAAAGGAGAAATTGCTTGTAACAAGCAATTTCTCCTTTTCTCACAATATTCTCTACCACATATGATGACTTCATTGGAAACTGCATCTAATTTTCATTGTCGTCTGTAACATCCTTCGATTTGGACCAGTCTAAAATTTCCAAAAACAGGAAAGGGTTAAAGAAGGTGTGTTTGAAAACAAACCTTTTGTGTGATAAGTAACTTACAACTGTGTTATTTTAGATAAAGTGAGTCCCTTTACATACAAACTAAGGCTTCTATCCATTCAGAACTCAGGAACAAAAGTGAGAATCCTTGTCTTAAAATGTACTTATGAAACTGAAGTGTTTCAGAATACAGAAGGAAACTTAACTCATATCAGCCTCCCAATATGTGCAGTCTGATCTTACTCTTCACAAACAGCTAATAATTGTATACCAACAATTTCATAAATTCATAACTAGAATGGTTGTCACAAGGCAGCTGGTGTCAAGCCCAAAACAAAATGACCTCATAAAAACAGTTTGAGGTTCAGTTGTTATTGTGCAGAAAAAAAACTGATCTATTGCTTCATATAACACATCTACTCAGGATGGAGAATAATTGTGCTAAGTTTGTTCGAAATTCAATCTTTACCCATTCCCATACAACAAAATTTTAGACTGCTCCAATTTGGAAGAGGCTGACGACGACAAATCAAAGTGCATTTAAATTGAATCAAAGGACTGAAAGTCCTGAGAGCAGTTTTGCTGGTTTATTAGTATTGCGAGCATTTTTCATCAATATGAGTGAGTGAATCATACACCTAAGTAGGAGGAGCAATTGGTGGCTCGATAAGGATGTAGTGGTAGTATTGGTGTGTGAACTACCAGGAATACATGGTTAGGAGCTCCATCCGCCCCGATATAATTGAAATACTATTAAAAGTTGCGTTAAACCCTATTCAATCAATCATGACCTATTACTGTTTACTGAAATCGCTATTTTGAATTAATCGCAACGTTTTCTTCTTAAGTGCGTGAAAAGTTGTGGTTGTGTGGTAAAAGGTTAAATGATAAAAGGTAAAGAAAACAAAGCTAACATTCAATTCTTTTTTGGTTGAGGATATTATTATCACAATTGAAGTAGATAAATGTCCGTTTCAAAGATTTAGTCGAATTCGAGAGGTAAAAGGTGTTTTATTCGATGGGGTTAATAGGCGCTTGAATATAACAGGGTTGTAAGGTGTTACATACACTGTGTATACGGGGTGTAAATTTGCCCAGCCCTGCTAGGTCAAAACACTAACAGACAGTTTACATGTATTTGCTAACTCCACTAACCACTGACCTAGATTCTATCTTGAAACGCAAGGAAATTATTTCTCTCATTTGGACAATTTACCAAGGATATATTAAATTTTAAATTATTTTCCTGGATATTCATGATTAAAAGGAGGCTGTTGGCATTCAGCAAGTAAGTTATTTTCTCCATCAGATGAAACAAGATGGAGGCGATCACATAGATTTTCACTTCACGTTTATGAGCATGCATGGAAATGAGTGGAAATGTGTAAGAACTTGTTTCTGGTTGATCGATATGAAATATCAGTTTTTCCTAAAAAAAAAAAAAACGCTAAAAATGACTACTGTAAAGGGTAGAAAACATTGTAAGAAAAAAAGAAATTGCTTGTAACAAGAAATTTCTTCTTTCTCTGTAATGTTTTCCCCAATACAAAACCTATGGGTCGTGAAAACAAGTGATTGTACAGGAAAGGGTTTAGTATTGGAGTTATGCTCTAGCTAAATTAACAGAGACACAAACTTAATGCTTATACGCCGACCTATATGTGTGTCTCTCACTAAAAATGGAGGCAACAATAAATGAATAATGGAACAAACAATAGCAAATAGATAAAGTTGTGCACACAGAATGAGTAAAACTGAACATTAAACAAACATAAAAAAATAATTATTACCTTTTCCAGTTGCTACAACTTTCACCTCAGATTCTTCCCCGTACCCATCTGCACTCTGTGCTACAACAACTATGCTGTACAGTGTGTTAGATCTTAGATTTGTTAGCCGTGTATTTAACACATTACCAACTTTAGCCTGAAAAAAAGAAAAAAGAAATAAAAATACACATGCAATTTGCTTTTAATAATCTTTATCTTTTCTTACCACACAATGATGCTTTTTGATGCATCAAAGAAATTTAATCAAGGAATATTTTATGAGAAAGGAAGAAATTGATTGTGACAAGCAATTTCTCTTTTTCGCTAAATGTTTTCTTCTTCATTTGGAATTAGCTTTCCAATTTCAGCACAACCTGGTGGACCAGTGTATAATTTTGTCAGCTGTTAATGGGTTAAACAATGCCGAGATATTTCAAGAGCATGTACGAGTTTTCTCACCATAAAATGCATTACTTTGTATGTTCCATGAAAATATTTACTTGTTATCATTTCTAAACTGATCAGTTAAAAGTTATTTTTATGACAAACCGTATTGATAAATAAGTATAAATAACCCACTTTTATCTCAGTGTTTCCTATCAATCAGGTTCAATTAAAGAATTAGGAAGTTAAGTCACAAGAGGTACCAGATGAATTATTTTTGTTGTTTCACGAGAGCAATATAGTCAAGCTGCAAATTGGTCTTGTTAAATTCTTTGACTAGATTGTAGTTATTTCAAGATAAATTTTGTAAAAGAGTGAAAACTTTTGGTAATAAGACACTGCTGGTTGTCCACAGTTTTCTAAACCCTGTAATAAAGTTTCTTCCCAATCTATACCACATATATTTAACTGGAGAGAGCCCTACCAAATCTAACCTTATATGGATTAAGCCGTAGACATGTAACCTTCATATGGATGCAGCCCTAGCTATGCCTAATTCAAATGGATGGAGCCTAAGGTGCACCAACTTCATAAGATTGGAGCCAAAGCCACACCCATTTCAAATTGATTGAACCCGAGCTATACCAAATTTATATTGATGGAGCCCAAGCCTTACCTACTCCATTTGGATGGAGCCCTATCCATAACATTTTCATCTAGACGGATCAATAGCTGTCACAATTCATATCAACTAAAACTCAAATAGATATTGTGTGAACTATTGTTGCTCTTTCGCATGCAACCTAGTCTTTGCCTAATTTAATGCAAACTTAAAAGACAGATAAATTTTGCCAAGTTTTCTAAACCCTGTAATAAAGTTTCTTCCCAATCTATACCACATATATTCAACTGGACAGAGCCCTACCAAATTTAACCTTATATGGATTAAGCTGTAGACATGTAACCTTCATATGGATGCAGCCCTAGCTATGCCTTATTCAAATGGATGGAGCCTAAGGTGCACCAACTTCATAAGAATGGAGCCAAAGCCACACCCATTTCAAATTGATTGAACCCGAGCTATACCAAATTTATATTGATGGAGCCCAAGCCTTACCTACTCCATTTGGATGGAGCCCTATCCATAACATTTTCATCTCGACGGATCAATAGCTGTCACAATTCATATCAACTAAAACTCAAATAGATATTGTGTGAACTATTGTTGCTCTTTCGCATGCAACCTAGTCTTTGCCTAATTTAATGCAAACTTAGAAGACAGATAAATTTTGCCATGGCAATTTGTCTGAGATACCTGATGAGACATTCAGGGCTTATTGAAACACTGTCTTAAGTGCATTATATGGATAGGCATTTCTGACAGTGTTTCACTAATCCATTGATTTATGGTATTCAGTCTGAAAAGCACATCTTTTTCATATAACAGATAAATAAATAAGATAGAATGATTAACCAATTACCAGACAGCAAAATTTAAGACTGGACCAAATTGAAAGGATTTGCAGACGATAAATTAAAGTTCATGAAATTTTAAATTTTTCCAACTTTCTTGGTAGAAAACATTATGGAAAATGAAGAAATTGCTTGTCAAAAGCAATTTCTTCATTTTCCACAATGTTTTCCAAATTTCTTTTCTTGAGGGGCGTCCAAAAGCAACAGAGTGTGGGAATTGTTTAATAAGTCAACTGGTCAGTCCATGTGTACATAGGTAAACCATAGGTCAAATGTTTTAACAGTTCAACCAATGTTTCAATTGCTATATCCATTTTTTAACTGGTAAATCAACGTTATCAATATTTTTACTAGCAGATCATTTTTTATTCATACAGGCTAGATGTCAACTGTAGGTCAGCTTTCTTTAATAATTGAGACCGATACAATAGTTTATCATCTGATAAAGGATTAACACTTTCGCACACAATGATACTTTTTGACGCCCCTAAGTGTTTGTAACAAGCAATTTCTTCAAAGTCCAAAATGTTTTCTACTCTAAAAGGAGAATTTTTTCTTAATTCTGAAAATGTTGTCTACATCCTCTTTCACTTTGGTGATGGGTTAACCCATTCCACACAATTATGAAATTGGACGAATTGATTGATTGGGGTTTAACGCCAATTTAACAGTATTTCAGTCATATCACGCCGGCTGGAGCACCTAACAATGGATTCCAGGTATTTTTCACACCAGTACTACCACTACATCCTTTCCTAGCCTCCAGCTGCTATCCTCCTTAGGTTTACGATTATCCACCCATTTCTCAGAGACAAATGTCGGAAAGAATATGTGCCACCGCCGGGGATCGAACCCATGACATCCCAAGATTGAAGATTAGGAGTCTGACGCGCTATGACAGCTGTATCTGAAATTGGATGCCCCTGAAGATAAACTATTGGGAAAGCATTGAGCAAAAATGAAGAAATTGCTTGTAACAAGCAATTTCTTCATTTTACACAATGTTTTCTACCAAGAAAGTTGAAAAAAATTAATATTTCATAAACTTATAATTGCTGTCTGCAACTCCTTTCAATTTGGACCTGTCTAAAATTTTGTCGTCTGATGATGGATAAACAAACAATTAATATCTACTTACAGAAACAGAAGCTGATTGTCCCATATTGGTCTGCCAATAAATTATCTTGTACCCTGTGATGCTAACATAGGACTGACTTGGAGGGGACCATCTTACACTGATGTGTACTTCAGCCACAACCTCTGCTTGAATATTTGTTGGATGTCTTGGTGTAAGTTCTGATGAATACAGACAATTTCTTTCATGTTTTTCGTTCGATTATCGAGATCTTTTGGAAGATTATCATGCGATAATCTCATTGAAAAATTAGTGGAATTATAAAAATGAGAAACTAACTATATTGGTGAAATTTTAGACTGGTCCAAATTGAAAGAGGATGCAGATGACAATAAAAAATGGATGCAATTCCAAATAAAACAATCCTATGTGGTAGAAAACAATGTGGGAAAAGGATAAATTGCTTATTATAAGCAATTTCTCCTTTTTCCACAATGTTTTCTCAAGTATAAAATCACAGAGACTTAAAATCCCGGGTTTATCCAGGAAAGGGTTAACATCGTCTAGGCAGGAGCAACGACAACAAGATGACATCATCAGGTTGCCATGCAATTCACATGCAAAGTAACACCCTTTAGAAATTTACATAAAAAATATCATATTTTGCCTTTTTTTTTCATAAAAGAAATAGAATGTTTTCACTATGCCATTTCAAAATGAAAATAATCAGTGTAAAAGATTTCCCAAATCAATATTCTTTCCATTTTACTTTTGATAGCCATTAACGTTTTAATGTCCAAATGCAGGGAACAGTTTTCTTATTTTTTGTTTTGAATGGGGTTTTAAGCCGCTTTCAACAATCTTTCAGTTATATCGCGGCGGCTGGAGCACCTAACAATGGAATCCTGGTATTTATCACACCAGTACTACCATTACATCCTTTCCTGGCCTCCAGCTGCTATCCCACATAGGTCTACGATTTTTCTTATTTTACCTTACATTATTTACTTCTCTAGTTTCTGCAATATTTTCCACTCCACAAACTGGTTACATCTAATTTAATACAACTTTAAACCATTCCAAGATGATAGAATTTCGGACTGGCCTTAATTCAATTTCTAGTTGATTATTTTTTTTGTTTCTTTTTGGTTAAAAAGCATTGTGGATAATACAGAAATTGCTTGTAACAAGCAACTTCTTTATTGTACAAGCAATTTCTTCATTGTCAACAGTGTTTTCTTGATGTGCTTAAAAAAGTAGGAACATTTGGGAATGGGCTTAAGATTTCCTCTGAAGAATTTCTATCCCTTTGTAATTGATTAACCCTTTCATGTTTTTCGAAATTTTAGACTGGTCCAAATTGAAAGGGTTTGCAGACAATAATAAAGATAGGATGTAAATTGAAATTAAACCATCCTGTGTGGTAGAAAATATTGGGGGGAAAGGAGAAATTGCTTGTTACAAGCAATTTCTTCTTTTCCAACAATGTTTCGTCAAGTATAAAATCAAAGTGACGTAAAAACCTGGGTTTATACAGGAAAGGGTTAACTTATGGGGAACTTACTATTGACAGTGATTTGCTGTCTCGCTGACTCTGCACTCTGTCCAAAATTGTTGACTGATTTTCCCCATACAGTATAGGTTACACCTTTTGTGGCCTCTGGTAGGTAGTACTGTATTTTACTTTTGCTCTGAATTATATAATTATAACATGCATATTAGGCCTTGCATATTTCCAAACAAGGTGCCAAATTGTCACAAGATACGCCCGTCACACTGCTTAATATTAACTGGGGGTTTGAATAAAACTGAGGTTATTTTGATTGAATTTTTTTTGTCAAACAAAGTATGAAAAACAACAAAGGGCAATAACACAAAATATACGCAAGGTAGAGTAATGGTTCTTGTACACTGCACTCCCACTTGGTGAGCTCTATCCATCCATGAAGTTTCATGATTCTAGCTATTATACTTTTAGAGATATACTCCTGACAAGATTCAAGTATGAAAAACAACAAAGGGCAATAACTCAATAAATAGGCTAGGTAGAGCTATGGATCTTGTACACTGCACTCCCACTTGGTGTGCTCTATCCATCCATGAAATTTCATGATTCTAGCTATTATACTTTTAGAGATATACTCCGGACAAGATTTAAGTATGAAAAATGACAAAGGGCAGTAACTCAAAAAATAGGCTAGGTAGAGTTATGATTCTTGTACACGGCAATCCCCCTTGGTGAGATCTATACACCCATGAAATTTGTTGATTCTAGCTATAATACTTTTAGAGATATACTCCGGACAAGATTCAAGTATGAAAAACAACAAAGGGCAATAACTCAAAAAATAGACCAGGTAGAGTTATGGTTATTGAGCACTGCACTCCGTATAGATGAGAAGAATATAACTGCCAAGTTTAAAGTCAATCGGTCTTATGGTGACAGAGTTATGCTCCGGACAAAGAAGTGGACAACGCATGACAACCGGACGCCCGGACGACCGGACGCCCGGACGACCGGACGCCCGGACGACCGGACGCCCGGAGCCCCGGACACCACGGGTGATCCCATAATACGTCCCGTCTTCGACGGGCGTATAAAAATTGATTGCACAATGAAAGACAATGAAGAGTCAACCTGAACAAAAAGCTTTTAGAATATTTGGTCATCGAAAGAAACTTCAAGTCAGGTCCTATTTGCTGAGCTCATAATGAAAGCTCTGATCAGACTGCAATAATGGGCATGTTTTGTCACAGGTCTGTTTGTTCCATCCATGATAGTTCAAAATCAGAAGTGAAATTTAGACTTATTAAATCATGTTTTCTTTGTGACTTACATAATAAAAACTTGCCATGTAACTGTAGATGAATATATTTGTGTTTTCACTGAACAGTGTACATAGAAAAGAGTTAAAGAGATAATTAATGGATAATAAAAAAAATGATAGATCAATCAAATAATTTATTTAATGCAAGTGTACTTTGAACTCTGAGATTGGTTGACATTAAATTAAAGCACATTTGTTGGTTTGGCAACTTAAACATTGTAACTACAGCTTATTCAAGCTGCAGTTACAAAGTTTACATCACAAACCAAACATTTTACTCTTTTTTTACATGCTTCTGACCATAAATTTTGCATTATGAATGACACCGTTGAAAAACCTCAATGGAACTTAGTGATCTGTAAAACTGCTTACATAGTTGCTTGTTTTTTATCCAGACAAAAAACCATATTACATCAGTTTAAATCTTTTTTAGGAATATCTATTGAACGCATAACCTTAATCTAATCTTTTTTTCAACTTTCTCATTTACAGAAACAAAAAGAATGGTCCCTTTTCACATGACAAATCATATATCCTCTCGTTTTCCGGTAGATGATCAAGATTTTTAAAGGATTAGCATGTGATATTGTCAACTAAAATCATAGGTTAATTAGCAAAAGGATAAACTCACTATTTTGATAGATTCAGACCTACTTTTATTCATTTTACATGAGTGAACATCATCTCAGTGGAAGCAATGACAAAGATGTTGTCATTAGGTTGCCATGTAATTCATGTGCGAAATTTTTTAAGGTATTTACAGCAAAAATTGTTTTTCCTCAACAAAATTAATAGAGCAATTGGACGGTTTTTGAGTCAATCAATATACCAGTCTTTTCATTGGCGAAACAAAACAAAAGCTCTATTTTCACTCAATGAAATATTTTTGTATCTAACACTGAAACAACCAATTATCTTTTTTTCCATTTTCATTTCAATATTCCATCATTAAACTTACCACAGATTCTATTTTAGCCTGGCCCTGACCGACCTGGTAATAGATGTCATACTTGTTCAGTTTCTCGGCATTTTGTGCAGGAAGTCCCCAGGTAACAGAGATTTGATCATACAGCACAGTGACTCGCAGATTTTGAGGTGGTGTAGGTATGTTGTCTGTACGAGATACAATGGTCAAAGTAACTTCATTTTCTACTTTGACATGGAGCTTAGGAAACTGAGCACGAATTAAAGTAGTTGAACAATTGTGGCTGTCATTCAAGGAATCAATTGACCAATCAAATCATTCATTTAAACTGAAGTGAACTTTGAACCAATATAGGCCAACATTTTTTGTAAAATGTGAAGTATTTTTGTTGATTTGGCAACTTAAACATCATAACTACAGCTTATTCAAGCTGTAGCTATGACATTAAGTTCGCCAACCAACAATTTTACTTTTTTGTTACATATTATTGGCCAAAGATTTTGCCAAAAATGCATTTAATATCAAAGTGGAGCCTCCTGTCAGAGTCAGTGGGCGTTGCCGGTGGAGTCAACAGGTGGGGCCAGCAATCCATTTATTGCATATTTGATGGTTAAAAATACCTAAAGAGCATTATTATGACTCTATACAGGAAACTGTAAGTAAAGTGGAGTCAAGACTTTAATACTGCTGCATGTGTTTTCATAACAGCAACAACATTTAAAACCCAAATCAACATGAAAATCTTCCTCATACTAGTAAATGTACAAAACACTGTTGCCACTGCTTGTAAAATATATATTTTGAACAACTTACCATTCAATGATAAACCCTTTCCAAATAATCTAACTTTCTTAAGACCCTTATTAAAATGCTTTGTAAAATTTTTGGGAAAATTAAGATAGTGCCTGGAACAAGCAATTTATTCATTTTTCACTAAATTTTCAACCCTGAGAAACTCAGACTTTTCCAATTTTTATCAACTTAAAGTTATCCTCAACATCTTCTTCCACTTTGGACCTATAATATTGTTAGATAATTGGTAAATGTATTAATTGGAGGAAGAATATTCCAAGTGTCAATCAATTGTACGACACTTAAATCAGACCTGCACTCTCCTTCATGAGTATCAATACTCCTGTCCATTGTAAGCACAACGAAATTATAAAACTTACTCTGTCCTTCTGTTAGACAATTTCCGATAGCATCCACATGAGTCAAGCATGGATAAAGCTCCCAGGAATCCTCAAACTGTGGCAGGTTCCCAGCACAGAATCCAAGACAAAGGTCTTTGACTCCATTGCTTTTACAGCACTGACTATGGTCTTTGCCATCTGAAAGAGAAAATGGTTTGAATCTGGAAAAGTGTAAGAGAACATGGAATCTATAGAATTGGCAGTGTATATTCATGTGTTAGATGTAACAGTTAAAATCTATTCATAGCATAACATACTGCTGAAAAGATTTTTTATCATTTCTTTCCACCTGTGCACTATTTAGTCCGATTATTTGTTGCTAACCATATAAGTTTACATCTTAAATTACTATATCCCATTCCCACACCGTGACGCTTTTAAACACTCCTAAATATGAAAACCTAAGAAAACTATCGTGGAAAAAGAAGAAATTATGCACAATAATTTCTACCCAAAACGACAAAGACTTTTTAGATTTCATTAGCTTAGAATTGTCATCTGCAACTTCTTTGAATTTGGACTGGTCTAAATTTTACCATGAGGGACTGGGACATCACAGGACCTCGTTATATGGACTTGAGCCATCATTAATTGCAAGTAATAGTCAATATCTTGTTAAAACCGATCTAGCTGTGTCAGATAAAAATCAAGGGAAAAGTAGAAGAAATTAGCAGGGACTGTGCGATGAACTCCTTATAAGCGCTACCTTGTTCTAAGAAATCCTGTTATACATGGAGTGTACTGTAAGAGCATTTCAAAAGGTTGTGACAATGGTACTGTGCAGTTACCCCTGGCTTGCAAATTACATCACAGCTATCTAGAGAGATTAAATCTGATTTAACCATCCAGGAGGGTAGAAAATATTGTGGAAATAGAAGAAATTGCTTGTTACAAGCAATTTCTTGATTTTCTACAATGTTTTCTTAATTATAAAATCACAGGAACATAAAAACCAGTGGTTGAAAAAGAAATGGTTAATAATTCTGTTAATGCAATTTTCAAATTTGAGGTCATATATCGACCACAAAATACAGCAAATAATACTTAAGTGAAAAAAATTACCTGTCATACAGAATGACAACCTTGAAAACCTATGAGAAGCAATTTTCACTTAAAAAAAATTCACATGATCTACTCATTTACCTGTTCCGCAGGCTATGTAATCCTCAAAGTAAAGTAGACAGCTCAATAAGGATGTATCGTAGATGATGGCATTTAAATCCAGTGAGAAAGTACAGATGTTGGAAGCACAAAGGGAAGATACATTTCTTCTATCACAGCATTCTAAAAATAGAATTATATAAATGAACCTCAGCATAACATTTCCAACCAATTATCAAAAGACCCAAGTGCAGATACGAAGCATTCTGGGAAGCCACTCAGGTAATTTACAAAATACCCTGATTACATTACATTTCCAACCAATACACAAGTGAGTAAAGTGCACATACTGAGAAGTCTGGAAAGTCACTCAGGCAATTTACAATATGAGTCTATGCGTGACATTTCCAACCATTTCGCATGTGTGTGACTTGCACACATTGAGCACCCTGGACAGCCATTCGTGGCAATTAGAACATTAGCTGATTGTTTAAAGAAGCTTTGGGTCAGAATCTATCTACAGAGCGCAGAGTGAAGACTCTGATCAGACTGTGCGGATGCACAGGCTGATCTTAGTCTTTACTTGGTGCACATGTGTAATGGTTGGAATTGTCACGCATGTGATTGCATAAAGCTTTCACCCATTTCAACACAAGACCTCCTTTTTACGCCTCTCAAGAAAAAATCTTTGGGAAACATTGTGGTATATCAAGCAATTTCTTCATTATCCACAATGTTTTTCTGCTCAAGAAGACAAAAAAAAAAAATAAACACACCTTCAACTTGAAATTTGAGGGTTAATCAAAATACTGCTCTAACAGTCTATATATTATATAGACACTTAGAGCAGTATCACAATTAAACCCTTGAATTGTTGTCTGCAGTTTCTTGCAATTTGGACGAGTCTAAAATGTCATCGTGGGGGAATGGATTAAGTTAGCGTCTGTAGATTACAGTCATAGCTCTGATAGAACTGTGCATATACATAGTCTACATCTGATCCCAGTCTTTACTTTGTGTAATTTTAGAAATTTCACACCAGGCTCAAATGATTCAAGAGGAAAATAGAGCTTAACTGCTGTAAGAATATATATCTTTTAAAGAAATTTTCAAGTTCTAAAGAGGGCATGACATAAATAAAATTCACGGAAAGATACCAAGGCTTGGATACAATCTGCAATTGCAAGTAACCAAGGTAGAAACAACCAATATATACCTCTTACTGTTATGTTCTCTGAAGGTGGAATTGGCTCCATAGGTGTCAAATCTGAAATAAACAGAAGTCACTTATGTCATGGAATGAGTAAAAACAGGTATTTTTCAACTGTCCATGCACAATGTGTCATACCTTACAAAACAAGAGCACCGCCTACGGGTGCCTACCCTTGGCTATTGGGTGCTGGATAGTGGATAAAGTGCATTTAGAGTTATCCCACTTGAAAGTATATGTTGTTTTTTTTGATGGTGAACAAGTGTACCAAGTTTCAAGTGAATGCCCGCAGAAGAACCAGAGATATCACAAAATGTCAAAGTTTTTGCACTATGACAACAACAATGATGACTTCGACACCAAGGCTACAGCAATACCTCGGGTTTTCTCTCCGAAAAGCTGAGCTAATAATCATTCTTTTATATTAAGAAATTTAAGTTGCAGACAATATTTTGAAATTGGTGAAATTACATTTTTTGTCGTTCTGGATAGAAAACAGTGGGAAATGAAGATATTGCTTGTTACAAATGATTTCTACATTTTCTAAAGTGTTTTGCTAGGATTTTTCTTGATGGGCAATAAACTACAGGCACTTGAGCTCCAAATTTGCTTCACCTGACTGAATTTACTTATGATAAGGCTAATTTCGTTTTGTTTTATCTAGGCTGTATCTCCTACTGAAGGAAATAATTACCTTTTTAGCAATATACTTTTAGGGAAGCAACTTCATGCAACAAATATTTGGCCAATCCTTCTAAGCTTTATTATCAGACCTATTCAAACAAATTTAAAAAAAATTTGATAAAGGATCATCAAACAATCATTCCTGTGAAAATTGGTTGAAAACCATCCTCCGTTTTCCCAGACCATGATTTTCAAAATTTAAACTGTATACCATAAATGGACATAATTATTTAAGCCCCTACAATAAAAGCCATGTTCTTTAACCTAAGCCAAAGTCTATGAAGGAATCTGACAAAGAGTCACTCAAGGACTTTTCCGGAAAAATTTGGATGAGAGAAAAGATTGTCAAAGTTTTCACCATATACACTGTATAAGAGATTAGCCCTGCCCATAAAAGCCATGTTTTACATGCCATCAAACTTTTTCAAGGAATCTTATAAAATGTGCTCAAAAGGATCATTCCTGTGAAGTTGGTAAAAATCCATCTATTGGTTTCTGAGAGGAAGTTTTTCAAAGTTTTCACTGTACATTGAAATTAGCCAAAAACATAAAAGCCACGATTTTCATTTGATCAAAATTCTTTGAAAGAATCTGAAAAAAGGCCTTCCTAGGATAATTCCTGTGAAATTCGGTGAAACTCTGTTTACTATTTTCTTAGCAGAAGACTTTTTGAAGTAACAATTTATAGATGGACACTGGATTATGTGGGCATGGGTTAAAGCAGCATAAAATCCTGTTACTTCTTTACTGCTTTAAGATAATCTTTGTTGTATGACACACTGGGACATTATGTCTTTCTAAATCACCAAACTCTAGAAGTATGGATCAGGCCTGTCGGAAGCATTTCAAAGTTGGCTGTAATTTAGGAACTGAAAGATTATCTCTGAAGATATTTACACTAACAAGAATAATGGGGGGGGGGGCTCGGGGGGGGGGGGCTCAGGTCCCATTACACAAAGCCCATGATTGAAGACCATGTATTATCTTTTTTCTCACTACAGCCTATGCATTTAAGATACTTACTGAATTATTATTTCACCATTTTACACAAACAGTTAAGAATTTTGTTAACCTATTCTAAGACAACAAAATTTAAGACTGTTTCGAATTTGAATAGGTTACAGAGAAAGATAGAAAAGCATTTGTTTGATAATGAAAGACATTGCTAATTAAAAGCAATTACTCCTTTTCTCATGATGTTTATTTCAATATAATTTCTTGAAGACATAAAAAGTAAGTAATCTGTGGTAATGGGTAAGGTATTATTGATATTTGCAGTTTTTCAAAGTCACTGCTATGCACTAATCCTTGACCAGAGCAACTGAAGAGGGCTTAACCCATTCCAACACAGTGGAATTTTAGACTGGTCCAAATTGAAAGGAGCTGCAGACAATTTCAAGTTGATGGAATTTTAAATTTTTTCTTCTTTTTGGATAGAAAACATTGTGGATAATGAGGAAATTGCTTGATCCAAGCAATTTCTTCATTTTCCACAATGTTTTCCAAAGCTTATTCGTTGAGGGGCGTAAAAAGGAGGGATTGAGTGGGAATGGGTTAACCAATTCAAACACAGCCAAATTTTAGACTAGCCCAAATTTAAAGAAGTTGCAGCCATAAGTTGATGAAGTTTTAAAGCTTCCTGTCTTTCGGGGAAGTAAACATGGTGAAAAATGAAGAAATTGCTTGTTGCAAGCATTTTCTTCATTTTCCACAATGTTTTCAAAAGCATTTTTCATATAGAGGTGTAAAAATGCAGTATTGTGTGGGAATGGGTCAACCCATTCCCAATAATACTACAATACTTGGTAGTATAGTTTTACTGCATGTTAAATCAGCCACTTACTTTTAAGCTCTCCTGTAATGGTGTCATTTCCAAATTCATTAAGCCCTGTACAAGCATAACTTCCAAAATCCTCTAAGACAACATCCCGTATTCGAAGGACAGCTTCAGATTTGCCAGTCATCAAATTAGGCTCGAAAGGTTCAACTAGATATTTTGTAGCATTTGTCAGTGCAATTCCTTGTTTATGCCACAGGACATTGTCAGGAAATCCGTCGAAGGTACAGGTGATGAGAGCAACCTGATTCAAACCAGGTAAAACAGATTTTTCTGATATACCATCTGCATGAGGTTCATCTGAAGCATATATTTTTCAAAATATATTTTTCTTCACTAGTCAAATGAAATTAACACATGGGATTTTACGTCACTGTGATTTAATACTTCAGAAAACATTGTGGAAAAAGAAGAAATTGCTTGTAACGAGCAATTTCTCCTTTTCCCACAATATTTTATAAGGCATAGGATTGTTACATTTCAAATTGCATCCAACCTTCATTGTCGTCTGCAACCCTTTTCAATTTGGACCATTCTAAAATTTGAAACAAGAGGATCATGATGGTCCTAAATCGCTCACCTGAGGCATCTGCAAATTACAGTACTTTTTTGTATAAAAAGACACTACTTGAGCAAAATAAATAAAACAAATATAAGATTTTGGCTTTGTACAAAACAATCCAGGAATGCTTTAAAATGAAAATGAATGCCTTTGGCTTCATAGTTTAATCGATTACCAAACTATTCCAGAATTTGTCACCCTCAGGGAAAAAGGTTTAAAAAAGCATTGTGAGAAAGCAAGCACTTTCTCCATTTCTATTTAGGAAGAATCCTTTCAATGCGATTATGCAATTTTCAATCCCAGGAGCAGAGACACTTTTTATCCTAAGAGCATATTTTCCTGTAACATAGTACAAAATTATTTAGTCATGCTACATACTAAAAATGAATGCCCTTCATCTTATATTTCAGAAGGAGAAGACTTTGAAGTTGCGCTAATTGGGTGTTTTCCAAAATTTTTGACCTCTGGGGCAGTGCCAAGTTTTATCCCAGGGCTAATATTTTAGCTAACATAGTAGAGAACCATCTGGTTATGCTATAAATCAAATATGAATGCCCTAGACTTTGTAGATTGTGAGGAGAAGACTGTTGAACATGGTCTAATTGAGCATTTTTACAAACTTTGGACACCCAGGGAAGGGGTATTTTTTAACCTACAGGCATAATTTAATCAAAATTGATAGATAACAGCCAGGCTATGCTACACTCAAAATATAAATGCCCTCCACCTTAAAATGAAGAATTTTCTTCAACATACTCAAATTTTGCGTTTTTCCAAATTTTTGGACCCCTAGTCAGGGCCGTTTTTGACCCTTGGATGAAAACATTTTGTGATATAGTACAAAACCATCTAGTTATGCTACATACCAAATATGAATATCCTAGACCTTATAGTTTAAGAGGAGAAGCCTTTTGAAATTGCTCTTATTAAGAATTTTTCCAAATTTCAGACCTCAGGGGCGGGGCCATTTTTGACCCCAGAGATAAGATATTTTAAAACTTGGTAGAGAACCATATGATTAAGCTCTTTACAAAATATAAAGGCCTTTGGCCTTTGAAAAAAACAACATCAAAGATTTACTAAAATTTCCAATTTTCATATGCCGCGGTTACAAGAGTTTTTGACGGAATTAAATTCTTTTAACAACTTTTGAAGAGCTTCATCCAATGAACATCCCAGCAAAGTTTCAGCTTGATTGGCCTACTGGTTTAGGAGAAGAAGATTTTTAAAGATATTTAAAGAATTACTAAAGATTCCCATTTTCTAATGCCGCGGCAACCAGAGTTTTTGAAGAAATAAAATTCTTTTAGCAACTTTTGAAGAGCTTCACCCAATGAACATCCCTGCAAAGTTTCAGCTTGATTGGCCTACTGGTTTAGGAGAAGAAGATTTTTAAAGATATTTAAAGAATTACTAAAGATTCCCATTTTCTAATGCCGCGGCAACCAGATTTTTTGACGGAATTAAATTCTTTTAACAACTTTTGAAGAACTTCACCCAAGGAAGATCCCTGCAAAATTTCAGCTTGATTGGCCTACTGGTTTAGGAGGAGAAGATTTTTAAAGAAATTGTGGACGGACGGACAGACGGACAGACAAACAGACGGACAGACGGACGGACGGACGACGGACAACGACCGATCACAATAGCTCACCTCGCACTTTGTGCTCAGGTGAGCTAAAAAAAAGCAGGAAAGGGTTAAGCCATTACAAGAGGTCAAACTTTTAGACTGGTCCAAATTCAAGAAGTTGCTGACAGCACTTTTTACTTGATAGAATCTATTTCGTTTAGTCTTTTGAGGTAGAAACTATTTGCAGATGAAAAATAATTTAGTTTCAACAAGCAATTTCTTCATTATCCATGTTTTCCATACCTTTTTTTTTGGGGGGGGGGGAGGGGGGAAGCGTTATTGTGTGGAACTGGGTTAAGAATTTTGATCCAAATTGCAAGGAGTTACAGATGCCAATTTAAAGTTGATGAAAGTTGGGATTTTTCATTTTCTTGGATAGAAAACATTGTGGGAAATGAAGAAATTGCTTGTTTTTCTTGAGGGATGTCAAAAAGTGTCATAGTGTGGGAATTGGCTGATGGATATTTTAATCAGTATTAATTGGTTGAATATTGAAAATTGTGATTGATTAAAAGTTAAACCGAAAAAGAAATTAGAATTTGTTTGGTTGCAACTGTCAATCAGAAATTTACCCGCCTATCAAATGATTCATTTTTACCTGAATTGAAAAGAAATTTATCCTTTTATTTTTTCATTTTCCATCATATAATATAGAAATGTAGAACACTGTCTAAGGAAATATTTTCCTAGAAAATTTTGTTGTACTCTTTTTTTCCCCTCCAAAATGCAAAACACATTCCCACAAATAAAACTAGTCATATGGTAATCACATGTACTTACACTTCACATTGAGAAATATCTGTTTTGAGTTTTTCTGACCATTTTCGAATGTGGCATTACAGAAATAAACTCCCTTATCCTCCTTGCTTACAGTCTCAATACGATAGACATTGTCATTATTAACAGTCTGTTTATTTCTGATCCATTGTAAGGATGTAAATCTGCCATATGCTGTACACTCAAATTGTACAGAGTCTCCAATGCTTATGATGCTACCTGGATTCTGGTTTACTGTCAAGCCATTTGTTGCTGGAAGACAAATTACAGAAGTGTGATTATGAGACCATTTTCAACTGACATTTTGACATTTTAAAAATTCATATCCCTTGTCATGCTAAACGTGGAATATTCCTGATTTTGCAGAATTAACCCTTTCCTGTTCAAATACTGAATTTTACATTCCTGTGATTTTACACTCGAGAAAACATTGTGGAAAAAGAAGAAATTGCTTGTAACAAGCAATTTCTCTTTTTTCCACAATATTTTCTACCACATTTCAAATGGCTTCCAGTTTTCATTGTCATCTGCAACCTCTTTCAGTGTTACTAGTCTAAAATTTCCAAAAACAGGAAAGGGTTAAGGTACAGAAAAAGTAGCCAGCACATATGAGCATTCTGATCTTTGTCTACATATTTACCATTTCTAAGCCAGAGTTGTTTATGATATTAACCCTTGTCCAGCTGAACAAACTCTTTTTCTAGAATTGCATTAAAATCAAAGGGTTGAAAGTACTGGAATCGTAATTTGTGGGTTAAGATTCCCTTTGAAAAATGATTCTATGAACTACTCTAGCTTGAAAAGGACAAGACTAAGATCAGACTGCACATGATGTGAAGGCTGATCTTTGTCTATATCTCCTATAAAAACAGGAGTATTCAAGGTCCAGTATACATGTGACAAGGATTAATTTTCAAACAAAATATTGATCCATAAATAACAGTTACAACAAATTTATAGAATGTTCGAAATTGAGAAATTTTGGACGATGATTTGAAGTTGGAGATCTTTAAAAAAATCTTTGTCTTTCATGGTAAAAACATTGTGGGTTAGGATGAAATAAGTTGTTACATGAATTTCAATCATTAATTAGAAAATTGGATTAACTCTTTCCTGTACAAATCCATGATTTTATACTTAGGAAATTTTGTGGAAAAAGAAGAATTGCTTGTAACAAATATTTTCTTCTTATCCCATAATATTTTCTACAACATAGGATGGTTTCATTTCAAATTGCATCCTATTTTCATTTTTGTCTGCAACCTCTTTCAATTTGGGCCAATCAAAAATTAAAAAAAAATAGGAAATGGTTAATAGCAGGAACATATTTTGAAAATAGAAACATTTCAAGAATATTAATAAAAAATGCTGTGAACAAAACATGCCCTAAGAAGAAAATGAGAACTTACGATTCACATTTGTCCTAACTATGATGTATGGTGATGGTAAACTAGTACCCTCATCATTTGTTGCAAGAGCGGATATACGATATTCTGTCTGAGGCTTTAAATCGGAAAATGTGTACATCATTTTGTTTTGAACAGTCTGAAATAAAAAGGCATGTGTAAACATTTGAAATAAGAAAAAAGCTTTGAAAACATTGTAGAAAATGCAGAAATTGCTTGTTACAAGCAATTTCTCCATAATCTACAATATTTTTTACCCCACAGACAGAGAATCACCTGTATATTGTCACCTGCAAATTACTTTGAATTTGGACCTGTCTAAATTTTTGTCATATGGTAATGGGATTAAATGTCAAAAGGTGAATAATTCCTTCTTTGAAGATGTAATATTAATATAATTCAGTGTGTAGTATTTTTTACAAAATGACTTGTTGTACTTGCCGATGCTTTTTCAAAGTTTTTGTTAAACATGTTAAAACAATTTTTTTTAAATTTCTGGTTGGTGAATCGAATGATGTTACCTACAGAAAAGGTTCCTTCATATAATTCATAAAAATCTGTGATATTATTTAGCTGAAAATATCATGGTAAAAGGAAAAATTGCTCGCTACTAATAATTTCTAAATTTCTAAGGTGTATGGTATATTAATAATCTTTTTAACTTTAATACCTTTTAAAATAGTAATAACATAACAGTACAAAGTAATATTTGTGCAATTAAAATTTTTGGCCCTTCATTAACTTTAAAAAAACACAAATATCTTCCCTTGCATTTTCCACCAAAATGGGGTCTTATTTTTAACCAGTTATCTGCAGGCAAAAAATTAGACTGTTCCAAATTATAACAGGCTGCAGACAAGAATATTCCTATTTCTCTCCCTAAAAATAACATGAAAAAAAAAACTTTTCAGGAGCAATTTCATCAATCCCCACATTGTTTTGCAAATAACTCTTTGTTTCAGGGTCAATAAAATATTGAATTGTGTTGCGATAGGTCAATTACATTCACTTTGAGTTATAACATCTAATACATTGGACCAGTGTAACCCTTGTAATGCTGGATATAATCCTGTTTAGAATTGCGCTAAAATCAAAGCACAGAAATCTCTAGAGGAACTAGTTGCAGCTCAATATTTCTTCTACATATTGACTTTATAAAAAAAAATCTGGCTTGAAAGAGGTAAGCAGGTGGTATAGACTAAGATCAGACTGCACATTTGTGCAGGCTGATCCTTGTCTATACCTCCTGCCTAAAAAGGAATATTCCGGGATCAGCATGACAAGGGTTAAATTTCTGTTGTCGTGCAGAAGGTATATGATACTGTAAATTGAAAGCCTATACTTACATATCTTTTAATATCATTCTCATCTGTCCATATCATGACAACATACATACAATTACTATCACAGTTACTTCTTGGTGTGTTCCACTGAA
The DNA here is from genome assembly GCA_946902895.1 of Fragum fragum. Classification (NCBI taxonomy): domain Eukaryota; kingdom Metazoa; phylum Mollusca; class Bivalvia; order Cardiida; family Cardiidae; genus Fragum; species Fragum fragum. The sequence goes on from OX336365.1 coordinate 28,508,607, forward strand.
TTATAGTCTGGTTGTGTGAATAACTCTGTACTCTAAGCTGATCTGGTGGGGTAGGCAGATGACCTGTATATAAAGGTGGAATAATTCTGTACTGGTTCTTTAACTCATTCCCATACCCCAAAAATTTAGATTGGTCAAAATTTTAGAGAAACTGCAGACGATAATTTCAAGATGATGGAATTTGATTTTATTTTGTCCCTTTGGATAGAAAACATTGTGGATAATGAAGAAATTGATTGATGTTAGCAATTTCTTCCTTTTCCATGTTTTCAAAAGATTTTTTCTTGAGGGGCATAAAAAGGGGGGATAGCGTGGAAATAGGTTAAAGCATTCTCATGGATTATTAAGATCTCTCATTAGACTTGTTGATTTCACAAAAACAATTCCAGTGCTTTCAGACCTTTGATTTCAATAAAAATCTGTAGAGGATTTATAATTCAGCATGACAAGTTAAGTTCAAACCAAATATCAAGCTTGATAATATCTATTGTTGTGAAAAATAATTAGTTATTTCAGGTCTTGCCTAATAGAATTCCTCTCTATAATGGAAAGATAATGGATTACTGACCAATTAAACTAAGCCCAATTAGCTAAGTTGGTAATGCACTTGACAGTGCTATCCAATAGAGCACACAATAGAACCCACTGGAGCTCTCAGCACTTTCGTCCTGTATCCTTGCACTATCCCATCTTCTGGTGGCGTCGCTCATATTGGCATGTGCTACGGTAGCAACGACAAATAAACAGAAATACACACTCACCTAAGCTCTGACAGTAAGTTATACCAACATATTAGTATGGCATTGTTTTGGAAAATTTATGGCAATGAACATTTAACAAAAAATTAGAATGATTTGATGGTGACCTAAAGGTTGTAGCTAAAGCTTGAATAATCTGTAGTTACAATGTTTAATCCATTCCCACACAGTGAAATTTTAGACTGGTCTAAATTGAAGGAAGCTGCAGACTACAATTTCAAGTTGATGGAATTTTAGATTTCGTCTTTTTGGATAGAAAACATTGTTGATAATAAAGAAATTGCTTGATACAAGCAATTTCTTGATTTTCCATAATATTTTCCAAATTGTTTTTCTTGAGGGGCGTCCAAAAGTGTCATTGTGTGGGTTAAGTGACCAAATCAAGAAAAACCTCTTACGTAAGTGTTGGCCAATGTTAAAAGTTCATTTCCAGTTTAAATATATGATTTGACTGGTCTATTGATTTATTGTTGCAAGCAATTTCTTCATTTAACACGTTTCCCAATGGTTTTCCTTAGGGGGGGGGAGGGGGCAACATATAGCATCAATGTGTGGGAATGGGTTAAAAGGTAAATTGGTAGGTATGTAATAAAACTCTTTTTTTTTCATACTTTGGTTTGTTAATTTTTTTTTTCATATAATGAAACTCTTATGCAAATACCTTGGCCTTCTGTAAAGCATGTATATATAGAACTAGTGTATGAGATACAAAGGCCAGCTGTAACATTATCATCTGGGACCTGTCCTGCACATAATGGTTCACAAACAGTTGGAAAGTCTGGTAACCGCATACAGCACAAAACATGGTCTCTTCCATCTGAAACAAAATTTTACGATAGAGGTAAAACATGAAATGGTACATGAAAATAAATCACTTCATATATGTTCCTCAGAGTTATGTTTGACATTTACAAACTAACTATTTTATTCTTTTGTTACATGTTACTCACCATATATTTTGCAAAAAAGCCTTTAAATACCTAAAATCAAACTTCCCGTTGGACCTCAATGAGAGAGGCCACAGTATGTCTTTTTGGTGGGATTAGGCTAAGTCCCTGTTTAACTAATTAGCTGATTAACTAATTCCCACCCAATGATGCTTTTTGACACCCTTTAAGAAAAGCAACTCGGAAAACATTGTTGAAAATGAAAAAAATACTTAAATCATTGTTTTCTACCAATGAAGTTGTAAAATCTAAAATTTCATAAACCTTAAAGTAAGTTTGCAACTCCTTTCAATTTGGACCAGTCTTGATTGCTCTCTTCTGGTAATGGGTTAATAGTAGCAAATACCTTAAAATACTGGCTAACTTTTAGCCCTGGGATTTTTAAATGAAATTTACTATAAATTTTGTTTATGTAGTCTAACAATTTAGGAAAGTTCAATGCATGCTTACAAATAAAACACAAATGAAATGAAAAACATGGGCAACACAATCAAGTTATCCAAGTATCCTGGCTTGCACTGTTCTAGACTGAAAATGGAATGATTGAAATAAACCTCACCTGCACCACATGCCACTATTTTTGGAAAGTCTACAAGACATTTGCTTGTATCCAGCAAATCTCCATTGATGCAGCCAGCTTTACACTGATCTGATATACCGCTGTTTTGGCAACAATCTAAAATATAAATTTAAATAAACCATTTCCATACTGATTAACCCATTCCAACACAATCCCTGCTTCTTACTCCTCTTCATTATTCACAATGTTTTCCTTCCAAAAAGACGGAAAAAATCTAAAATTCCATCAACTTGAAATTGTCGTCTGCAGCTTCTTTTTATCTTGACCAGTCTAAAAAAAATTTGTGTTGATATGGGTTAAGTTGCTTTACATGCATATTTTGTTAATATTTGACAAGATGTGTTCATGAAACAGAAATTCCCCTTAACCCATTCCAACACAGCAAAATTTTAGACTGGTCCAAATTGAAAGAAGCTGCAGACGACAATTTCAAGTTGATGGAATTTTGAATTTTTTCGTCTTTTTGGATAGAAAAACATTGTTGATAATGAAGAAATTGCTTGATACAAGCAATTTCTTCATTATCCACAATGTTTTCCAAAGTTTTTTCTTGAGGGGCGTAAAAAGGAGGATTGAGTTGGAATGGGTTAAATGGCAAATATTTCATTTAGTTACACTATGAGAAGAAGACTCACATGACTTTGATCTTGGTGTAAGTTCCATAAGCTCAAATGGTAGAGCACTCAATTTCAAACCTCAAGATTGCAGGTTTGATCCCCAGGCTAACCAAACTTACACATAAATTATCTTTTGATTCAGATGTTAACCAAACAATGTTAAAGAACAAGGTGGGGCTCTCAACAGTTTTGTCCTATGCCCATGAACTATTTCCCTTAACAACTAAGCGTCTTCTAACCTAGTCGCATCTTGACATCAAGTCAGAACACAGGTAGTGGATAACAAGCAGATCTAATTTAAGTAAGCACCATCAACACCCCTGGTTTAGCAATCATTTAAAGTATAAATTCAATCATCTTGATAGTTGCTGAGAAAAATAGGATGAAAATATACGACTTTACAAGGCAATGTCCGAGAATAAACTAAGTTGTAGAACAGTAAGTAGTTAAGTTGCTGACCTAAATTTGGTACGTGCCATGTAAGACCCCTAGCTGAACCTCTACACCAAATTTCAAGTGATTGTTATGAATAATTGCTGAGAAAAAAGCAACAAAAATAGATCACTATACTAGACAATATTGTCTGAAATTTCATTTCCGAAAACTGGAATCATGGACATTAACCCTCTCCCACTCAGTGATGCTTTTAAACGCCCCTAAGAATAAAAGCTCGGGAAAACATTGTGGAAAATGAAGAAATTGCTTGTTACAAGCAATTTCTTCATTATCCACAATGTTTTCTAACCCTAAAGTAAAAAAAATTCAAAATTTCATACACTTCAAGTTGTCGTCTGCAACTCCTTTCAATTTGGACAAGTCTAAAATTTTGCCAACTTGTAAAGTGTTAACAAGTTTCAAGTTGATAAAATGAATGGTTGCTGAGAAAAATGCGACAAAAATGTACCACTATACCAGGTTATGTCCAAAAATAAAATAGGCAATGTTGAAGAATAAGCTAAGTCAAAAAACCAGGTGAAGTTAACTTGAGAACCTAAATTCAGGAAGGGCCAAGTAGGACCCCTAGATGAACCTCCACACCAAATTTCAAGTTAGTGCAATATATACTTCCTGAGAAAAGTGGAACAAGAATATACCACTATACCAGGCAATGTCCATATATAAACAAAGTTGTGTAACAGGAAGTAGTTAACTTTTGATCCTAGATTTCGTAAGCACTATGTAGGAACCCTAGATGAACCTTCACACCAAATTTTCAGTCGATGCTATGAATAGTTGTTGAGAAAAATGTGACAAAAATATTGGTTACAGACAGATGAACAGACATGAGGATGTAAGGACAGACTAAGGTAAACCATTATACCCCCTCTTCTAGGAAGTGGGGGTATAATAAGTATTTCCTCTTTCTTTCTTCTTTACAGTTGAGTACATTTCATACCTGATCTGTTCTGCCAGACTTCATCCCAGTCAAATGTTGTATTCGTGTCCACCAGTACTGAAATAAGAGGCAATTAGTTCCTACACTTTTAAACGCCCCTCAATATGACAGTTTTAGAAAACATTGTGGAAAATGAAGAAATGGCAATTTCTTCACTATCCACAATATTTTTTAGCTCAAAAGACAAATACTTTAAAGATAACATCAATCTAAAATTCTGATCTGCAACTTCTTTGAATTTGGACTGGTCAAAAGTCTTATGTGGGAATGTGTTGATTGAATTGGGATTCATGCTATTTTTCACTGTATTTTAGTCATATTGCTGTGGCTGGAGCCATGGATTCCTTGTATTGCTCACAACAGAACTGCTACATCCTTTCCAAGCCTCCAGCTGCTCACCCCACTCAATCTTATAGCCTTACTAATATGTCATAAGCCACAACAAGATGAAAGGATTCTATGAAAATTTTATTAAAACACTTACAAGCAATTTCTTCTTTTTCCACAATATTTTCTCAAGTATAAAATCGAAGCAACTTAAAATCCTGGGTTTGTATAAGAAAGGGTTAAACATTTAATTATTTTATTAAGCAAAAACTTAATGGTCAAGCATTTCTTATTTAAAAATAAAAATATATACGAAATCTACTTAGTCCAGAGCAGTGATTGGAAATTTCAATGTAGTTCAATTTCTTTAACCCATAACCGGATGACAAAATTGTATACTGGCCCAAATCGAAAGGAAAAGTAGAAGACAATAGTAAGTTTATGAATTTTTTTTTCAACATTCTGGTTAGAAAACATTGTGTAAAATGAAGAGATTGCTTGTAACAAGCAATTTCTTCATATTACCAAATGTTTTCCTAATTATTATCTTGAGGGGTTTCCAAGAGCATCATTGTGTGGGAATGGGTTAACAGAACAATACAATAATACTATTGATGGATTGCAGCAAACAGCAAAGAAATCAATGGAACATTCAAATAAAAAATTTAGACAGGAAGTGAACATTTATGTTAAGCATTTTTGTTGGCAACTTAACCCATTCCAACACAGTGGAATTTTAGACCGGTCCAAATTGAAAGGAGCTGCAGACGACAATTTCAAGTTGATGGAATTTTAAATTCTTTAGTCTTTTTGGATAGAAAAAATTGTGGATAATGAAGAAATTGCTTGATCCAAGCAATTTCTTCATTTTCCACAATGTTTTCCAAATCTTTTTTGTTGAGAGGCGTAAAAAGGAGGGATTGAGTGGGAATGGGTTAAACATTGTAACTACAGCTTTTTTCCAAGCTGTAATTATAACGTTTGAATTACCAACAAACCATTTATTTTGTGTTCCATGAAACAGATAAGAAATTTTGCGAGTCACGCAGTTTAATATCTATGTGGAACTTTCTGTCTCAGTGAGTGTGGCCAGTAATATTGTTACTTGCCTTAACCCTTTCCCATTCAAATACGGGATTTTACGTTCCTGTGATATAGAGAAAACATTGTGGAAAAAGAAAAAATTGCTTGTAACAAGCAATTTCTCCTTTTTCCTCAATATTTTCTACCACATAGGATGGGTTCATTTCAAATAGCATCCAGTTGTCATTGTCTTCTGAAACCTCTTTCAATTTTGACTAGTCTAAAATTTCCAAAAACGGAAAGGGTTAATAGCAAATATAAAGGTGTGCTTATATTTGACTACTTGAACAGAGCAATAGATAGAGAGTGTAATTCATATTTAAGATTTATATATTTAGCCAATACTACCATAAACCATATATTGTAGGTACTCATTTCAATCGTGTCAAAGAGACAATTCAAATTAATCGTGTTGAAGAGACAATTCAAATGAATCGTGTTGAAGAGACAATTCAAATGATTACCCACAATATAGGGTTTTGTTGAGAAATAAGGATTGTAGAATGCTGTTGCTCCCTCATTTCTTGAACATTGTATTTGCAATAGCTTACCAGGTAATGTGTATCCAAGAATGACTTCAGAAGGCAGACTAGTGCCATTCAGATTACTTGCAAACACTCGGATATAATAATGTGTGTTTGGTGTCAACCCCTCAATGGTGACAAAACTTTCTTGTGAATCCTTGGACAGCATCTTGAAGGAAAGGAATATGATTACATTTGATTATCAAACTAAGAAAGAGAATTAGATTACAGTTGACTACAGTTGATTCTCAAACTAAGAAAAGGAATGAGATTACAGCTGATTCTCAAAGTAAGAAAAGGAATGAGATTACAGCTGATTCTCAAACTAAGAAAAGGAATGAGATTACAGCTGTTTCTCAAACTAAGACAAGAGTCCCAGTGGGCCTTAACGGTCACCTGAGTAAAAGAGCATCAAGACAAGTGATTTAGGGTTTATTAGAAAAACATTTTTTAAAGAAGTACAAAAATTTACCCCTTTCTGCCCCCGACTGGGGCCCCTTTTACCCCAAACCCCCCCCCAACCTCTTTTCACAAACTGGAATTGTCATCCCCAAATGATGCTCCCGACCAAGTTTGCTTGAAATCCCCTCAGTAGTTCTTGAGAAGATGAAAATGTTTAAAAGTTACCAAAAATGACCCCCTTTTGGTCCCCATTTTAGGCCCCCCTGACCTCAAGCCTTTTCATTTTCACAAATCTGTATAATCAGTACCCAATGATGCTTTTCACCAAGTTAGTTTGAAATTGGCTTAGTACTTTATCTGAAGAAGATGAAAATGTGAAATTTTTAACATGATGAGCTTTGACCTCTGGGTGTGGCCCCATACATGACCCCAGGGACATGAATTTCACAATTTATAATATACCTGTCCTAGTTGTCATGCACACAGAATATCTAAGCTCTGGCATAAATGGTGTATTAGAAGAAGATTTTTAAAGAAGTACCAAAAATTACCCCTTTTTGCCCCCTATTTTGGCCCCTTTGACCCCCAGAACCCCTATTTTCACAAACTTGAATTGGCATCCCCCAATGATGCTTTCTACCAAGTTTGGTTGAAATCCCCTCAGTAGTTCTTGAGAAGATGAAATATTTAAAAGCTACCAAAAATTACCCCCTTTTGGGCCCCATTTTAGGGCCCCCTGACCCCCCAGCCTTTTTATTTTCACAAATCCGAATAACCATTACCAAATGATGCTTTTCACCAAGTTTGTTTGAAATTGGCTTTGTACTTCATCATCAGAAGATGAAAATGTGAATTTTTTAACATGATGAACTTTGACCTCAGGGTGTAGCCCCATACATGACCCCAGGGACATGAATTTCACAATTTATAATATACCTGTCCTAGTTGTCATGCACACAAAATATTTAAGCTCTGGCATTAACGGTTTATTAGAAGAAGATTTTTAACCCTTTCCTGTTTCAAGATTTTGTAGACCTGTCCAAATTCAAAAGTTTTGCAGCCGAAAATTTATAGTGGATTTAATTTGAAAAATAACCATTCAGTAGGGTAGAAAATATTGTGGAAAAAGATGAAATTGCTTGTTACAAGCAATTTCTTCTTTTCCCACAATGTTTTCTCAAGTATAAAATCACAAGGACGTTGAAACCAGTGATTGTACAGGAAAGGGTTAAAGAAGTACCAAAAATTACCCCTTTTTGCCCACGATTGGGGCCCCTATGACCCCCAGAACCCCTATTTTCACAAACTTGAATTGGCATCCCCCAATGATGCTTTCTACCATGTTAGGTTGAAATCCGCCCAGTAGTTCTTGAGAAGGAGATGAAAATGTTTAAAAGTTAACGGACGACGCACGACGACGGACAAACGATGATTGCAATAGGTCACCATGACCATTCGGTCAGGTGACCTTAAAAGGAATGAGATTACAGCTGATCCTCAAACTAAGAAAAGGAATGAGATTACAGCTGATCCTCAAACTAAGAAAAGAAATGACATTACAGCTGATTCTCAAACTAAGAAAAGAAATGACATTACAATTAATTGATTATCGAATTCCAAGTACAGAAATATTGAAGTGAATCAAACATGACCCTTGCTTTCTACATAATAAGAATGGATTACCAGACAGCAAAATTTTAGATTGATCAAAATTCTAAGAACCTGCAGACGATTTTTTTAGTTACTGCAATTTTAAATTCTTTGTCATCTTTGGAAGAAAATATTATGGATAATAACCAGCAATTTCTTCATTTTCCACAATATTTTCAAGAGCTTTTATTTTCATGGGTATAAAAATGCAAGATAGTGTTGGAATGGGTTAATTAAGATTGTAGGAAAGTTTAAGAAATACTGGCAAGAATTAATACCTTGATCTAGATTTTAACTATTTTAAGACATTGGATTACTCAAGACCAAGTTATTATGACTATATTGAACAAAATATTGATTAAATCAGCCTTTATTCACAATATAGGCACAAAGCATAAATGTTCTACGATGAAAGCTTATAACCATTTCATATGTGGGAAATACATAAGACAAATCATTAATTATAGGGTCAAGAAATCATTTTTTCCATTTACATTAGCCTGATTTTTCAAGTATGTAAATTTGTAATCTTAAAATTCATTCAGTTTGTTTCACTCATAAATTGTGTAATATAATGAGTTGGTTTCTCAGCTACTACTTTTCACGACCGTCAGTAGCATTTGTTACAGAACTTGAAACCCACCTCTGTCCACACTTCTGTAGTGGTTGTATACTGCGTAGTATACTTTGTAACACTGGGTCCTTTTGGGGGTTGCCAGTCTATGGTCATAGAATGGGTCTTGATACTCTTCACTGTTAATCCAACAGGAGGTAGAGGTAAAACTTCTGCAAAGGAAAGAAAATTGTTTTAAGAAAGTATGTTGGTATGAAATACTTAACCTTTTTTCAGACAATATTTGCAGTTTTCAATGGCCAATTAACCCTTTCCTGGTTAAACCCTGGATTTTACGTCCCTGGGTTTTTATACTTGAGAAAATATTATGGGAAAAGAAGAAATTGCTTGTAACAAGCAATTTCTTCTTATCCAACAATATTTTCTACCCTATAGGTTGGTTACTTTTCAAATTGCACTCACTTTTAATCATTGTCTGTAACTTCTTTGAATTTGGACAAGTCTAAAATTTTGAAAACAGGAAATGGTTAAATTGCTCAAGTTCAATTGACAGATTGACCATTCAAATCAACCATTTAGAACAGCAGTGAGCTTCAGATTGGTCAAAATTTACGTAAAGCATTTTTGTTAAACATGATCGCCAATCAACCATTTAACTTTTTGTTACATGTTACTGGCCATAGATATTTTGTAAAATAACAAAATTTAATATCAAAGTGGAACTTCATGTCAGATCACAGTGGGTTTGATTGATTGAATGGGGTTTAATACCATTTTTAACATTTTAACAGTATTTAAGTCATATCACAGCAACTGGAGCACTTAACCCTGAATTCCTAGTATTTCGCACACTACATCCTTTCAGTTTCTCAAGCTGCTTATCCCACTTAGGTTTAAAATGCTCCTCCCATTGGTGGAAGACAGGATCTTAGTCTACACCTCATGTTTGAGCCTTTTAAGCCATAGATGTTATCGAGCAGATTGGCTTTAAACTTTGTTTCATACCTCAAACTATTTGTATTATTGCACACAAAGTAATTCACGATAAAGTGTCACAAACTATTAAAGTATTGGCTTATTAGAAACTATTGTTGTATATACCTTAATAATACTAACATATAAGAAATTAGGAAAAATGTTCTTTGTTTTTATGGGAGCAAAAAACTAAAAACCTAATCACACCGAAATATGAATCCACTTGAAATCTTCACAGATGTGTGATAAGGATTTTATTGCAAATCTTAATGAAAACGAAAAACAATCTTTTCACCTTCTGCATGTTTTATCAGTTACATGTTTTCCCAATTAAAATTTCAGTGGAATCCTATTAACCTATTACTGGGCGGCAAAAATTTTAGACTGGTCCAAATTGAAAGAGGTTGCTGAACAATAATTTCAAGCTTGCGAAATTTTGGACATTTTCTAGCTTTGAGTTTGAAAACATTATGGATAATGAAGAAATGGCTTGCGTCATTTATTTGGAATGGGTTAATCACAACACAAATTTGTCAACACTTTTATTGCATTTAACCAGAAGTTGAGATTTAACCAGAAGCTGCTATAAAAGGAGCAGTTTGTTCTTTTTATCTAATGTTTGTGCACAAAGTCAGTTGGAATTAAGCAGTGAATTAATAGTATCAGCATTGCAGAGGAATCCACTGTACTTATTAATAGAAAGAATGAATTTCTCCTACCCTTTCCATCATTAAAGCAGGTACTGAGCTCGTTCTTGTAAATGGCACATGGGATGAAGGACTCTAGAGGCACTTCTTCAGGATGCAAGCTACACAGTCCTAGACAGTTATCTGGCAGCCCCTCTCTAATACAGCATTCAGTGTGGTCTCTTCCATCTAACAAAATACAATATACTTAAACCAATTCCTCAAAATCCAACTTCTTTACACCAAGACTGTCGCATGTATTGAGGTATTTGGAATTTGATTACATAAACCGATATCTAAGATATGTTGTGATCGCATTTTCAATTAACTGCTTCAAGATTCCTAGACATAAGTTGAACTCATTCAAGATTTTCTTTTTTCTGGTCAAGTATAAATAATATTCTTGCCAATTTCAATGAGTTGCAATAATTGAAAGCAATTGACCTGGCACCCCTGGTATGTTTTAACCCTTGGCTTGCTGAGTATATTTTTTCAGAATTACATAAAAATCAAAGGAATGAAAGCACTGATATTACATGTTGTTTGATGATCAATACTTCTTTTGAAATACCATAAAGCATTCTTGTTTGAAATGGACAGTCAGGAGGTAGACTGCACTTAAGTGCAGGCTGATCTTTGTCTATACCTCCTGCCAAAACTGGAATAATTAGGGTTAATTATGGATAAATGAACGAAAACTCTTGACTGATTTTCAGGAGACATTTTAGAATTCTTACCAATCCAGTAACTGTGAAATGGGTCCAGAAATAATGATAAATCTATGATATTTTCGAAATGGTCTTTTGTCCACACTAGTAAAACGATGAAGGGATATTATCTGTCCTATTAATATTAGGAAGGAGTTTTCTTCTGCCCTGTCAGAAAGACGAAGGGGGCTAATGTCCGTCCTGTTTAATTTATGAAGGCCTTGTCAAAAAACACACAAGGGGATTTTGTCAAGAGGGGTTATTGTCATAGATTCCCTGTCAATAGGTTTCCATGTAATGCAAATGTAAAATGATGCGCTTGAATCATTTTTTTTCATTATAGAAATAGATTGTGGCTGTCGGTCAAACAATCAATCAAACAATCAAATAATACTTTTGGATCAGAAGTAGACTTTGAACTCACACATTGGCAGATATTTATACAAAACTTTTTTCTTGCTTTGGCCACTAATAGGTGGAAAAAACAGTTAATTCAAGCTGTAGTTACAATGTTTAAGTTCAATGCACAAAATAGGCATTGAAATCATTAATAATATTTACTAAATTCAGACTAAAGCATTACCTTAAAAAGAAATATTTTTGATGAAAATTTGAGAAAGATTTAAGGACAAGTTGTGTATCTCAAACTCTTGATCTTAACCCTTGTCATGCTGATCCCAGAATATTCCTGATTTGACAATAGCTGTGGCAGGTATATAGACTAAGATCAGCCTGCACAGACATGCGGTCTGTTCTTAGTCTACACTACCTGCTTGATCTGTTAGTGTTGAGCAAATATTTCAATACAGAAAATTTAATTTATATAAAGAAAGGATAAAAATTCAGCAGTACAAGGGTTCATACATCATGACACAGTTGCTGGAAATCATGTGTCAGACCTTCATCTACAAAACCTACCTGAAGCACACTGTAGCATTGTTGTGACAGTTCAAAACCTACCTGAAGCACAGTGTAGCATTGGTGTGACAGTACAAAACCTATCTCAAGCACACTGTATAATTGGTGTGACAGTACTAAACCTACCTTAAGCACACTGTAGAATTGGTGTGACAGTACTAAACCTACCTGAAGCACACTGTAGCATTGGTGTAACAGACTCATTACAAGACAGTAGTGTCAGGGCCACAGCCTGTGGAGTCAGTCTAAAGGTGTGACTACATAGCTGGAGGCAGTCACCTGTCACACCTTTATTCATACAACATTCTGTAAACAAGAACAATCAGAGTATGTTAGACAATCTTTACCATGACAACTTATGTTTGCATGTTTAGATTTTGCATAATTTAAAGCTTGATTTTTTAATATGATTAGCCAAAATGGTATGTATGATTTACTCTCAATCCGAAGATTGCAGGTTAGAGCCCCACCTTGCTAGGATGTCATAAGTGGCATGGATAACATTTGCATAAAGTTTCAAAGTCATAGTTACGTCAAATGTGGCTTATAGGCTAGAGCACTGGAATGCTTTTCAATCAAAGTTAAATTGTGACCTTGAGTTTAACCCATTCCAACACAGCAAAATTTTAGACTGGTCCAAATTCAAAGAAGCTGCAGACGACAATTTTAAGTTGATGGAATTTTTAATTTTTCCGTCTTTTTGGATAGAAAACATTGTGGATAATGAAGAAATTGCTTGATACAAGCAATTTCTTCATTTTCCACAATGTTTTCCAAAGTTTTTTCCTTGAGGGGTGTAAAAAGGAGGGATTGAGTTGGAATGGGTTAAACCTATGTAACCCCAAAACAATAGGGTACTTCCTTTGATCATTGGCAAGAATTATATGAAGTTTCATTGATGTAAGTCAATTGGTTCTAGAGTTAGATCACAGAAACGAAAATGTTTGGACAGACAATTTGTTTGTTTGAATGGGGTTTAACGCCACTTTTTGAAATCTTTCAGTACTATTGAGGCAGCTGAAGCACCTAACAATGGATTCCTTGTATATCTTGCACCAGTAGAACCGTTACATCCTTTCCTAGGCTCCAACTGCTATCCCATTTAGGTTTACGATTATCCACCCATTGATGAGAGACTTGTCCGAAAGAATATGTGCCACCGCCAGGAATCGTTCCCATGACATCCTGTGATTGAAGATTGGGAGTCATACCCTCGTAGGTCGTGGGGTGGTTATAATTAGTATAAACAACATTGACCAATCACCTTAGTACAAACTTTACCAACTACATGTGCATGAAAATTAAAAGAAAACTTTGAAACCCAATATTGATGTTAAGAAATTTTGTTGGTTTGGCGACTAAAACATTGCAACTACAGCTTATTTAACCCATTCCCACACAGCAAAATTTTAGACTGGTCCAAATTGAAAAAGGTGCAGACGACAATTTCAAATTGATGTAATTTTGATTTTTTTTGTCTTTTTGGATAGAAAACCTTGTGGATAATGAAGAAATTGCTTGATACAAGCAATTTCTTCATTTTCCACAATGTTCCCAAAGTTTTTTTCTTTAGGGGCGTAAAAAGGAGGAATTGAGTTGGAATGGGTTAAGCTGTAGCTACTACATTTAGGTTACCAACCAATACAACTGGGCCATAAATTTTGCAAAATAGTTGTTAGCTATGGAAGTCAAATTTCCTAGTAAAGGTAAATGGGCCTGGCCAGTGAGCTGTCAAATGACCTTACTGAACTGATTTGATTGGTCTGTTGCTTTTTGTTCAACAATAATTAGATTTTTAGTTTTGTCTATCAAAAAGGTGCATTCTGATTGGTCGAGAAAAGTTATTCATAACTCCAAAACACAATTTTGAACACAGCAATTTTGTATGCTTCCGCAAAAAATAGTCCCATACAAAAAAGTATCAAAATTTGTAAAGCTTTTAGTTTTTTCGTTCGATGCTATCAAATTATAAGAAATGAAGAGAATATTTTTTGTTTTCATGGAGGTATGAACCGAAAAACCTAATCACACAATGTATGAATCTGCTTCGCGTATTCATACAGTGTGATTAGAATTTTCGGTTCATACCTCCATGAAAACAAAAAATATTCTCTTCATCTCTTAAATGAATCTGTCTATTGTGAGAAATGACAGAGTTCATGAACTAATAAACAGTGAAAAAACTAAATTTCTTAAAATGTTGCTAGGGCATATTGAGCAGTTTCTCCTTTTCCTTCCGAAGTTTTCCAATGCTTCATCTTTTAAGTACATAAAAATGCGGGATTACTTGGTGATTGCTTAAAGACAAGAGAATTTTCCATTTAAGAAATAAGAAAATGCAAGGCAAAAATACAGTCCTGGCTATCCATAATGATTTCTGATGCTTTCTTAAAAACTTAGAGAAGTGTGATTATGTTTTAAACACAAATTGGCAGTGATTACAGTCAATACCTTACCTGTTTCATTGTATGGTGGTTGATAGTTATAGTTCACACCTGCAAAACAAAATAAATATCAAATAGTTAAAGTTCACAAGTGCAAAAAAAACCCAATGTCTTCACCTAACCCATTTTCACACATTCCTACATTTTTACAAATTGGAAGAAATACAGCTAACCATTTCTTCTTTTTGCATAATGTTTTCTACCTTATATGGCTCTTATTTATTGACTTAAACAAACTGTTTTTAGTTGTCTGCAATCTTCTTTAATTTGGACCTGTCTAAAATTTTGTCTTGCATGAATGGGTTAAAGAAACTAGAAATGTCGCAAAGCGGACTTATACCTAACTACCAGCATTTTGTCACTCATATAGCACAGTGACCTTAGACCTATGTTACCCTTAAGCAAAAGGACATCTTCTTGGATCATGGATAATATTTGAATAAAGTTTCAGGGTCCTAGGTTAATTGGCTTAGTTACAGCACTGAGTTTTCAATCAAAGTTTAATTGTGACCTTGACCTATGTGACCCAAAATAATAGCTAGGTCATATCTTCCTTGGATTAATGGCAACAATTGTTTGAACTTTCAACGTTTGTAGGTCAATTAGAAATAGAGTGATAGTAACAAAAGAAAATGTCTACGGACAAACAGATTGGATGGATGGGCTGACAAAGACTTCTTAAATTAGGGGTGTAAATACAGTAGAATCCTCTTAATAGCAACTTTTATAATAGCAATTAACTGCTTAATTGCAACTAAAATTTTTGCACAAACATTACATTTATTAAACAAAAAGCTCCTTTTAACAGCAACTTCTGATTAATTGCAACAAAATATATGACAAATTGGTGTTGTGATTAATAGTATTCCACTGTATTGATAGAACTTCTTACATTCATTTACATTCAGTAATAATTTAACTTTTAGTTTTGTCTATCAAAAACAAGCTTTCTGAATGATCGAAAAACATTATTCATAACTCCATGAACAAAATTTTGAGCACACAGCAATTTTGTATGCTTTCGCACAATATAGTCCCATACAAAAAGATACCAAAATTTGTAAAATATTTGCTTTTTTTGCTTGATGCTATTAAATTATTAGAAATGAAGAGAATATTTTTTGTTTTTACACAATGTATGAATCCGCGAAGCGTATTCATACATTGTAATTAGGTTTTTCGGTTCATACCTCCATGAAAACAAAAATATTCTCTTCATCTCTTAATTGTAGAAGCAAAAGGAGGCCTGTATCATAAACAACAAATATGAACCTAATGTCTTTAATAGTACTCAAAAAAATTAAAAAGTTTAGTCTTTTAGTTTTATAGACGGACAGTGGTAAAACAATATGTTCCCGGAAAGTTGAAAAGCTACTTGGCCGTATTTTACTGCTTTTTCTAAAATGCTTTTCAAACATTTATTTCAAAATTAGGTTTCTGTTGTAAATGGATAAGGCAAAAAACATTGCAATTTCTACATTACCAGGAGAAACTATTCTTACCTTCAGTGACAACAAGAAGGGTTAATTCAGGAAGACTGGAACCATTTTCATTCTCTGTAGCCACAACAACATCATAGATCTCTGCAGGTTCTAGACCAGTTATTGTGTAAGAGTTACCAACATATTCCGAAATCTGCCAAAAGAATGGAAATTGAAGTGAACCTGAGCATGTTTAACCCTTTCCTGTATAATCACTGGTTTTTACGTGACTGTGTTTTTATAGTTGTGTAAACATTGTGGAAAATGAAGAAATTGCTTTTAACAAGCAATTTCTTCTTTTTCCACAATATTTTCTACCCTACTGAATGATTAATTTTAAAATAAATTCAACTTTGAATTTTTGTCTGCAAAACCTTCAAATTTAGATCAGTCTAAAATTTCAGAAAACAGGAAAGGGTTAATTCCCTGTACTTTGTATTATTGTATTCAAAAAATGGAGGGATCACTGGCCCACTTGCCTCTGACATGGCATTTCAACTGAGGTATAACAAAATTATTTTTTAAAATATACGGTAAGAGATATAAATATAAGACGCAGACTTTTGGCTGGCAACCAAATCAGCATAATCAATTACAACATTGAAGTCACTAACAAAAAAAAAATCCTAACAAAAAAGTTCATTTCTGGTCTAAATTAATAATTTGATTGGTCAATTGGCTTTTTGATAGACAGCAGTAATGTGTCAATTAAAATAAGTTGATCTTGACTGAGCAGAGGTAGATTGGCCCATTACCTTGTGACACAATTTTAGACTAGTCCCATTTAAAAATATTGCAGACAAAAATTTTAAGTTGGTGATATTCAAAGGAAATATTTGCCTTGTCATATCACTTACTTCATTTTCCATGTTCTTTTTAACTCATTACCACAAAATTTCAGACTGGGCAAAATTCAAAGAAGCTGCTAAAGACAATTTTCGTTTGCTTTATTTTTAAATTCTGCCTTTTGGAATAGAAAACTTGTGGATAATGAAGAAATTGCTTGCAATTTTTCAAAGGTTTTATTCTTGAGGGCATTGAAAAGTGACATGGTGTTGGGTTTGGTTAAAGCTTTAATTGAGGGGCTATAAAAGTGGCATTGAGCATATGTGGGGGGGGGCGTAAGCGAATATGTTATATCGAGTAGATTTAGCCCAAATGTTGGTCTTTGTTAAGATATATTAAATACGTTAAACTATCTTACAGTATTCCAGTCTGCTAAACCATTTACTCTATGAAGTCTCCAAGCAACAACATAGTACTCCCCATCCTGAAAGTCTGGTGGGTTTTCCCATGCAACTGTGACAGAATCTGAAGTGACACTTCCTGGAACAACTCGCGTGTTGTAGGGAGGAGATGGCAACAAATCTGTTAATAGATAGCCTTCTGTCAGTGGATATAAAACACTCAAATCAATTAAGAGTAGAGTCTTTCTTGATTCCTTTCTGATGGGTCTTCCTTAACCCATTACCAAGCCACACAATTTTAGACTGGTCCATATTGAAAGAGGCATATATAATGTTAATGAAATTTTGAACATCTTGGTATTTTGCGGTAGAAAACATAGTGAATAATGAAGAAATTTCTTGAGACAAGAAATTTCTTCGTTTCCCAAATGTTTTTGCAAGTTATATTCTTGAGGCAAGTATAAAAGCGGGATTGTATGAGAATGAGTAAATGCTTTCCTAGAGTTCTCAATTGTCTATAACTTGATCATTTCCATGACAAAGTAGTGATTATTTTGATAGATTAAGCCCTGCTTTTTTTCATTTTGCACTAATGAAGATCCCCTCAGTGGGACTAATGGCACTGATGACATCATCATGTTTCCATGTAATTCATTCAAGAGATGAAGAGAATATTTTTTTGTTTTCATGGAGGTATGAACCAAAAATCCTAATCACACTGTATGAATAAGCAAAACATACAAATAATAAACTTTTTAATTGATTGAATGGGGTTTAACACCACTTTAAACAGAAGTTCAGTTATATAGCCACGGCTGGAGCAACTAACCATAGATTCCCGGTATTTTTCACACCAGAACTGCCACTACATCCTTTCTGGGCCTCCAGCTGCACATCCCACTTAGGTTTATGATTATATACCAGTCCTATTAGTGAGAGACAAATGTCGGAGAGGACATCTGCTGCTGCCAGGGATCAAACCCAGGACCCTGTGGTAAGGAGTCCTACGCACTACCACTGCGCTATGGCCACTGCCTAAACTCTTAGAGCTTTTTTCTAAATTAACTTTAATTTTGTCTCTCTCTTTTTTTTAACCCTTTCCCATTCAAATACGGGATTTTATGTTCCTGTGATTTTAAACTCGAGAAAATATTGTGGAAAAAGAAGAAATTGCTTGTAACAAGCAATTACTACTTTTTCCACAATATTTTCTACCACATAGGATGTTTTCATTTCAAATGACATCCAGTTATCATTGTTGTCTGCAACCTCTTTCATTTTGGACCAGTCTAAAATTTCAATACCCCGGAAAGGGTTAAATACAAAAATAGAATACAGAGATAGAAACGAGGCATGTCCAGTCTTAAACTGAGTTTATCAAACCAGTCACCTTCGCAAAATTATGTTTTAGAGGACAAGTTTAATAGATTCATTATTTCATGAAAAGATGATTTTTCAATTCAATTGCACCTAAATCATTATTTTATATTGACAAACAAGATATGAAATACAAATGCCCCTATCCCTGAAACAGCAAATATTTCAGAGAATTGACATTGAAAGATAATCTTAACCTAGACAGAGGATTTTGACCTTGGTACAAGTAGATGTAAATGAGAGAGAACTGTCATCATAATTAACCTTGTGATGCTGATTAAAATTGTATGAAAATCAAAGGGCAATGAAAGTTATAGTTCTGGGTCAAGATTTATTTTGAAATTTTAATTTCATAAATGACTCTGACTTAATAAGGCTTAGCAGGTGGTGTAGACTAAGTGCAGGCTGAATGAAGATATTAATGTACGTAAAGAAGGTAAAGACAAACATTGCCAGTTATGCTTGAAGATATAAGAATATCACATCTAGCAGACACACAAAACAAAAGGACAGTATGGGATTACCAAGAAGTCATATAACCAATAACCACACAGACCCGCTTTTTGACATCCCTAGAGAACAAAAAAATCTTTCAAGTTCTTCATTATCCACAATGTTTTCTACCCAAACAGACAAATATTTTCAAAATTTCATTAACTATAAATTGTCGTCTACAAGGTCTTTTAATTCAGAAGTATTTAAATTTATCATCTGGTAATGGGCTAATTTGTTAAATAAATGCATCAAGAATTATCTCATTAGCCTAAACTGCTCCATAACCCATTCCCACACAATCCAGCTTTTTTAAATCCCTCAAGAAAAAGATATGGAAATCAATGTGGTAAATGAAGAAATTGCATGCGACCAGCAATTTCTTCATTATCCACAATGCTTTCTATTCAAGAAAACAAAGAATTTTAAAATTAAAAAAATGTTAAATAGTTGTTGGCAAAATCTTTGAATTTGGACCGGTCTAAAATTTTGACGTGTGGGAATAGGTTAAATAGTAAACACACATGCTAAGTTTCCGATGAATATCTCCAATAGTATCAAAAATACATGTTTTTCTGTTTACAAAAAGTGAATTCAACACTTACTGGAGCCCTCTAAAATGCATGCAGCTATGAGTGGCATGTAATAAAAGCACAATGAATTGTTGTAGTTGATGTTGAACTTTCCTTCACATAGTGGTAAACAGTTGCTGGGGACATTTACCCTTGAACAGCATCCAGTGTGAGCACCTTGATCTATATATAGAAGCATAGAATGAAATAAAAATAAGTGAATGTTTTCAGTAATATTGGAGATAATTTTGTTGTTGTTGTTTTCATGGAAGTATGAAATGAAAAACTGTATGAATACATGAATCGGATTCATACATAAGTGTGATTAAGTTTTTTGTTTCATAACTCCATGAAACAAAAATATTTTCTTAGCTTCTTTTAACCCTTGTAATGCTGAGAACGGACTATTCCAGTCATGGTAGGAGGCATAGACCAAGATCAGCCTGCTCATACGTGTATTTAGATCTTAGTCTATACCATCCGCATGTTCCTTTTTAAGCCAGAGTTGTCTATCAGACGAATTTTATAGAATAAAAATTTACCCACAGTACATACTTCTAGTGCCTTCAGCCCTTTGATCTTAGTGAAACATTGCAGATGGTTAACAACTCAGTATTAAAAGGGTTAATCTAGAAATCAACCTAAACCAAAGATAATATTTTACTAATTTCAAGACATTATTATGGAACTACCTTGTAAGAAAGCATACAAAATAGCTGCAAACTCAAAATTGTGTTTTTTTTTATGGGTTTGAAACCAATTTTTCAACCAATCAGAATGTTTATTTTGATAGACAAAACCAAAAATTAAAATTTAACAAAATTGCAAAGTTCTTTGAAGATGATGATAATGAAGCAGACAAGGACACAGACTATGACAAAACTTTAGATTTACCTCAACCTTACCCCTTTCCTGCAAAATCAATCTTTTTTAAGTCCCTGTGATTTTATACTTGAGAAAAATTGTGGGAAATGAAGAAATTGCTTGTACAAAAGCAATTTCTTCTTTTTCTACAATTTTTTCAACCTGTAGGTTGACTATTTTTCATATTACATTCACTTCTGTGTCTTCTGCAACTTCTTTCAAATTGGACCGGGCTAAAATTTTGAAAAAACAGGGAAGGGTTAAGTACTCTACTATAGCTACTGACTGGGAGCACCTTTAGTCAATGGCAACATATCTATACATTGTATAGAGCCATACTATGTTTTTGCTCTAAGCCCTCGATATGTTAAATGTACTGTGTGGCTGTTTAGTCTGCATGATCCGCACGTGTATTATCAAGTAACATGAACATAAATTTACCAAAGAGAGTTTTTTCATGTAGAAAATATATTTCATCCTCAACTAATCACCAGAAAATTTAGATCCAAATCAAAATAAGTTGCAGAATATGCTAGTTTTCCAAAAAGTCTTTCAAAGGTATTTCCTTGACAAATCGTAAAAATGTGGAATTTTTTAGGGATGGAATAAAAAGATAGCCCATTCCAATATAATCCTATATTTCTATTCCTCACAGAAAAAACTTTGGAAAGCATTTTGGAAAATGAAGAAACTGCTACTAGCAAGTAATTTTTTAATTTCCTGAAAACTTTTCTACTCCAAAATTCAACAATTTCTGAAATTTTGTGCACTGAAAATTGTTGTCTGAAGCTTCTTTGAATTTGGACCAATCTTAAATATTATTGAGATGTCATCTTGTAAAGGGTTTAAGTAAATCTGTATTGATAATTGGCTGATCACAGTTGTCAATCAAAGAAAAAACAGCCAATCAATCATTCATTTTTCTCGAAAGTGGAATTTGAACTCTGACATTTGCCTCCATTTATGCGATGCATTTTTGTTGGTTTGGCTACTTTAAAAACATATTAACCTCAGCTTATTCAATCTGTAGTTACGCTATGTAGCCAACCAACCATTCTACATTTTGTTACATGCTGCTGGCCATAAAATTGTCAGAATAATGCTGTTTGAAATCAAAGTGCAATTTTGTGTTGGAGTCAATTGGCAGGTCCAATGCAGTAAGTGGGTGGGGCAAGCAATTGGTCATTTCAACAACTTACAGGCTAGACACTTGTACATATCATCCAGATCATCATAACAAGGCAGCACAGCAGTCGGGTTACCTCCCCTTCTCAAGGTGTCAGCACTGCAGTATCCTACACAGTCAGGGCTTACGCTCTTAGACACACAGCAGTCTGGAGATAAAGGTCAAATAAGTAGGGAATATCATGTTAGAATAAAGATACAACATCTTGTATTTGATTTGAGTTGTGGAGGAAATTTTGATCTTTCATGAGACTGAATTGTAACATCGTAATTGTAACATAATATTACCTTTACTATATACCTATTTTTTTTATTATATAAATTTGATTAACCCATTTCCCACATGATAAAATTTTAGACTTGTCCAAATTGAACAATGTTGCAGGCGACAATTTAAAGTTTATGAAATTTTGGATTTTTTTCAACTTTCTGGGTAGAAAACATTGTGGAAAATGAAGAAATTGCTTGTGACAAGCAATTTCTTCATTTTCCACACTGTTTTCCGAAGTTTTTTTCTTGGGGGCGTCTAAAAGTGTTACTGAGTGGGAATGGGTTAAATGATAAGGAAAATCTGTATTTCTACTAGTATTTCCCATCTTCACCATTCTGGTTATGTTTATTTGCATTGTGACGTCATCTATATCGAATGAAAATGATGTCATCATAGACTACCTTAAATGGTATTGTCAGATACGGATTTTTTTTCTGAAATGTCCCATTTGTCTTTATGGAAAGTTTATTTTTTACAAGAAATATTTGTAGGTATATAATAAAGTAACAGTATTGACTTTGATAGTTAAGGCTAATGGCATTCAACAATATACTGTCTTGTCAAAATTAAACGAAAATGTAGGCTCCAAATGAATGTTGAATGTTATTTTCAAGTAAATTGATTGTTTTTTGAGCCCGCTCAAAGCTGTCATTCACCTTAAAGATCTGTTTGATCTAGAGTAGGGGTTTTCTTTTACAGAAAACTGTCACAATTACACCAATCATTTACACACTAATTGGAAATGATCACTCTGTTCTTTGCCCAATTATCACACATTCGAACAGTTGTCTGAATCTTCTTACAAATTGGACCAGTCTGAAATTTTGTTGTGTTGAATTGTCAAATTCTTAATATTTTGTGCTGTACTGCATTCTTATATTTGCCAATAAGAGGTTACAAAACATTTCAATGTTTGCTTTGTTTTTTTAAGAAAAATGTTGATATCTGTTTTTACACATTGTCTTCTATCATTAACATTAGAAAGAGTCTAGATTATCTTCCCTTATATCACTTACCATAGATTGTTTGAGTAATATCTTCTGAAGGAACTTCGCCTGTAAATACAAAAAATTATATAAATGAAAATCAGAACTTAATACTTAAATGATATCGCTACTTTATCTAATTAAAAAAACAATAATTTAAATGATATTACTACTCTATGTACATCAAGGATTCTAACATTTTTTCTCTAAGAAAATCTGACTACAAACAGTTTTTGCATGATAATTCTGTCAATTTCAGATGACAAAAAGCAAGTGAACCAATTAAACTGGCTTTGATGAAGAAACCTCAGGTATAACTCTCAAGTGCACAAGGTAGATGTATACAAACATGAGTTACAAACACTATAATTTCAACCCATTACTACACAATCTAGCATTTTGACAGATAAAAGTGTTACGGCGATAGGAGAAATTGCTTGTCACTTTTCACATAAAATGTCTCCTACAGCTATGTTTTCCACCCTATTTGAAACTGTTATTTTGTTTTCAATGCACTTGGAATTGTTGTCCACAACTTCTTTGAATTTGGACCAGTCCATAATTTTGTAATCCTGTCATTGGTAAATAATCTCAGAGTATCAAAGAAATCCCTGTGATAGTTTTCATCAGACACTAACAGATGGCTGCTTGATGGACCATTGCTGTCAATGAAAAAATTGATTGTCACATGACATATGAGCCTGTGCGTAACATTTCCAAAAATTTTGCATGCATGTGACTCGCACACATTGAGCACCCTGGAAGCCATTTGGGGCAATTAGATTATTCGCTGATTGTTTAAAAAAGCTTTGGGACAGTATCTATCTACAGAGCACAGAGTGAAGACTCTGATCAGACTGTGCGGATGCACAGGCTGATCTGAGTCTTTACTTGGCACACATGTGTAATAGTTGGAAATATTACGCATGCGCTCATTTCTCATTTAGATTGGAAGTGAATTTTGAACTCACTTTAATGTTAACTAATTTTGTTACTTACAATGTTTACGTCGCCAACCAATGCTTTCCAGTTTATGTTTTGTCTCTGAATAAATGATGTTGTTTATTATCTCAGTTTAACCCATTACCAAGACGACAAAATTTTAGACTGGTCCAAATTGAAAGGAGTTGCAGACGACAATTTAAAGCTAATGAAATTTTAGATTTTTTCACTTTTCTGGGTATAAAACATTGCACAAGATTTTCAACAACGCTTCCCATTCTTTTAAACCATTCCCACTCAGTGACACCTATAGACGCCCTCAAGGAAAAAAGCCTTGGAAAACATTGTGGAAAATGAAGAAATTGCTTGATACAAGCAATTTCTCCATTTTCCACAGTCTTTTCTTTCCGGAAAGTTGAAAAAATCCTAAATTTCATTAACTTTAAATTGTCGTCTGCAACTTCTTTCGATTTCAACCGGTCTAAAATTTTGTTGTCTGGTAATGGGTTAAGGGGCGTCAAAAAGTGTCATTTTGTGGAATGGTTTTAAACTCATGAGTTATTGGTCAGTAGGTCATGACTAGAGATCCATCAATTTAAATACAATATGCCCCTTATAATCTCTTAGAAACTAAAGTATAAAATATTACCTCTGACAGCTATGTCCACTGAATAAGAAGGTCTACTAGCCCCTGTACCACTGATGGCAATTACTTGAAATTCATAGATTCTGTTTTCCGTCAAGTTAAAAATTGGTAACATCAATTGTGTTGCAACTTGGGTTGATACCTAAATTCAATTTGTGGAAAAAGCTCTTTATAACAGAAGAACAAGTAAAAAATTGCCACTGAAGCAAGGATTCTACCAGAAGCAAGTAGTTTGTCCTTTTTGCATGGCAAACCAAAAGTTTGAAAGCAACACACCACAATCTCGTTATTTACACCTTAGCCTATATTGACAATAAATTTAGCTTAAATGTGGTTTTGTTCAAATGGATAAAAATGACACTGATAAAATATCTATGACAGTGAGTTAGCCTGCCTAACAAATATTGGAAGTAAATTGGAGGGGGGGGGGGGAATTCATGATCAAATGGATAAAAGCTTGACTGATCAGGAATGGTTAAAAAATGCATGTGATTTTATACATATGAAATTAAGAGGGGAATAAGTGTTACATGTACTTTATTTGTTCTTTTCCTGTAGGAGGACTTCATTTCATTCCTTCCCTTCAAACATATTATCAAAAAAGTCTAATGCATGATCAATTAGCTTAAAAGATTCAATAGAATCTGCATAATCGATTTACAATGACAGATTTAAGAGATGAAGATTTTTGAAAAAAATAATCATACTGTTTGAATAAGCGAAGCGGATTCATACTTAAGTGAGATAAGGGTTTTCTTTTAGTACCGCAATGAAAACAAATAATTCATTTCTTATAATTTAATGAAATCAAGCAAAATGCAAATATCTTACAAATTTTGATGCCTTTTTTGTATGGTATTATTTTGTGTAGAAACATATGAAATTGCTGTATGCTCAAAATTGTGTTCATGAATATTTTTTTTGCCCAATCAGAACACGTATTTTTAATAGACGAAACTGAGAATGAAATCATTAGAGTATGAATGAGACAAGTATGCAATTTTTTCGTTTTAATTTTATGCAAAGAACTTGTCAAAAATCAACTTTTCAATTCTAGTTAGTCTAAAACTGTGCTGTTACTTAATGGGTTAAGGAACTTACAGTATCATAATGCTCTGTATTCTTCATTCTGTATTTAACTCTATATTTAGTAACCATGTCAGCATTATCCAAAGGTGGCTGCCAACTAGCTATAAATCCAGAGCTAGCAGAAACTGCAGAGATAGCTGTAGGTTGACCTGGTAAATATGCTGGAATGTACAAAAAAAGCTCGTGAATATATTCTTCACTCAGTGGAATTATCAGCATTGACTCAGGGCTCCCCCTGGGAAATTTTATTCTTGCGCCAATGAAATCGCCAATGGCAAAAATTTGGGGCCACTTGGTGCCAATTGGAGACAAAAGTGGAGCCAGTATGAATAAGTGAATGAAAGAAATCTACTATATTGAAAACAAATAACCTGTTATCTATATATATTATGTTGAATAAATTGCGAAAGGGTTAAAATGTACAAAATGAAAGGATTGTCATTTGATAATAAAATTCCAAGAACACCTAGAGCTATGCTGGATTTTTGGTAACCCACAGTACTTTGATTACTAATGTCCGCAGTACTTTGATTACTAATGTCCGATATTTCTCATTTCTCGGAAATTCACTTGACTTTTTTACTAAAATCATCAATAGATAAGCAAAATGTTGTCTTTGTTTTTTATTCGGCCGTTTAATGAATCTCAAAAAGTGATCGAGGAATTAATATCGTCAATTTTTTAGCCTAAGTGATGTGAATTTCCGCCATCTTGGTTTACATGATGGTTCCCGGCGGGCCTCGGAAAATCCCAATGACTCGAGTGATGTTAGAATCAATTAGGTCAGCGATGTGTAACTAATCTGTCTTGATTGACACAGACATGCAGTGGATATTGATGGTTGCGTGTCTCCCAAACAAATTAGCGGATGTGTGAATGGACTCAACATCCCTTTGCCTTATTTTGAAAGTTGTCGCCAGTAAAATCGCCAATTCGCCGACTTTGGGGCCAGAATTTTTATTTTGTCGCATTTGGCCCCATTGGCGATTGGCAGCGGGAGCCCTTGTACTTAAGGCAGCTGCCAACTATCTATACAAGAGGACCATGATGGTCCTAAATCGCTCACCTGAGGCATCTCCAAATTACAGTACTTTTTAGTATAAAATGGCACAACTTATAAAAGATATATAAGATTTTGGGCTTAGTACAAAACAATCCAGTAATGTTTTACAATAATAATGAATGCCTTTGGCTTTATAGTTTAATCCATTACCAAACTATCCCAGAATTTGTCACCCTCAGGGAAAATAGGTTTGAAAAATAGATAGTGAGAAAGGGAGTGACAAGCAATTTATCCATTTCTCACAGTGTTTTCTACCTGAAATTCTTTGTATTTAGATTTCAATCAAACTCTAATTACTGTCTGCAACTTCAATGGGTGTAATTTTAGCAACCTTGGTAGAGAACAATCTGGATGTACTATACATCAAAATATGAATGCATTACAACTTATACATGAGGAGTGGAAGATATTTGAACATGCTCTTATTGAGCGTTTTTAATATCTTTGGATGCCTTGGGAAGGGCCATGTTTGTCCAAAGGATATAAAACATGGTAGCGAACAATAATGTTATCCTTTGTTTTTAATGTAAATGCTCTAGAGCCAATATTTAAGAAGAGTTCTTTCAATGCAATTTTAGCAATTTTCAACCCAGGAGCAGAGACATTTTTATCCTAAGAGCATATTTTCCTGTTATATAGTACAAAATTATTTAGTCATGCTACATACCAAATATGTATGCCCTTCACCTTATATTTCAGAAGGAGAAGACTTTTGATGTTGCTCTAAATAGGTGTTTTCCAAAATTTTTGACCTCTGGGGCAGTGCCATGTTTTATCCCAGGGCTAACATTTTAGCTAACATGGTAGAGAACCATCTGGTTATGCTATATACAAAATATGAATGCCTTAGACTTTGTAGATTTGGAGGAAAAGACTATTGAACATGGTCTAATGGAGCTTTTTTACAAACTTTGGACACCCAGGGAAAGGGTGTTTATTAACCTACATGCATAATTTGATCAAAACTGATAGATAACAGCCAGGCTATGCTACACACAAAATATAAATGCCCTCCTCCTTAAAATGAAGACTTTTTTTTAACATACTGAAATTTTGCGTTTTTCCCAATTTTTGACCCCTAGTGCAGGGCCGTTTTTGACCTGAGAAAGACAACTTTTTGTGATTTAGTACAAAACCATCTAGTTATGCTCACTACCAAATATGAATATCCTAGACCTTATAGTTTAAGAGGAGAAGTCTTTTGAAATTGCTCTAAGTAAGCATTTTTCCAAACTTCGGATCTCTAGGGCGGGGCCATTTTAGACCCCAGAGATTAAATATTTAAAAACTTGGTAGAGAACCATATGATTAAGCTCTATATAAAATATAAATGCCTTTGGCCTTGTAGTCAACATAGATTTTCTAAAATTTCCCATTTTCATATGCCATGGTTACAAGAGTTTTTTACAGAATTAAATTCTTTTAACAACTTTTGAAGAGCTTCAACCAATGAACATCCCTGCAAAGTTTCAGCTTGATTGGCCTACTGGTTTAGGAGGAGAAGATTTTTAAAGATTTTTACAGATTGACTAAAGATTCCCATTTTCACATGCTGCTGCAACCAGAGTTTTTGATGGAATTAAATTCTTTTAACAAGTTTTGTAGAACTTCACCCAAGGAACATCCCTGCAAAGTTTCAGCTTGATTGGCCTACTGGTTTAGGAGGAGAAGATTTTTAAAGATTTTAACAGATTTACTTAAGATTCCTATTTTCTCATGCCGCGGCAGCCAGAGTTTTTGACGGAATTAAACTCTTTTAACAACTTTTGTAGAACT